>BGZK01000395.1:0-437373 GCA_005406025.1 Eumeta japonica
GGGGTGAATGGGCGACCATCATGAAATTAGTCACTGAGATTGACACGACCGCGCATGAAATCTGCAAACCAGTTATAAATAGTCATTGTTCACGGTGATTCATCGTCAAAAGCTGTTCGAAGACAATCGAAGCTCTGTTGAGCTGACAAATTACACTTTAAATCATAAAAAAACATACTACGAAAATTTTCACAAGTTAAATCCGTTGTGATTTTTAATGCACAATGTAAAAAAAATTGACAGTTAGATGAAAGAAACTGTATTCAACAGTCAAAGAGTGCCAATTTCAAATGCAGTAATTACTTTTTAAATATTGTATGTGAACCAAATCTAAACTTAATCGGAGCAGCAGATTCAGGGAAAATTGGCTGTGACATATGGACAGACAGACAAACCGTCACACAAGTGATCCTATATGAGTTAAAAAACACTTTTGACGATAAACATTCTTTAAACTGCGCAAAAACTCCATTACTTTTATAATCTACGTGAAACATAACAAATATAACGCGTTAGCTGTGAGCTTGGAGTTGTAGTTACTAATTAATGATAAACAAAACACAAAACAACACACACATATATGAAATAATATTCCATGTTTTTTGTATTAAAAATGTTTTTTCGATTGCTTCAGTATAGCAGCTCCATTTTCGTCGAAAATACGAACTCACTTTGATGTCGTGAGTTCTAGGTCTAGTTAAATGATTGAGGTGTGAAAAGTTGTGTATGTCCAACGAATATATGACGGTAAAAAAAATTGAAAGGGTTTTGTAAATTTTTGAGATAATTTTAATTATTTTGAATTTCTTATTTGTATCTTAAAGATGGCTAAATATATGGAGTGTTTTTCATTTTCTAAAGTCCTGAAAATTTTTGGATTTATGATTTTCTAAAGACGGTCATTTCGCTTTTGTTTTCGACTCGCGTTGAATGTGAACGGGGATATTAATATTCGTCTATAATAACTAAGTATGCATATCAACAGACTTGTTTTGCGATTATTTAAAAAAATATTTTTTTATAATTAAAACAATTAATGATTTACATACGCCTAGTTAATAAAGATTGTTTTGGCGCTAATTTAAGTTTGTGTTTCTTTTACAAAATTATTCATATTCAGACTGAATATCAATAATTTTGTTTTGAACATGAATAATTCTTATTTTTTATAATATAAAAATTCTGCAATTCATTCAGATCACATTTTCATTTGATTTCACATTATATTTATTCATCCTATTTCTACTCTTATCGCTGGAGTTCCGATGTGTTTCTGCTATGATTGTTACGTTAGACTCATACAAAAGAATGAAAATATTTAGGTAGATCAATAAATAATTAATTTTAATTCTGTATATATTACGTTTTAGTAATAGCCATTGAAGAGTAATTTCTGGTGACAACTATGTGTATTATCCTTTAACTCCTAACTGTTAGGGATAGCTGTGATTTCCATCATCAACCTCAGCAGCAAAAAATGATAATTACTAAGTACAAAAACTTGAATGACTATAAAGATAGTCAAACACATTATACGTGCTTATGATGATTCCTTGGGATCCCATAATCAAATTTTGAATTGAGATCACATCAACGTATATATCCTTTCAACCGAAAAAAAAAATCAATTCTCAATTGACGAAATTGTCGCTGAATATACATAAAAAATACATAAGGACAAATATAGAACCTCCTCCATTTTTTAAGCCGGTTAATAAAATAAATGTTATTGTACTACTTCATGTGTGTGTTATTCTGGTACTCGCGCCAATCTGAATTAAAGTCGACGCGTTACAAGTTGAAAATACTCCGATCAGATTTTTCTAATGCGGCAATAATTTCATTTATTGAAGTATAACTTCAACAAATGAAGTAAAAAAGTGAAATGTAACTGGAAAAATGAGGGTTAATATGAAATCATCTTATATGATGAATATTTTCTGATATATTTTTTACTTTGATAAGAAAACGGTACCTGTATAATGATGTAATTTTTCAAACTACAAGTCGACATTTTCTTTTCAGGGGTTTACGTATTAGGAATCAGTACATGTTTCTGTTGCAACTCGCCGTCAGCCTGTATCTAATTTCTCCCATAGATTAGGCAGCCTTTTGAGGCGTACCTTTCCGGCGACGGAACCATCCGCTCTTTTTAATGAAACATCCGCAAAAGCAGGTTTCGTATTTAACGTCTGGAGCGGCCCCCTCGCCGTGAGAACTGTCTCCGCTTACTGATCCCGTAAATCTCCACCGAAGGACCCCATTAATCTGACGTTGTTGTTTGTCTCTTTACTGTCATTCTGTATTTTACTCGTTCTTTATTCTCGTTTCCTGCGACGTCGACGGCGGGGTTGGGATAAATTGCGTTTGGGATCACAATTTCCGGGATCACACCTGTCGAGTTACCATATAGAAAGTCTTCGTTTGCATATTCACATAAAATGGACAATGTGATCTCCTTGTGTTTGCATTTTTACGGTATTTACGCCTCTACCATTACATAAATTTAAATATTACAAAATTCGTGACGTATATAATTTTGGGAAAGATAGCAAATATTTTTTGTATAATTTTTGTTGCCGAAGTGGCGCCAAAAAAGAGAAAGTTGTTTTGGAATATTTCCTATACAATAATGTTTTATAATCTCTTAATTAGTAATTACAAATGTTTTATTTCTATACTAGAATTAAAAACATAATTCGATTATGAATTTGATAATTTACAACAAATAACGCCTATACATGCTTAAGTGTATAATATATTTTTGTTGATATAAATTAGTCTGTTTTTTTTTTATATAATACTAGCTTTTACCCCAAGGCTCCGCCCACGTGAATATATAATGAATTTCTCATTTTCTATATCGAATAATCTTGGTATCATCGATACCGATCCCGACACTCTTTTTAATTTTAATTTCACTGTCATAATTGGTTTCGATTCGCCATTGTACTCTACTCCAATCCTGTGTCCCTCTCTTTTTCAATTGCGCCATCGCTCTTGGTTGCTTTTGATATCAGTTCAGGTTTTTTTATAAATTATTCCACAGAAATGAGTTAGTGGGAGGTATAAAATATCAATGCTTATAATCCAGAAAATATTCCGAATCCAGACGAATCAATTTCATTTGAATCGGTCTAACCGTTAATACGTAGGTATGCGTTGAGTTAACAAGCAACTAAACATCGTCACATAGTGTCACATTTATGACATTATAGGATATGCTGCTGACCAAAGACGCAGTGTGAAATCCCTACCGTCCGTTATCATTTACTATGACTTTATTATTAAACTATTGTTATTAATCATATAGTTACAATCGGATTGTTGACACTCGCTCTCATTTGAGCATTCGTTCTACCTCACCCAATTACACCAAACCTTTCTCTGTTCAAAAAGAAATAACAATAATTAAATTAAAAAAACTGTACTTAAAGGTTGACACCAGGCTGTGAGTCCACCGTCACTGGCTCAGTGTGAATGGTTTACAAGCTACAAGCGTGTGAGAGGGTATAACTCAGCGGAATAAACCCACCACCACCTCTCATGGCCCCGCCGACACCTAGATCACATGGGCCGAAATTCAGAAGCGCCTCGAAACAGCGATAAATCTAATCCCTCGACTCTTCATGCTTCTTAAATGTTATTCTTTATATCTGTTCAATTTCCCTGTATCAATTTTCCCTTTATGGGGCTTATAGACACCACAGCAACGGACTTTGTCGCCAAGCAGTTCTTCTTCTTTCAGTTTTCTCGTCGGTACTCTTATTGTAGCCCGCCGTGCAATCTGTGCCAGGCACGTGCATATTCTACAAACCTGCGGAAGTTTATCTGTGTCCCCATAAGGTCCTCGTAGTAGACACACATCATTTTCAGGCCTTCAGTATCTCTCGCCAAATATCGTCGCATAGAGGACACGACTTTAACATGTGGTGCATGTCCTCGTCCATCACTTCGCACATACATACGCTCGATTCATTCAAATCTATATCAAATAAACGGTTTTTTAAAACTCCCATGCGCGAAACACTAGAAAAATCTATCATAAACGTATTTATGAAATTGGTTAACAGAAAAATTTACTAAGTTTATATGTCGCGGGGCAGGCGCCGCCGCCGACCGACAGCTCGCGGCTGGGCGCGGGCGCGGCGGCGGTGGCCGCGGCCGCGGGCCACGAGCTCGCCGACTTCCCGCACCGGGAGCTGCTCTTCGGACTCACCACCACTGGTTGGTTGTTGCATGCCTGTTTGTTTTTACCCCAATGGAAGTAAAGTATTGATAATTAAAAATATAACAGTGAGCTTGTACGGTTGGTCTACTATTATATTTTTGTGGTGAACCGCTGACAAAGATTAACCTGGCTTATCGAATTTGTAAGCTTTAAAGGAATATATGTGGAACATCATATTTTATAACATATAGGATCAAAATATTTATGAAAGTAGTAATTATATCATACGAAGTTACCGCCTGCTCTTAATTCTCGCTGATATTGTAGACCAGTAACCGATATGAGCCAATATTCTGTTGACGTTACCGACGAATTTGTTTCGTTTCAATATTTTAACGAGAACTTATACATTATCTCGGAAAAAAAATTGTCGTCGACTACGCATCAAAGATGAGGTCAAAGGTTATGGTCCAAAAACACGACAGGCACTTAACGCATATACAATACTTAGTACAGAGTCATTTTCACAGAGTCCTATTTGGAGTTCAACGCTCAAGACCTGGAGTTCGGTTTCAACGAGTCCCGGCGCGACCGCATCCTGCGCACATTCGTCCGCAACGCCTACTACTACCACCTCAACGAAATATACTCCACGCTCAAGAACGAGTACACGGACTGGGACAAGCCGGTGCAGAACCCGCTCAGCGTGCGCGACGCCACGTTAGAGGTTAGCTCATTACCATCTACAATAATTTATGAGAAGACATTTACATAGACGAATCGGATGTTAGCCTAACATGACATACCTTTGAACTCATGCTTTTACAGACTTTCGTTTGATAGTCCGCTCGTGGAATCGAGCACAGTGAAGTGTGAGTAAATTAAGATTATTTGATATTATATCATCAGACTCATTTTATCATAGATGTTAGAGCTGCGTTCATAAGTGCCACTCGTCTAGAATAATAAATACAATATGCATCCAATTCATTTCGTCATAGTTATCAGAGTCGTGTTTATAGACGAGACCGGCCCGGGATCACAGACAAATAAATAATTAACAAATGCAACGAGTACATTGCCAATGAGGAGAGACAAAGAAACTGAAGTAGATGGATTGCAAAATTCATCGCATTTGTATGTTTAATGAATCTTTGCAAAAACACATTCTAAACTAAAGTGATATAAATTAACGTAAGTATAATACGGTAAATATAATATAAAGTAATAAATAGTCTATTATTTGAAATTCAGTTATTGAATGCAAGTTCGTTGAGAAGTCTTGGCGATAACTCGATTTAAAGCGAGAAATGACTTCGCAACGTATCATTTACAGTTGTCATCTGACTTCCTTACTACTACCATGTAAAGAAAAACACTTAAAAATAAAAACTTGCAATCTGTACTGTACAGATTAAATTTTCTCATGTGTATTCATTTTATCCATTATATGTAACTTAAAAATTTGAATTTGTCAGACAAGCGGTGTTAGTGCTGAAGACCTATAGTACAGACTTAACCTAGCACAGGGTCCAGTCTCATACCTACAATTAAAATTGAGCATAAATTGTAAAGTTTGTTATTGAAAAAAATATTATTATTGCATTATTGTTATTGTCATTTGCACGTTGTGTGATGTTATTTGGAATGGACGATATTCACACGAAACTCTTGAAACCATACATTATTAGTGACACAACTTTACTGGATGGCCCCCTTAACGTAACGTAAGAGGTTCCTCGAATTCACCTCAAAAAGTAGAACAAAAGGCAAAGAGGCGAGTATATAGACACAGGGCATGATTTGAACGCACGTAACAGCGGGTACGGTTAGCAAAAATTCTGCGAATTCGTTTGCTATGTACTGTTTTATTTTTAAAATCGTCAATTTCAATCTAGTTCTAGTCTCAATTTTTATGAATATGTACTGTATTTACAAAGGTGTCAAGTACTTATTTCAAGATGATCTCATAAATGAGTTTGAACAATTTTACAGTGCCATTTATTAAAAGATATATTTATTTTGACTAAGCTTGCTTTTACGTATATGATTTTTCAAACAATTCTTGACCGATGAAAAATGACCCTTGTTTATGGCAGTTTTTCGAGGGGGTTATTAATAATCCTTTATTTATTATTGGTATGCCGATGTCTGTACAACTTTATTCTTAATTGTTCTAGACGGTGCTATATTCATTCGGATTTACGATATGAATCGATTAAATAATATATAGTTTAATGGCATTTGAACAATTAACATGTAACAGTACGAGCCCCATAAATAAATTAAAAGCTATTTGAAACAATAAGGATTTAGGCAAAGTTTGATAAATGATTTCATTTAACGTCATTTTTTTTTTATTAAAAATGAATTGAGATTTTTTAAAACGATCCTGGTATACGCGGTTGCTTGTGCGCTCTCCAATGAAACTGCGAGAGGTGTCACAGGAACAAAATATCCAATTTGTATTAAAACTTCGCTAATGGACGAACGAGAAAACTTCTGCGTATTTTGATACAGCACCTAAAAATTACGAACGTTTTTCGACAGGAACTTGACTAAGCATTTATTTAAGCGATACAATGACTATTTTTATTTTAACGATCGGCACTCGTGTAAAAAACCGAACAGGCTTACTAGTCGGACTCGCGCGGTAAGTGGTCCGTCGTATGAACAATATAATGTCTGTACATACTTTCTACTTGATACACCTTCAGCACCCCACTGCACGACAGCGACCCGTGCTCGCCCACGCAGTCAGTTAGGGTTGTCACATATTTGCGGTCCCTATACAACATTTATATACAAATACATATAAGTTTGAAGTCAGTATTGATTATTAATTTGTAAGTAAAATGTAAATACTCAATATTTATAGTAGAAGAAAACATTAAAATATTATTTTATGATAAGTGCAGAATACTTAACCATTATTGCTTGCATAAGCTAGGAAACAAAGTAGTTTAACTAAAAGATAATTACTTATGTTTCTGAATATATATGAGTAAAATGTATGTACTTTTTTGTTAAAAAACCGGTATCCTTTTTATTCATACTATAATTTTTTGTGAATTATTAAGGTAGCAATAAATTTAATTAACTATAAAGATTTATGTTGTTATATGTATAAATTATGTCAGTCTTAAGTTTATAAATATATTCCTTTGAGATTTCTTTTACGTATGTTTTTTATAATGTAAATAAATAATTTTATAAAAGAACCCAATTGTACATAAAGGTAAAGGTTTATAATGCTTATTTTTCCATAATTAATATCATTTTCGTAAAGCAACATTTTTAATAATGTTTTACATGAATACATAAATTAAATTACAAAAAAATATTCTATATTTTAATAGAATCGAAAAATGATTTTAAAAACACAATCAAATTTAATCAATTCGTGGCAGTGCTAACCCTGATTTTTTGCTATCACAGTAAAAGTAGACGAGAGTGCGTGGGCTGGTATATCAAAAGATAGGGTCAGTGATGAAGCATTCATATAAAACTTTCATGAAGTATTTATATAAAAACCATTGGACAACATTATTCTACAATGTATGGCAACTAAGAAACAGCTTCCTTTTTTTTGTATTGCATATGTTTTATTAAACAAAAACCCAAGCACATGGTGCAATTATTTTAATAAATAAAGTTTTACGTCAATCTCACCTCTGTTTAGTAATCTGCTTATTTTTTTATATTTTTTTTTTTTTGAAGTGAAACTTCTATAGAATCGTTGTGATTTCAAATTCGATAAATTGAAATTGCGCCATTACACCGCAAACACATAAATATATAAGATAAAGCAAGCGAGAGAATTAGATAAAATAAATCCGTAGCCTCCCCACTAACGTCTACTAAGCATTGTCCTTTTATGTGCGCTTGTACATTGCTGATCTAAAGCGAGAGAGCAAGCGTCAGTGTGTATCTATATTGTACGCTGTCTAATACTTGCTCTTATCCAAGCACTTTACGTGTGTTAAAACATGCCTATAGACCTGCACATTGTGAAGCCTTGGGATAAGATATCTTATAGTGAGTATTGTATAGTAGGTATATCTATATTTCACCTAATTATTTTCTAACATTTTTAATCCTTTTTTAACTACAAAATTAGTAATTTAATATTTTCTAATCAATAAATTTCATTCTTATTTCTTACAGCTCATAGATCACATGTTTAACCTCATTAAAATATGAAATAACTTTTAAACTACTCATGATCTCTATATTTAATATCATGCTCTCGTAGTTTACTTTTCTCAAGTCTCTTTTCAACCGTTTGTGAATTGCGCACACACAGATTGATGGTTTTTGAGATAAAAAATGTGAAATCGGGAAAAACAATTTTAAGGGAATATGTATTTTTTAATTGTTATAAAATTATTATCATAACATAATCTATTATAGAGTTTTGAAGCTGTTCTTCAAACAGTTTTAATTGGGACCACCTTAAAGCAAAGCTCATCAAAGTACAATTTAATTGTAAGTTACTTAAAATTTGTATACGTTATATAAAATTTCATAAGCTAACCCTTCAAGTCAATAATGCAACTTTTGTATCTCACGACTACATTTGGAAACTGTGTCTGCACTGTGACTATAAAAAAATTTAATCATCTAAAAAGAATCAGAGAAAATTGTCTGTGACAGACGTCAAGGAGATTTTATAAATTCTTCATTTTAATGATTTCAATATGGAACACTGAAAAACATTAGTGATGATAACGTGGTGAAGTCTAAAACAAAATCTTTTTGTCTTTTAATTTATCCGCTTAAAATTCTTAGTACGTGGCTCAACCTGAAAGTCCTTAGAAAATCAAAAACTAAGAAAACTAAAAAAATATTTTAATATTATTGTTTTACACAATAGTGTCAATACATCGCTGCATTTGATAAAACCACTGAGTGAAACACTTTGCCCACTCGCACTTAGAGATCGCTTCGACGGTCTTTTTATGTGCAGCCGCTGCTTCCTCGGCGTCCGTAAACCATTTTCCTATAAGACTTTCTTACATTTTAGGCCATAAATAAAAATTGCATGGTCTGAGGTCGGAGCTGTATGGCAGATGAACCAGTATTTCTATAATTAACGTCCCGAAATAGTTGTTTGTTTGTCTGACAATATGCTATGAGGCGTTGTCATGATGATGGAGAATTCTACTGCAAGCTCGTTTTTCGCGAACTTATTCCAAAAAAAGAGGAGAACAATTATTAGTATAGCAGTATGTAATATCTTTGCATCATTTCACGGCACCAATTAATACGACGGAGTTTTTGAGCTTCGGTTAAATTATGAGGTAACCATCGAGTACAAAGCCTCCTGCCCGCTAAATATTCATTAAGTGTTTTTTGCATTTGATTCATACCGATGCTGAAACTTATCCAAATCTGCTGGTCGGTCACATTTTTGGCAGTCACTATCAAGACAGCATCAGTATTGTACGGCAGTACTGATGCTGTCTTTGGTCGTCGATATAGAAGGATGTCCTTCACGCAGACAATCAGTCAGATTAGTGCGACCCCGATGGAAGTAATTAGTAAGTAATTGTAAAATAAATAGTGGCAAGGGATGAAGCTGTACCATGAAAGGCCAATGGAAGTCTGTTATAACTTTCTTGTTGGTTTAAATGCCAAAGAAATTCACAGAAAATCATTGCACTAAAATTATTTCGCGTTAAATTCATATTAACATTGGATTGACAAATTTTTTTTGGCCCCAATTTGTAATAACAAATGACAGATAAATGAAATATGTATAATAGGGTTGGCAAAGAGTTCTATTTTTAAATTTAAATACTTTTTTTTTTATTTTGTAGTTTCTAAGTGGTCAGTTCTAAACAATATAAGTGTCATCGACGTAATGGATAGAAATTTATTATGAAAATTTGTTAATTTAACATTTGTTTTTGTTTCATTGATAGGGTTCTTTAAGTTTAATATCAATTATATAATCAAGAAATAACATCTTACGACTAATAAAAATAATACTGGATTGTATAAGAAGCCAGATAAATATGAGTCGCAATCTCGTTAGAGAAACGTGAAAATGAAACGTTCTAAGGGCGTGAAATACGCGTATATTTTCAGCAAATTTCTAAATTTGTATTTGTAATTACCGTAAAATCGATCATGAAATGACAATCTCGGTTAAATACATTTGCAAGTTCAGCGCGGCAGAGAGTAAGGTCGAACATGATTAGCACATGCATATAGTGTCTGTAATATAGTTGCGATTATTGTTTTTAACCGTTATAACTCCTATTTTTTCATTACATATATTAAAAGGTAAAATCGTTTGAAAATGATACAGATGTCGGTGTCACCCGCCCAATTCTGTGGATGCACTTTAACATATACAAATATGTATATGTAATCACGCGGACGCGGAACTACTTCTTTTTGAATGTATTGCAAATTAAGCGAAACATGTTGAAAATATCCAACCAAAAAACAATTTTCCCTCTTGCAACGGAAACAACAAATCATCAAAACCATAAAGACCTACAATTTGCGAATTCCATCACGACCGGGAAGATTTACAATTGCGAATTTCATGAAAGCAACTAAACGTCTGCGCCCGCGGCGGCCGGGCGGGGCGCTGTTTGTCACGGCTGCGGATTGCCAGTGGGCGGCCGCGGCTCGGACGACGTTTTAACTTAATAGTTCTGTTTAGTCAAATGAGGGCGAAATTAATTTTCTCCTTTGCAGCCTCCCTTCGTGAATGCTGTTCGTTTTTTTTGTGGCATTTTTTTTCTGAACGTTCCAAAATTAATGACGCTCTGTCAAATATATCTTGTCTCAATTGGAACTGTTCAAAACCAGTTTTTGTAATCATCTTAAATCTGTGTAGCATGTTTTTTTTTAAGTAATTCTTAACATACAGTATATACATTTGTAGTGAAACTTTTATGGCAGTCAGTGTATATCAGCAGTCATACTCCGACTGCTGATATATAATGTACATATCCTTTGACATTCAAATTATACGAAAATTAATTACAGCGACTGTATTGAAAAACGAAAAAATGCGTTTATTTCTGCGAAATGAAACTAGTGGAGCTTATCTTACTCCCCAGAGTAATTAAATTCTTTGTAACAGACTGAAAGAAATGATCCGCGAAACAGCCCCAGTAAAAGAAAACACCGATTACATTTTTTTGTCAAAAGGATCGGGCCATTAATGTACAATATTTAAAGGAAGGGCGCCAATTTCCATTTCCCAAATTTATGAATCCCAAAGTAATATTTTAAAGCCAACAACAAAAATAAAAGAAAGAAGTCGAATATTCAAGGTTAGGTAGAGAGAGCGAAAATAAATAAAGAATTAAATCTTGAATTAATTATTCGAGGTGTTCCCAGAGGAAAATTTTTATTTTTTCCCCGCCCAAACTTTACACTGCAAAGTTTGTTCAGTCAATCCGGCCCTATTAGGAATCGGATGGGAAAGAATGGAGGATTTATCGTCGACGGTCGGTAAAGGGCGGCCGGCGATGTCGCGTCGGGATCGATCTCCGATAACGCCGATCGGCGCGCGCGGCCCCATAATTGACAGCCGGCCGGCGCTTCCCGCGGCGGCCGCCGTCGCCGGGGACCTCTCGTTCTATCAGGCAGACGATCTTAATTAAGCTACGGGCGGTTTTCGCAACTCACCAGCCGCCGGCGGCGCGCGCCCACAAAGGGAGCTAATGACGGCCTCGCGCGTCGAATACGAGATGGCGCTCGGAGCTTTCCGCTCGAAGAAGACGTTGCACCTTAGCTAAGAATTAAATGTTCCTACAAGATTTGCATATTATTAGATCTGCTTTAATCTTTATTTAAGTTATTCAGCGTTTGGGCTCCGTGAGTTTTGTCTGTAAAAAAGTCTATTAAGATCTTTGCTTTGTTCGTGATCTGCAATTTATATGTTTAAATTAAGTTGAAATCTCTGTTTAAGATTTGAAAATGAAACAATTCTGTCTGTATTTTAGAGTTCCTTGTTTTAAAAGAAATCCTTGAAGGACAGCTTCAGGGGACTTAAATTAATAAATTCATGAACCAAAAATTATTGGTACTTGGGTGTTTTTCAAAAGAACTGAAAAACAAGTCAAAATACAATTTAAATTATAAACGGATATTGAGGTGTATAGACATTTATTTACCCACAACATGTACCATGCAACCCACCGCTGATCCTCTAATTTTCACTTCCACAATGAACACTCCCTACGAATTCAATATTGATTTGAGATAATTCACATACATTAAATACTTAAATAACTGTTAAATTTTTATTACTCGTCATCGATAATATGACCAGTGTAAAATTTCTACATATATATCGTACCAATGCAGCATATCATCAGAAAATGTCAGGCAATCACGTTCACTAGCGTGCCAGTATTAAAATCACCACAGTTGCACCTCGATCTATTACATCGTATGCGATATCAATGTCACATGTAATATCATAGTGACATTTCAATCGTGATCCCAAGCTTGTTTTCGATTTCGATTTCGGTCCTACTGTGATCTTCCCCCGAACTCATGTCCAATTTAGTCCCGTTCTTGATTCAAATCGCGATCCTGCTTAAAATTTCGATGCTAATATCTTTGATAAGCACTCTTGAGGGAATCACGCACATAAATGCGCAAAACACATCCTTTTTTACCAAAATATACATTAAGTTATATTAATTTTTACAACGTGTGCTCGAGCAAGCTCGTGGAACGCGATATAAATTTTAATCCTTGATAAGTCGCGCAACATAGACATATAAGCTTATAATTTTAAGCAAATGACTGAGGCAGTCTTTTGTTTTGTTTTCTCTATTCTTTATTAGTACACAGATTATTCTACACCTAAGTATTTTCAATATAGTGAGGTTCAAATGCAGGAATTTGTAAATACAGCTTATGAAACCCATCAATAATTTATTAGAATTATATAATTATACCTCCACAAAAAATGTATCATAAACTATGTTTGTCTATCAAAACTAAAAATCGATCCTAATTAATTTAGAAAATAAATTGGTAGAGATGTGAATTATAATGTATTGATTAGGCAGAAAAAAAATAAAAGGCAGATTCTTGAAAAATGAATTATATTTTTGGCGTCGAAACCCATGGCGATCGTTGCACATAGGAATGTGCTTGTGTACTGGCCCACGCAAACATCTTAGTGTGTTAATTGAATAAACGTTTATTTATTCCATATATTGAAGTCGATGACGATAAATTTTCTGCAAGGCCATAACTCTGTGTCAATACTTCAACATTTTCTATTATAATATACTATGGCACCGCCTTAAACTAATTATTTGAAAAAATACGATGTGAAAATAAGATGTGATCTGTAAGGCCGCCGGATGTCTCAGCGTTGGTAACAACCTTTGCATTTTCTTTTAATGGAGAAACATCATCGATACTTGGGATTTGGGAATGGCCAACGCTCATTATCTTGAGAACCATTCATCTTGCGATCGTGCACGGTCCTGATGCCTGAAGTGACAACGTGTGAGAATACGCGCCGAGTATCACGTGCCGATAATTTGATGGTGAACTTATCCAAATCTACCGTCATCGGGCATAAGCTAATTAGGCTGAAGGAGCGCATACGCATTTCTCCTGCGCCTAGTAGGTCAGAGGCGGATTTCAATCAGGGAGTTATCTTTGCGCTTTCATTTCGCCGCTTTATTCTGTGACATAATTTTTACACAGCTGATTTTTACCATCCGCCAAAACTCGTTCGATCATTGTTATCGATCATCCTACGTGGCGCTAGCCAATCGGAAGCTGTCCTTCCTAAAGACGCAAAGTATGTTACACATACAATAAATACCGAGGGCTGCTATTATTATTATGTATGATCGGAACTGGCTATATAGAAAACATTATTTAAAAATCAATCATTACATTTAAAAATAGAATTCCTTGGCTGTAGAATGCAGTTTGTTTTATGTACCTGTCAATTGTTTTACCATTGTAGCGTCATTTTTTACATTGCTTGTCTTTATCATCATGGATTTAACTCGTGAAAATGTTGGTGTGATGATTTATTACGATTTTCGGTGTGGGATAATTCAAAAACAGTGCATCGATCTACTCACTTTGACTTTTGGGGATAAAGCACCATCAAAAACCACTGGGTATCACTGGTTTTTGTAAGTTTAATTGCGGGGGGTGGTTTGTGCTCACGGACGTTTTAAAAGGTCGCCCTAATTCGGTTGTTGTACTACAAAATATCGATGCTGTGCAGAAACTAATAATAAAAGATCATCATATTACATATCGCAAAATAAAGAATTCCCTGGACATTTGTATTACTAGCATACATAAGATATTACATGAAAATTTGACTGTAAAAAAATATTTGCCTCGGATTCCGCACAACTTGAGCATTGATCAAAAACAGCTCATGTTGATTCGTTCAAAATAATTAAAAATATGTATAATTATGGCGTCAAAAGCTGTTTATAATATCTACAAAGGTGATGAAACTTGTATCTATGCGTATGACTCCGAAACTAAGCAACAGTCATCGGTGTAGGTGTTCCAAGATAAGCCGAACCCAACAAAAGTGATTCGTGCCAACAGCACTTTGAAGCAAATGGTTGCCAGTTTTTTTGGTATACATAGGCATGTGGTTAAAGTGCTACTAGGAAATTGTAAAAGAGTTAATTCGGAATGGTACACGATAATTCTTTTGCCAGAATTCTTTGAAAAAATAAGAAATAACAACCGATAACGTAGAATCATTCTTTCATGACAATGAAGCTGGCATTGTCACACGTCGATCGAAACAACTCTGTTTTTGGAAGATCAAATTTACAGGTCATCCGCCGTACAGTTCCGATATGGCACCCAAAAATTTTCATTTGTTCCCAAATGTAAAGAATAAGTTGCATGGTCAGCGTTTTTCGATCCGCAAAGAGGCCGTTGATGCGTTCAAAATGCACGTTTTGTATGCATCTTTTGTATCGATCAATCATGGCGAATATTTTGAAAAGCAATAAAACCATATTAAATGACGGATGTTTGTTTCTTTTCGATATCCCGGACCCATAAATAGCAGCCCTCGTATGGTCTTGTTTGTTTTATAATAATAATAATTGTCGATGTGCGTGTCGATTTTTCGACGAGTGATTTGTTTACAGATTGAAATGATCTCTCTTGCACCAGGTTTTAAGCGACGGGCGGACGGCCGCGCCGCTCATCAGGTTGGGGTATTTGCACTCCCTTCGAGGTGGGACTACCTACTTTACCCACTTCCATCATCTGTCAGCGGAGAAAGATTATCCACAGGTACGGAAATGTATGCTAGAGATTAAAATTGTGAATATGTTTTTGATTCGATATAAGTATATAATTTTATTTCGCTCCAATTAAAAGACGAACAGGCTGATGCACAATGATAAAGCGGTGGATATTCCTGCTGTATAAATATAGTCAGACTAAATAAAACGCAAAGTATTGAAATTTACAATTGAAAACTTTATTTCTATTATTGCGATACCTAAGCGAATAGAGGGGTAGAATTTTGTTAAAAAAGTTAGGTAACAAATTTTAATGTATGCATGTTTATAGAGTTTTAAGAACGATCTTAATATTTAATTTTCAAGTAATTTCTATTTAACCAGTTGGATATTATGGTCTACCAAGTTTTGAGCTCCCTAAGGCATATGTTTGTAACGGAGCACCTATGTACTTGAATATAGTAAAATTAAAGTCCTTTCCACAAAAAGATATGGGAGATGATTAAAAAATAAATAAGAATTATAGGTAAATAATAAATAAAGATCTGCGAAATGTTGAAAACATAGACTGCACATTACGCATGACGTTACATATTGTGTATATGTTTATTTAACAATGTCGTTATGAAACAAAATATCATGAGGTAACCTACACCATTTACTTTTGCTGCGTGCAAAATCGGTAAACAGCGATGGATCCGTAACTTGTCATATATAGTTGACCATGCGTATGTGAAAAAAATGTAACCTTCAGCTACCTTATGTTGTGTACAATATCGTGAAATCATAGATAGTGTCTTATAAAACCTATCGGATGCAATCCTCAATTTCCATGTTTAATATTCGGGTAGAATAGAATGAGTCGACTATTAATGAAAACATAGGCTATTGGTATTTATAGATAAGGCGATTTTTTTTTTATTTAGAGCACTTTTACAGCGCTCGGGTTCGGTGCACGGCGAGGACCTGCCGTACTACCTGGGCGTTCCCTTGGCCGTAACTCCCCGCCACAACTACACGCAACTCGATCAGCACATCTCCAAGCTCTGCATGCAATATTTAGCTAACTTCGTGAGATATGGGTGGGTATTTGAAGGAATTTCCGTGCGGGATTGACTATGAGGACACTGAGGACCTATTAAAAATAAGTACTTAGTTCTATATTATTTATGAATCGTTTCTACATATTTTTTTATCGATCAAGATACATATGCATTATTTAGGTGTTTAGCATAATTGTACTTATTTCACAGATAAATTAGAGACCTATCATTATATATTCATTACACATATTTATATTCATTGTATATATACAACGCGAACATGACGTTTTCGATTAACTTCTGTAAATGATTCTGCTCATAATATCTAACTATCAAAAGCTATCAAAACGCTTATACCCAGAATATGAATATTATTTTTTTTTTACTTTTAAATCATAATAAATTATGTATCTATTTCGAAAGGCCCTTTGTCAGCGGAGCGCGGGCCGCAGGGGGCTGATATTACATTATAAAGTATTTGACGCGCGAACAAAAAAATCAACATTTCGTCTTTATAAATTTACAAAAACCTACGGAGCTAAACGCTTTCGGGTGCACGTTCTTCTAAAACCTTTGATAGTCATAATCTGTACAGGAGTTAACGGAAAACGTCACGAGCACGTATGTACAGACATGTATTTACGCCTAACAAAATTATTTAAACTATGTAAATGTGGGATAAATGGGCAATAATTTGAACATATACGTACAAAAATAAAAATCGTCTTACAATTATTTAATTTTTATATGTATCTTAATGGTGATTGATCTGCAAAAGGAGTCACAGTCATAATGAAGAAGCATACACTGACTCTGCCTACCTCTAGACAATGGACGTTTCGTTTATGTTTGTAGGTTGTTTTTAGTAGATTGACGTTGATAATAATTCATCAATCGAAACATTAATTGTCTCTCAGTCTTAAATACACCGTACGGAGTTGTTCACTAGAATATTAGTTTTTTTTTTTAATACAATGCATCGTATGACTCAGAATAATTTATGTTTTTTTTCTTAATGTATTTACCTACATTGCTAATTAACAAAGTATTGCAGTTATACATTCATTTAGTATTATTTTACAAAATGTTTAAATAACTATAATCTTATGTTGCCACAAAACCCCACTTGTAAGTTTGTGTAATATGTAGTGTTTTAAGGTATCTAAAAGTTAATTATTACAGCTTACTTGAAGTATAATTGATGCCTATTTTATTTAGAGGGCATAAGCAAACTTAATTTTCTTAGCGTCTATTTCTTAAATCACACTCTATTTAAAAATAAATAATAAACCTTATTAAAGTTTTTTTTTTATAAAGTACATCTAATGCAATTATTTCTGTGTTATTGTTATAATACTTTCTAAATGTTCATTTCATCGTAATTTCTTTAAGAATACAAATAACATAATTCTAACTTAATGTAAGATAAAATATTCTGAAATATTTACTAATTATTGGCAAAAGTTGTAAATTTCCAACAAATAAAATTATGCCTAGCCTCTGCCTTAAATTATGTTTGATGATATACGGACATTAGTGGTCTATATTGGGCAATCTTATTATAACGGTTAAGTCAGTCCTTATGGAACAAATCTGGGAATAAAACTTCTCTTTTATTGTATGCATAATTTTAATAAAAAACGTATAATGGTAATAAAACATAATTGTATCAGTAATCCGAACGAGCCGTCGGCGACGCCGCCGCCCAGCGCGCTGCGAGTAGACGACGGGCATGCGTCCGCGCAGCAGCCTTACTGGGACACCTACGATACCATCAACCAGCTCTATCTCGAGATAAGTCAGTATCAGTGTTTTTATACGAGACCCGGGCTAGAATTTGTAAATTAACGTTGTTGTGTAGTAAAGTTACACGAGAAGGGGAAAGCTCTTTCTTTCGGATTTTCTAATAATCGAACTTATATTCTATATCGATAAATATAAACGATTTTAAAATTACATTTATTATCAATAGACATTATCAGAACTTATATTTATTAGTCGTGTGAAAATAAATTTTTAAGGCATCTGTAGAAAAATATTAGTTCGAGACAAAAGAGATCTTAAGTTCCGTTTTGAATTCCCTATTGTATTCCCTAATAAGTATTACAGACTTCATCATGAAATTTCATTTTTAAAAAGCTAATTATTTCGCACATAAACTAAATAACAATGTTTCGAATGTTAATAAGTATAAATATAACATACTTGAATTGAAACTATGTTTACACAGTGTGCTAGGCCAATAGAGACTGAAAAAGTGATTGTCATAAAATAGTGCATTCATGTAAATTATTGCTAAAATAGGCGTATACGTGCTAATAACTTGCATAAAATATGTACCTTATTTTTTTATAAATTCTCACCAGTTTTCCTATTATTATTTTCTCTTTGTTATATTACATTTAAAAATTCGGAGAATGATTAGAGAATAAGTGTTTTTTTTTTGGAATGGTGGCGCATACATAATAAAAGTTGAGACGAAGTTCCGCCACGCAAAAAGTATTTTATGTTTTATTTCGTGACCAAATTGCAGTATTTGTATACATATGAGGTTTTTATTAATTTATTTATATGTTATAACTGTGTGGTTTCTATAAAGAGGAATGCAAACATTCCGAGTTTATTGTAATAATAGGTATATATACGACGATAATATTATAAATTTACATGTTTGTTATATTAAATTTCTAACGTTTTCTAAAAGTTTTAGTTTATCATATCATTTCATTTCACTATTAAAGTTTTTCTTTAATATCGCTAAGTAAAACTATTAATGTGATATCATATTACGAGGTGATTTGGTGAATCGATGACGTTTTACTGTTTGAATGAACAGTTTCCCACGAGCTTGACTACATTACAATCGGGAAGTGTAGTAGAAAACCATAGCAGCAAAGCTTTCGCTCGACGTGACTGTCGACGACGGATAAAAATTCAGGGCAAAACTTTTGCAAAGTTTGGGCGGTACCTTCCCGAAAGATACAGGTTGATATTCTCAATACAAATTTCACTCTAAAAACTTTATCGAATACAAAGATATTTATGGTTACAGTACTTTAATAAACGGTGGTTCGTATTAATAGAAAATTCGCGACAGCTTATAGATTTTTTAAAAGAAAATAGGTACTGTAAAGTAATACTTCGGTGTCGTATAGGTAATAAACCAGAAATGCGGAGTCACTATCGCGGTCACAAGATGTCGCTGTGGTTGTCGCTGATACCGCAACTGCACCGGCCTGGGCCCGACTTGCCCGACGCCGCAATGCGGCATCACCACTTTCCCGATGACAACGGAAACTACTATGAAGGTACAATTCATAAAGTCCATTTCTTTCGTCTACATCGTCAAAAAGGTTAATCGCGGAAGTATAGCTGAGCTATTAATGTATTGTCATGGGGCAGGTGCCGTGAGGCCGCAGACGATGTCGCGCGCGAGCATTCCACACGTCGTGAACCTGGACGTGAGCGGCGGAAGGGGTGGAATGGGGCGTAGCACCCCGCCACCGCGGGCTGCGCCACCTCGGGCACCCGCGCCCTCGCCGCCCCTCGCGCCCTCTACCGAATGCCCGCCCAACGCTACCGTCACGCCTGTCGTACCGGATGACGCGCTTCTGCGCCGTCTCGCCTCCTCGCATTACCAGTCCTACACGGCTGCGCTCACCGTCACCATCGCAGTCGGTTGTTTTCTGCTTCTCCTCAATGTGTTAATATTCGCCGGCATCTATCACCAGCGCGGCGGGCGGTCGCGCCGCTGCAAGGACGACCTCGCCGAAGCCGGCAGCTCCTCCTCCTCCGACAATTACGACGGCAAGTTGGATTACGAAGTACGCGCCTTCGACGGCAAAGGGTTCGGGTTCGAATGCAAGTCGGCCCACGTGCCGCGCGGCTCCGGTTCCAAGTTTGATCTGCGCACTTTGTCCGATTGCGGTGAACCGACGTTCGGAGAGTACAGCTGCTACGACGAAAAGCACCGCGCTGCGCGCCGCTCGCTGCCGGACGTGAGCGCGGGCGGCGCGCTCGACGCCGGCAGCGTCATCTGCATAGACACGCAGAAGCCCGACATCCAAAAGATGTCCGACTCGGACTTGACGGGCCGCACGAGCACGTTCGAGCCGCGGGTCGTCGACAGCTCGACGCAGGTGAAGTTCGGCCCGGTGCCGGAGCCGGCGGAGGGTGGGCCGGACGCGTCGGTGGGATACGGCGAGGAGGCTGCGGGGGGCATTCTCCGCACGCCGGCCGCGCCCGCCGCGCCCGCGCCGCCCGGCATCATGAAGAAGAGGGTGCAAATACAGGAAATATCCGTATGAGGGTTTCTGGACGCCGCTGAGGTCATTGTTAATAAGCGGACCAAGTTGTGATTCTCGTGTATATATGGTGGTTTTGGGTTTTTTAATGTGAGTGACGATGTTGTGACTTCATGAGCGTGCGCCAGATGTGACGCGGGCCTGCAAGGCAAATGGACGTGATCGCACAGGGATTTTGTAAATATGTACGTATGTGTATAATGGATTTTCTGAGCTTTGCTCATAGTGTGCTGCTTCTTAATTCCTTATCACGGCACGACTTTGTGCCTGTGAACTCGATGAGCACACTACTACAAAATTATAACTAATCTTGAAAACTGATTCATAGTGTATTATATCAAATAATGTAAGTTGTTTAAAGCTAGAATAATCGTTTCGATTATCAAGTATGTTGTGTATTTTTTGTAAATTTACTTGAAGTGAGTTGTATTGAGTAGTTTTTATAAGTAAATGTTTCCAAAATAAGTTAAAAGATTTCATTGATAATTGAACGCGTACTTAATCTAATTTTTTTTTTACGATTTCGGTTGTAATGATGATAATGTATCTATGGAAGTGCTACATTTAACGTCACCCCACATTATTGAGGAAATCAGGGTTAACTGTTTCACAAAGAAGAAGAGAACCATTCCAGAAGCACCAATGGCGTTCATGTTGAAATGTTGTTTGTTTGCCGAATACTTTTGAGACAACAAACAAAGAAGTATTTCAAATATCGTTTGAATACGCGTTCAATATCATCAATATTTCTCGCAGGAATTGACGAAATGGGCGGGTGAATGACTATTACAAATAATAGCGGGCATTCACATCGTCATCTCTAACCATTTTGTGACAAAATGTTAAGAGTTAGAGGGCGTTTAGCGATATTTTTTGGATGGATGAGATTTTCGTAGTGAATTGTTGCTCTTATATGATATCCTCTTCCGATATTAATGACTAGAATGTGTATTATAAAACCGATAATTTGCTATAAACAATTCAGTGCCAATACGATTAACCCATTTTTTTTTTGAAGGGATCCGAATGACTTGATGTGATATTTTTTATGGTCGTAGTGGCTATGATTTACATATGACGTATGTTCAAGACGATTTGGAAATGTTTTAATGTTATTGTGATTTTTTTTGGAATTGAGAATTGTTAATGGAGTTATTTGTTCGGGCAATAACGTAATTTTAACTTGTGACAGAGATGCTACTGTTGTAGTTAACTAAATATTACAAAGAATACATATTTATATAGAAAATGTTCCTCATATCTACGTTTAAGTTTATAAATCGATGAATATGTTGCAAAGTACTTATCAGGTTTTGTCGGATATAGAATTTGTCAAGACATTTTGAATCATGTACATGATGTATTGTATAGTGACTTTTGTTATATTTTACCTTTTATTCGACCGTGATGTGTTTTTAGAAAGTTGATAATAATTTTCTGTGTTGCGGTGATTATTAGCGGATGCGGAAAAACAATTTTAAGTATGTACTTGCAATTTTTGATATCTCATGATTTGTTCATTAAGTGAATTAATGTATATGAATATAATTATATAGCGCAGGTGTCTGTTCCATAGCGTGATGTGCAAAAAAGTTGCAACGTGCAGAAAAAAAGAGAAACATTTAGGTAGTTTTATGTTCTATTAGCACCTATTAGCGATAGGTGGAGTAAAAAAAATAACGAAAGCGTATTTAAAATAGCATACCTATCGTACAGATGGGGGGTTATCGTAACTCATATTTAGTTGTTGCTGATCGGTTGTCATCTTACGGAGCAATGTCGTCCGAAGGTGAAGATGTCTTGCGTTTGATTGATATTGCAGAACATTATATAAAACTTGCTGCAGAGTTCTTGTAAATTACAGATATGGGTTGTCCATTAGTAACTCTCACGTCTAAGCATCACTTTGTTTATCACATGACATCTCGGTTGCATCTCTCGAGGCTGACGTGCGCAGACGCCGATGATACGCGTTCCCGTCCCGCTTTTTTCATTAGGCTTGTCTCGTAGGTAGGTTTGTGTGAAGAAAAATAAAACAAATAAATTATATCTACGTTGCATCGTCGTACAAGCATCATTTGTTTCTTCTGCGAGCGCCAGCCTTGGCGGCGCTTCGCTTGGATCATATTTTGAATCACGATTTTAATGAAACTAATAAAAATAAATGAGGAAAATATGACAAATTACACAAGGACAATTAGACAGTATTTAAATATTTGCATGTCCCTAACAGGTTTTTTGCTCTTGGCTTATTGACGAAATTGAAAATAAAAATTTTCATTAATATTAGACACGGTTTCGACACATCCACTTTATTGAACTTAGAATACGTTATTAATTTTTTTTTGCGATATATTTCTTTTAAATAAAACAATATATTATGCAATAGCGCATAAAGTGTTGTAATTAAAATCAAACTATTAAGGTATTTAAATCAGTGCGCATGTGGTAATGTTGTTCACATGTAGCGTATTATCCCTGTCTTTTTTACAGAGTTTTTTTTTAATCGCAACAATAACTATTATTCATTAATTTATTTTCAATTAAGTCAATATTAAATGAATGAAAGATGAAAAATCGGAAATATTAAAAGTTGTTTAGAGAGCCACAGAAAATAAAATTAAAGCTGATGATTTCATTTTCATTGAGTTGACAATTTTTGAAAATCACCTATACATTTAATGTGAAATTTGTGAAATAATCACAGCCGTCTTCTTTATGTTCTATCGAAATAATGTAAAAATTTTGCTTCAAATTCTACATCCGACAAGAACGTGCGAATCTTAGTTAATTTTTAATATAACTAATACGATATCGATGAATTGATTGTTTGGTGCAGTATACCTGGATGTTATGAATTGTAGTGATATGTGTATCCGTTCTTTGTGTACTCAATGTTATTTGTTTTAAAAATATCTAAACGACATTTTGTTACAACTTGGGATCTATAATTGGAGTGAATTAAAAATATGGTGTGAATTAATAAAAGAATATCCTGATGTTGCGTTTTATTTTTTGTCCTGGCGATGATGTAAAAGATGAGTATTAATTTTAATAAAATACAATAGCATAACACTGGTATACCCAATATCTATATATATATAAATTGATTTGTAGATGTGTGCTTACACACGTCCACAAATCGACACACACATCCAGTGTGTATGTTCTTTGTGGACTCTAAAACGAATGAACAGATTTTAATGTAATTTTCAGGAAATTTCAGATTAGCCCACAGGGTGATCCTTTGATATTTGGTAGCAATCGAATAAACTTTTTTTTTGGCAATTTTCTGTTATATTTTTTCTAAGAATTAGATTCTTTTTATTTTTAGTTAATTTTTAAACATACACAATTAAAAGAAGTTTGATATCGATCGGATCAATACATTTTTTTTTAACGCTTGCCTGCAACATGCATTAACATGCAGCATGCAACCCACCGATGACCCTCGAATCTGCCTCTCCACTACGAATCTCTATCCAAATGATTGAATATTGATTCCAGAGGATTGACAGATATCGAACACCTAAGCGAGTGTTATTTATTTTTATAATAATCTTATTCCGCTAACTATTAAATTGTTAATTCTACATACGTTTTATGCCAACTAGGCACATCGTCAGGAAATTGCCGACAGTCACATCCACCAGGGTGCAAGGAGCGTTAAAACAACCAACACAACCTCGTTAAGCGAGCCGCTGTCATGCAATGGTCAAAGAGCGACGAAAACAATCTTAAGGCAGCCACAGACCACCACCGATAGACATGCCTGTCAAATGTCACAGACTAACCATCACCAACATTACCCAAATAGTTACAGGCAAGCGTCCAATAATGGCGATTTATAAACGTCAATTTGTTCGTTGAGCATATTATTATTATCTTTATGTTTTAAAACTTCGAAGGATTCCAAAACATTTAAACCTAACCCCTTCTCACGCGGATGCAAAACATCGAATTTGTGATCGTTATTAAGCTTATGACCGGTTTCTAATAGATGTTTAGCAAAATGGGATCTGTCTGATTTATTATTTCTATATTTATGTTCCCTACAAATTAATATATTTTTTCTAGGGCGTAGCACGGCACTAAACCTAAAGATTTCTGCCAAAATTTGATCACATGACCGCTCCCGTCCATTCTTGAGAAGTCATCTAGTTATAGAATGCTACTCGTGTGCAGCTGGGGTGGGTCGCTTGTATATAATGCAATTATAAAAGACTAGATCATTTTAGTGTCTATCCCATATTTTTTTCGAATTTGAATTAACTTTTAATAAAAAGCTACATTAAAAATTACATTAAATTCAAATTTAATGTTAAAAGTCACCGCGAAAAGTGAATTTGGAATGAGGTCGTAAAAATACACTTTAAAAAAATTGTAACAAATCCTAATGACAAGAGACATCTCCAAAATATGTGTGTAAAAAAGTCGTTGGTTCATTAGTTTTGTAACAAAGAAAGCAAAATTTGTGGCTAAAGTCAAAGTATTTCGTAGCTGAACTGAGTATAATAAAATATTTTGAATGTATTCAAAAATTCAAATTAAAAAATCTTAAGCAATTGCAAATCAGATTTAAAAGTTGACAGATGTGTATTGCGCGAGCGCCAAAGGACATTGAAAATGAATGTACAAACTACTTTGTATATATATATATATATATATATATATATATATATATATATATATATATATATATATATATATTTGAGAGTACTACAAAATTATAGAGATACAGGAAAACTATGTTAGCGAGACTCATCTGGTTTGCATATGTTTAAAGCGGTCTCTTTCATTTCAATACACTTCTATAGGCGAATTTTTTACAAATAGAAAGCCAGTCCGTTACATCAATAACGTCAAAGGATACGGTAATAGCGGAGTTTCTTCTTTTGATGTAAAGCGGCGACCACGTAATTTTTTTTAATTAATATGCCTATCAAATGGTATATTTCTTATCAGAATTTAATTATTTTCTTTTATCAGCAAGCAATAAAAGCATGATTACAAAAAAAATCTTTATTCTTATTTTAAGTTTTTAGTATTTATGAATCGGGATTTACTATGGCGTAGTTTGTAGCGCGTAGCGGCGTTTTTCCGTAGCCGTAATAATTAATAGTACGCACACATATGTGATGTTTTGAGCGCTTAGAGTGTTATGTTATTTATAGTTAAACAATTGAAACGAACTTATTTTCCCAAAGCTGATGTTTTTGCATATGGACATTATCTAAGACCAAACTACTCATCAAGACGAATCCAACGAGCCCAAACTCGATGCTGTTACGTCGTTTTATTACGGAGATCCTATGGCCATCACTCAGCTCTACCATCAGATCACCTCCATGTCATCATAATATTGTATTGTCACGCGATATACATATGTATATAAAATTTCAGCGAAATCGGAAACCGGGAAGTGGGTTAAATTTTATTTGAAAGCTTTGATTTACGACAGACAAGTAAAAGTAAATAAAGGCTTGTAGCAATAAAAAATGGCATATTGCGCGATTTGGTGAGTAAGACGGATGCTCTAAGACTGCAATGCTGTTGTCCTTCACAAAGTTGACAGTGAGCGCAGCGGTATGAGAGGTTACGTTGTCGCGATGCAGCATTGAGCCTCTAATTCTAAGAGCCTGGAGAACTTCTGATGAACTGTGCTCTGTTCTGGAGAACTTCTGTTCTGTCTATGTATCAGGTCGTCGTGATAATTTTCTGTCCTTCCAATTTAATAGCTTTAACGAAGCCTGTACTTCTGTGAAGCACGGCATACATAACTTTTTTTGTTGCATGTATTTTGCTCACGATCTTTGGCGTTAGATCATTATAAACCTATAGCCTACTTTTCTACGGTATAGGCAAATCGCAAAAGGATACGCACATTTTATCACCTGTTACAATTTTAGATATCATACGGTGACTCCCTTTATTCAACAACATTAACGTCTGTCGTCTGATCCTTAGGTGTCGGTAAGATGATGTGCTATTGTTTAAGATGATGTGGAATCCAACGACAAGCAAACTTTTTTATTTTTGATTCATTATGCAAAATCTTATATACCGCTGTGGATCCAATCTCAAGAGTGATCTTAATCATGTGCTAGGTGCATTGATTGTCATCTTTTATCATTGTACGAACACGAGCGACATTATCTGGAGAGACTGTTGAAGAAGGCCTTCCTGTATGTTCTTTGTCTTGAAATGAGTTGCTTCTATTACGAAATTCTTTATACGATTGAAATACGATGGGTCTAGATGACACTTCTTTATTAAACGCTGACTGTGAACGCTGCACACCTTGCTCTTCGGATAGACAAACCTAAAAATCGTAGTACATCAGTGCTCGCCAGTGCTCCCGTTTCAAATACGTTATTTGTTTCACAGAAACACACTTTATAACACCTACGTTTAAAAACACAGGAATTTAGTTACTTCTTGTGCGCTTTTATAGTGAAGCGGAGTTTATGTTATGAAAGGTTATGAAAGCACGCGTGGGCATTCTCACTCAGTAATGCCAGAGTAGCCCTCGTATGTACAAACCAATGATTTTGAAAAATGTGTACTGCAAAATCATTTATGTATTTTTTGTAACATAAAACACTTATACATTTTGTAATCAACAATCTTTGACTATAACAAAACTAAGCACTCAAAGCAACATATGTATGTTACAATAACAGAAAAGATAGGATGGTCGAAACGTCGTGGCAACGTTAGCGCGCAACCTAATGTCTCAAAAAGACAGCGAAACATTTTAAAACCAAAAAGAAACTCGTGTACAGAATGAACTTCTGTATATTTTAATACATTAAAAACGGTATCTAAGAACTTACAATAGTTAGGGAACTCATAAAACATCAAAATTCAGCAATTTTAGTTGTTTTTATAAAGACATAAAATAGTTAAAAATTGCCAACCATATTTATTCTTTTTATGGCAATTTATCGTCATGTTGTGTGAATATTTTACGCAATATGTAATAACTACACTCAATTACTATTATAATTGGAAATATTCCTTGGCAAGCGATATTTCCTGAGATATTCATGTTTAGATTTATCTTAAGCAGATAATAGCTTAAAGCTTATACATTTGTTAATATTTGAATAGCCGATACTCATCTCGTAATAAGAGGCTGATCTTTGATGGAATTTATAAACAGAAACACTTCTAAAGTCAGGGATAACAGTGTTACCATAATCTAAAATAATTTGACAGATACGGAAACGCAATATAAAAAAAAATTGTGTTTGCGTGTGTGTGTGTGTGTGTGTGTGTGCGAGAGTGTGTGTGTGTATGAATTGCACACAAACAATTGCATGTGCAATACACACACAGTAGATGTGAAGCTTTAGAAAACTTTATAAAAGAAAGACAATTGATTTTTTTTAATAACATTTTTACCAAGTTTAAAATTTAATTTACATTTTAATGAGGTTATGTATGTGATCTATGACCATAAGAAATAAGAATGAAAGTCATTGATTAGAAAATATTAAAGAAAACTTTTGTACTTAGAAAAAGAATTAGAAATACTAGTAAATATTCAAGTGCTATATAGATATTCCTACTATGCTACACTCCTCCTATACATGGCTTTTTCCCAAGGCTTCGCAATGTGCTGTCTACACGCATGACAAGATAGTCTGCATTGTAGATAGATACCGACGCTTTCTCTCTCGCTTTAGCTCAGCAATATGCAGGTGCACATCACAAAATTACAATGCTTAGTAGACGAGAGTGGGGAGACAATACGTCGATTCTAAAATAGTTTCATTCATAAAAATGTACACTATCTCAGAGTAATACAGTTCATATTTTATTTTGAATTAAAAACGAGATGGCGCCAAAATAGACCGAAGGGATTGGCATCAGAACCAATAGCGTTATCATGACAGAAATATAGAGCAGCAATGGTGGACAAAGCTAGTGTGGAGCGTGATTGACACGGAGTAAGAAGCACTGCTGGGGTCGGAGTCGGAAAAGATATTGAGATTGATTGATACGAAAAATTATTTATATTCAATACGTCTCCGTATAGTGTTGCAGACATACAATACTCGGGCACGCCACTAAGGGAAAGGGCAGAATAATGTCTGCCGGTCCAGCTGGTGTGTTTATGCTCCTGCTCGTTGAGCTGTTTCTGTTAACATAAATTTCACA
Organism: Eumeta japonica; assembly: GCA_005406025.1. Lineage (NCBI taxonomy): Eukaryota > Metazoa > Arthropoda > Insecta > Lepidoptera > Psychidae > Eumeta > Eumeta japonica. The sequence goes on from BGZK01000395.1 coordinate 28,925, forward strand.
GCTTATCATTTAACTTGTATAGAAATAGTGTAGCAGCAATGGATTTTCTCGTTAGTTGAATAATTATTTCGTCTATCGGAATTAGCTTGGGCTTACTCATTTATAAACGTGGCCAGATGAAATCATCATATGAAATGAACTACAACGAAAAAAAAAAAAATTAAAAGTCATCGGACGTTTAAGCGATATTCAGGGATTCGACGACTACAAACTCGGCCACCTGCAGCCCGCATAACGCGGCGCGTGCGGCGATGACGGCGCGGCGGCGTTCAATTAAGGCGAGGGCGCCGGGCGGTATCCATCGCCTTAATTAAAACTTAGCCCTTGCGGTTAAGCGTGCCGTTTTATTTCCCGTCGATTAAAATCTTTAATCAATTTAAACTCGCCGCCCGTCGGACCGGTTACTTTGAGAGCGTCTTGTTTATTAATTTTTGCGCTGAATGAATACTTTGAATTGCTGAGCCGATATTTCCTTTGAAATTCCCCGAGAGTCGTTATAATCTATTTATTATATTACAAAATTTAATTTATCTTCAGATACATAGAGCTAGGCTGTTGATACGGAGCCGTCTTTGAGCTTTTTTGAATTGATGACACTCCCACTCTGTATTTGTTTTCGTTAGCAGTAATCGTGTATTAATATGCGCGCTTATTCGTCGCAAACCAATTTAGTTTAATTGTAAACACTTTTTAAGCAAGTTTAATTGCAAATAATGTATTACGGGATCAATTTTCACATGGGAAACGTTATAAAAGTATATTTTTACTGTTATATTTTTTTTACTTAACCAAGGATACTATCGCGTATCCTTAATATGTGATAAAATTAAATGGATCTTCTACGAGATAATAATCTTGCGAAGGATTGTATTTTGATTGAATGTTTTAACTACTGCTTCGGAGATTATTATCCAACTCGATGACTATTCAATTTTGGCTCACTTTGTCGTATTTCGCGGAGCTTATTTAGATAAATGGACAAGCGAGGTGCGTAACGCGCTTGACGCGGCCGACGCGCGCACGCGTGTTATTTAATTAAGAATTAAAACGACACGACATACGAACTCGGCAGTTTACCTGAATACCATTGGGGTTCCGGGTTGTCGGGTGGACTTATCGCGCGGAAATTCCTCGGTTTTAGTAGCGATGCGTGCACACCCACCTACATCCACGTTTTCGTGGATACGTACGCACTTTCGCACGCAAACACACACTGCATAATTAATGTAATACAAATGTTATTAAAGATCGTTCTGGAAAAAACCTTTTCAGCATATGTAAAATTGACACACATTGATAGCTACAAATCAGCATATCTGAAATTAGACACGGAATAATACCACGAGGACACACACACAAACCGGCATGTACGTATGTTTAAAACAACGAAAATTGCAGAAAACTTATTCAGAACCGGTAAAAGTCACTCAGTCTATAATTGTTTTCGACACTACGAAATAATTTAATTCGTAGTTATTACGGTCGCATTATCGTATTATGGGAACGATAGACAGACCTAAGTTCTTACGAACGATATGAAAGAAAGACGAATAAAAAATAACGGATGTTACTAAAAGGAGAGATACCTTTGATTCCTATAGCCGGGACAAGCCGGACGCGCCCGCGGGATCGCCGCCGATAATTCCGATAAGTGCAGCGGGCGGTCGCGGGACGCTGGAGAGCTTGAGACGCAAAAAAAATCAAAGCCATTCAAAAGTGTATTACTTGTGACAAAGGTTGCTCAATTTCCTGTTTGCAGAATAGAATAAATCATTATGTATACGTTTGTTGATACGGTTATCGACATGCGTACCTATTTCACAGAGAAGGGATCACGGATCTACGTTTAGTACGAGTTTTTAATCAATCGCTTCGTTGAAAATAATACCAGTTCTAAAGTTTAGCCCTTCCTTGATATGCCACTGGTCCCGACTGGGAGAAGAGATCGCGCGTCCTTCATGTGAAAACCTTTTCCATATAATTCTATCAACGCCGTTTGACTTAACAGTCTTTATTCGATAACCATCCTTTATCGTTTTTGTCAGCTTCACACAATATAAAGAAAAGTTTCGTTACCTTGAAAACTATACTAGAATCTATTGTCACAACCATCCTGCATTTTATTCTTCCTTCTTTTTGCAAATACCTACTCTACTCTACTCTATCTACTTTTTTTTTTACCCACTACTTTCTCATTTCACGATACCACCATCGTCTGTTCCACGCTCTATTATTTACAGTAAATACTTAATTATCCTTATCTATTAACGAGGCTTTTATTAACTTTCTTAAGTGAATTAGCTATAACTGCTCATACTGTTTGAATTTAGGTACCTAACACTTTATCATACCAGAGTACCGAAGGCCATTATTTGTATTATGTACATCTATTTTATTCAATATTCTTTTTATTCGATCAATTGAGTTCTAAACAGGCAAATGAATCCTTGTTGCTGTAAATTATTCAAATTTTTTTTAATTTTCTAAGTTGGATTTAAAAATCATTTATTTTTAGGTCTAATTAAGAAAAATATTCCCTATCAAATAAAGATAAGACGTAGATGATGGCTGTTATTAAAACGTTAACCACTTGTTATTGTTTTATTCTATTTCTATATTTACAGTACAATTTCTTTCACAAAAGTAGTTTACCGTCCCCATGGCGAGGGCGATTTTTAAATCATTGCAGTTTACGGTAGCACAGTTTAAAAATAACTACTACGCTAATAAACGAAAATGCTTGTAGAATAGAATGAGGTAGTGTGTAGTATAGGTTGCTTTTTTTGCAAAATAATACTAATATTTCGAAAATTGTTTTACATCCATTTGTCTCGTAGGTATGACGCGTCGCTGTTTGAAAATGCAGCAGTCTCACATGTCTGAGACGAAAAGTTGATATTTTCGCTTACTAAAGCTCTCATGTTTACTTTCTCTAGTGCAGCGTCGCTATCGCGTAGACGGTCTCTATTATCATTGTGAAAGTTCTACCGCTAGCGCACGGAGAGCAATGGGTTTTCGTTATACCAATATCCAATATACAGAAACTATACGAACACTGGCGTGCCGGTTGAATATATATATTTTTATTTAGAAACATAGGAAAGTTACTATAATTATAAATTATGCAAAATCATAATGTTAGAAGTATTAGTCGTACTAAATGTTATTTGACTTTATATTCTAGTTAACACGTCTATCGTGCATGCATTCATGATGTAAACTGACGGCAATAACGTAAAACGATCGTAAATCTTCATTTTGGGACATTGGTCTGAAATAAGTTCAAGTTGTAACGTGGTGAGGGTTTCAAGTGATTTCATTGCTACTGTATGAACGCCATGCCGAGCAAACATGTAAATGCATCGAGTTTAAGCGTTATATGCGACGTGAGCTGTGAGTATGTAAAAGGTGTATCTCTTTTTTTCTTCCTTTTGTTGAGAGTAAAAATTCATAAGTTTTCCCAGAAATAAGCATTACGGAAAATCACAATCATAGTTTTGTAGACAACAAAACGGATTGATAATAAAACACCGATTGTCACATCTCGTGCTATCGATTAAAATAATACAAGAAATGAAACAAAAGAAAATAATGGCCGACTTTTATAGTCGGTCGTTATTTTTATTGTTTTTCAAAAGTTTTTATGCTATAATAGTGCTTTTATGTCCTTAGACACTCAAAACAAACACATAAAAATACTACCGGTATTGGCGAAGTCTTTGGATTCTTATAAAATATTAAATGTGTAATTAAGCACATAAATGCGTAGTGTCGATTCCTAATATTCAATCAAAACCAAAAGTGGACAAATGCCGGGAAAGTAATAAACAAGGTAGTCGAGCAAAAGCTCTTGGGAATCTTCGTTTCCTAAAATACGGCGATGTAAGTGATCCAAAAATACGAGGCAACGAAACAAATCAAATATTTATTGAACGAAATTCAGATACGTTTCGTTATGAAATCGAAACACACACAATAGAATCGCAAATGAACAATAAACTCTTATGAGGAAAATTCTTTTTCGCATTAACGGTAAAAAAAAAAACAGCGATACGAAATGCGAAACGTAAACATAATTGTCACTCACACAAATATCTTTACATCATTGTCCGCACGCGGCGATCCACAGAGAACAATAATAAGTGTAGAGGTGCTACGTGCCTTTTCGATGCAGCAACAAATATGATTGCACAGCTTTACGTAATTTAATTCCGACCATATTATTCATAAATTTACGAATCTGCACTATTTTGACTCATTATTCATTGATGATCCATCTTAGGTTTCAATTGTATTTGAAAACGAAAATTATTTAAAAACCAGTAATATTTATGGATTAAAAAAAAAACGATAGGTGACTTAGGAAAAGTCAATTAAAAATGAATCGTCCAATGTCTACTATCTATGTGTCACATCTTTTCTATTTAGTATGTAATTTTCTTAACTGTTAATTAGTCATCTCAATGGTTATCTAGATTACTGTTGTTACAGTGATTCGGTTAATAACTTTTACATTACCAATTTTGACACTCTATAACCAAACCATACCATATGACAAACCACATGAGAATATCAATTGATTAGATTATTATTGATAACCAGTAAATTCTAATAAATATTTCAGTAATTTATGTTACTAATATTTTCTTTTTCACTATCTTATACCAGTAAAAACAAATAATAACGAAATAAAACCCGTCATGTTTTAAATAATTAATAAGTTTAAAAAAGCTCGGTGTATTGTTGACAGGTAATGGTCATTCAACTTATCCCCGTCGGTGTGCCGTATTGAAACATCAATAAAACTCCATCTACATCAACAGTGAAGGTGTCACTATTCAGTAACTTCTCAGCACAAACTTACCTTTCTTTTTAAATATTTTTATGAAGCTTTTTTTTTCTTAGTCGGGTCTTGGCAAAGAAGGTCCATAACGAGCTGTAGTTACAAGCGTGTAAATTCTAAGACATACAAACAAAATCTTGTTGTACAAGGAAAATGAAATAAACATAGAAAGTACTTATGCCAAAATCCTATCTTAATAAGCCGTAAGGTCCCTAACGTAGCAATGAGTCTTTAATTAATCCTATAAGCGTCCAAATATAAAACTGGCAAAAAACGATCTTTACACAGAGCGAATAAAGCGTACAAGGCTGTTCTATCTTCGGGACGATGTTCTGCACAGCGATACATTATTCACGATGTATCCACTGATTTTCAACGCGAACGCTTCTGATTCACGATTTTATGTAAAGTAAATTATGTGTCCCGCTGTACTGCGGCGCTGGGATCGCAAAATCGGAGCTAAGCCAGCAAAGGTTAATTAACGCTCGCCGGCTGCCGCGTGCTTTTTTCCGCCGCTTCCGCCGACGCGCACGCGTCGCCCGCGCGCGCGTCGAATTCGGCGCTTCCGGCGAAATCGGATAAATTCAGCCGACCCGCCGATAGGCGAAAAGATACCGGTACGATGTCAAAAGCGAGAAATTGTCTCGATAAACAATACCCTAACGCTTCTATTGTTGTCTGCCGGTTGAAAATGTAGGCAGAGAGAGACGCGATGAATGGAAGTCTGGAATATTCATAAATTAAATTATAACGTCTAGTGAATAAATCTATGACGAACGTCTGTCTGGGATTGAATACGTATAATAATTTTCAATTAAAACTTTACTGTAAATGAAACCGTACTGGAATAATTTAATATCAGAAAAAAAAAGATCGTGTTAGACGCGCAAGGAAAGAGTTCCGTACTGTAAATCATAGTATTATCTGTATTCTTTTTTTAATCTGAACCTATTTATTTACTTCATTTTTGACGTGATAACGTCTTATAAATCGATGAACGCTGGCTGTATGCACGAAAAAGCATGATTCATTGTCGCGTTCCGCCTGAGCCGAGCGTGCGAGCGAGAAAGCGGAACGAGCGATCTCTCTTTCACTCCATCGGCCGATGCATTCGAGTAGAAGAGAGATAGCGGCCGCACACAACCTATACGTGTACTGTTTTGTCAACTGTTTATAAAGTGAAGTGAAACCATATTAGGTTTCTATTGTTTATTACAACAACAATTGCGGGTAAGTGATAATAATTCAATTCAATTTATAAAAGTATGCAATTTTTCATCAATTTCTTATGCCGTTATCACATAAAATTATTGCTCGTAAACCGACTTTACAGACAACCGTTTTTTCAAATATATGTTATTTTAATTTCACATTCTATTATTAACATAATTATTACCAATCCGCTAAGCGTTACCATCGATGTCGTTCATAATATAGTAATTATGCATTTACTATGTAATTACTGACAAGATAACAGCAATGATTCAATACTAAACCCAGGTATATAATAAAATTTCCTTTTTTAATATTACCATTCAGAAATATCAATTTTTATTTTCGTTATATTATACGCATTTCTGGACCGGGAATAATTTGAATTTTACTTACAAAAAAGATGTACAATATTTTTACATTCAATGTTTTTTTTCTTTATTTTCCTTTGAATTTGTTTTACAATTCTTGTATGATCAGAGACTAATAAATAGAAAAGTTAAACAAAAATCTTAAATACTGTACAAGTAATTAAATGATCATTTAATCAAGATTAAATAAAAAAAAATATTTGTTTGGATGAAGTGTAATGAGTTAAACCATATATATATTTAAATGTGTAATACGTACTTTAAGCAACGTATTTTGTATAAAAGGTGAATTAAAAAAAGTATTGGGTAATTTTAAGGAAAATAAGTAACTGTTAGCCATTGTGACCCAAAAAAAAACTAATTGCAAACATTCGATTAAACTATGACTAACATTTTTCAAATGCGCATCCCGCACCTTTTAAGCCTCACAGAATATGAAAGCTGTGACCTTCGGCAACTTTCAAGGTGCAAAGTTTAGGAGCCGTAGTAAAGTTCGGGTGGCCTGCCAACCTCACGAGAATGTCGGTTTCAAATCCCAGTCGGTGAACAAAATACTTTTTAACATGTTTTCCAACCTCGCGTGTCGGAGTTGTGTCTTTCTGTATCTTAGGGATGTGCCGACAGTTGATGTTCAATAAAAATGCGGCAGTTTTAAAACTATGGAATACTTGTAAAGGTATTGTAGTTGCTGAGCTAGATGTAGATGGCGTGTGAGGCATCTGGCCTCCGTGCCTGTAGTCTCGAGAGTGGGTTCGCGTTATAGTCAAAATCTGACTATAGAATTATAAAAGAATAGGCAAGGCGAAACAGTTGAGAGAGTCGGTGATAGGAAGAAAGAGTTAGTGATATAAAGTTAATTGTTAAATATTTATGCGATAGATTGAGCATATATAAAATTCATAAGCAGATAAATTGAAGAACTGATCAAATAAATATAATTATATTCCCCTTATCTTTGATTGAAGGACTAAAGTTCCCGGCATCCCTGACCCCTACGAAGGGCGCCGTCAGACCTACATTATCTAAATAAACGATGTACACTGATCGAAAACGGATACTTTTAAGTTCATTATTTTTTTGCAATAACCTCGAGTACTGTCAGCATTTATCTTATGAAACTAAATAGACCTCAATTTACATACGACGTAAAGAAGAATAATATGTTTCGAAATTTTTATAGGTATATATGTAGCGATCTAGAATCAAAACGCGATGCTAGATTTCAAAGTTTCTTGCGTCTATAAATCTTAAAAGTGTTACTAAAACCTGATGTAGCTAAAAACTCGAGATGTTAGCCGCAAGGTGTCTTACTGGAATCAAATCAAGTAAAACTCAGTAAATCAGTGCGAACGTCAATCGGAGTGGAGTATCAATAGATTTATTTTAGTTCAATAAATTTTTGAAAATTATGTTTAGGTTTTGGAGTGGTGTCAATTAAAAAAAAAAGCCTAAAAGCTTATTATTTTTATTGTTGTAAAAGTACGCCTATTTCACAGAAGAGTAGACAAAGACCAAAGATTTCCGTATGGTACGATTTCTTCATATCTCTCTTACTTCACTGATATCTATCAATTACTTTATGCAGCTAGACGTATTGGGATACTTATAATTTAATACTTCCTTAATAACCCATTAATCTGTTCTGAATAAGGATTTCTAAGGCGACCTTTTTGATACTTCCATCGCATACATTCCCTGTATAGATTTGTTTAGTTAGGTTAGTTTTATTCGTCCTTTTCAAGTCGACAAATCACCGCAAGAAACTTTAAATCTTAGAGTTCTAAAATGTTGTTTGCGATTTATTTTAACACCCAATATGTGTCCTCAAAATCTGGAAAATGTAGAAAGTAGCGTTTAATAAAAAATCATATAATTCGACAGATTTCTATAAAATATTATAGAGATGTTTGAAGTACTATATTAGTCCCCTTGAGAAAATTAAAAGTATAATTTATATCAATAACCAAAAGGTTTAAAACTAAATGCGTGAATTTAACTTTAAGCCATTTGGTTATTGATACGTCAATACACGAAAAATCCAATTGCGTAAAAACCAAATAAATGATTCCATGCATGTCGATTTCATATCAATTAGTTTATCGTAAGTGAACTCGCAAATTCGAATACGTTTCGTAATGGAATAATAAATTATAATACAAGGTCAAAAGCGGCGGCGATCAGTGCCCAGTCTACCATTATCACATGCATCCCGACCCTGCATCCCGATTGGTTTAATATTTAGGGACTGAAGCTGGAAGTCACCCTACACAGCAGTCCATTCGGAGGCTCGTATTTCGTGTGGGCCTTATTAAACGAAGACGTGCCTTCTTTGATCGCCCCTCGGAGGAGGACACGCGGGAATAATTTAGGTGCCTCCGAGGACGATGTCGTGTGACGTTGTGCGAATCGTTCGATAGGGATATTTATTACATAACGACTGCGGAAATATTCCTTCATTGCTTCGAACTTCTTCTTTGTAGGGCCCATTTTCTTGAATATTAAAATTGTGCATGTAGGACCGGAATGACTATCATATGAATAAAAATGTATCGACAATGTCAATGATTTGAAATCGTTTGGTATTAAGATGATGGGTTCCTAACAATATTACCTATGTACCCATGGGAAATTGAATAACTTACAGTCGGCATTACCATCTCGTATACATGCAATATCGCCTTGCTAACAATCTAGTAGATAACGAGAATAGGCCGGCTGTCATTTTTCGATCCCATTTTTAGAAAATATTATTTTATTGCGTTGTGTTTATTAAATTATCTTAAAAATACTTGTTATTATAGTAATATAGCAAGTTTTAAATATAAAAACGAATTCACTTCAATTAGAAGATTCGGATACTAATCAGTACATATTGTGAGAATTTCGTGGAAAGTACATGATGTTTTATAGGCGAACATAAAATAAAAGTCCAGTTAAAATCCACTGAATTGATTAAACATTTATTTATTATATCAAAATTTCCATTAAATATTTAGAAATTTTCACTATATTATTACATTACCAATTTAAGGTTCTTATTTACGCTGATAATACGAAATAAGCAGCTAAGGTAAGACAATAATGTCATCCTTTTTGGGATACATATATTTCAAATATATATATATATATATATATATTAAAAAATATATATATTAAATGTTATGGGAACTTTTATGAGACAACTCACACTGTTTGGCGCAATAACGGTTGGATACCCGATCCGTCATTGACGGAAGTAATAAATCGAATAGGCGATTATACAGAAACCAGAACAGAACACAAATGTGCTAGTAAGACGAAAGCAACTTCATCATATTAATCTTCAATAGATTGTTAAAGATTTTTTACATTCTAATTTGAGAACGAGATTGGTATGATGTTGGTATTGAATTAACGATGTTATAAATGAGTCATACAAAGACTTTTTATTTAGACACCAATTCAATGTGTTATGATCCCTATACATCAAATATCTTTACAAAAAATCTTTTTCAACATATTCTAGATCGATACACAATGATAGATACAAATTGCGCATCATAAACCAGTACTGACGCTACCAGAATGTACGTACCAACACACACTTTATTAATAATTTAATCCATCGTTATAAGTTAAAATGCCAAATAAACATCGCATTTATTTTCCACTTCATTCGCAGTATATCGTAGTCCATAGCCGTACTCATCATATAACTGCTAAAAAAGTCGGATCACTTCTATGTCTATTGTTAGCTGAGACATTTCTTTCGACCGATATGGTAATGTTTGTCTGAAAATTAACTAACCTATGACCTATAACTTATAACCATCTCAAATGACTCTTTTAAAAATTTGTAAATGCACAACTTACTCACAGACTATTATTATAGGAAGGAAACATATGAAAGCTTCTTGAAAGAATATTGAGTTTAATGGGTTAGTAGTGGTCACGTGAAACGGAATAAGGCAGTGATAACAGGGTCGTGACAGTTCGTGATAAGCTCTCCATGCGGGTTTAGTGCGGGTTAAGGGGAGTAAAACACCAATATATAGAATTGAGAAAAAAGTTTTCTCGTATTTAATACATAAATGCAAGATATTTTTGACAGATTATTATAAAAATATAATATTAAGATAGATGGCATATACATATATATCAACAACTTCTTGCCATTTTGTAGGTAGTGACATAATCCCTTTGCGGCAGAAGTTTTGGAACTTAATAATAATAATAATAAAACTGCTACAAGTAGTTTTGATAGTCCTCTTTTGATGTTAAGCTACCACTACATAAATAATTCTGAAGAGCCCGAAACAGATCTCTAGAGGTACAAGGTCAGAACTATATACTGGGTTCATTAACACTTCTCAACCGAACTCTTCTAATATTTGCTGAGTGGATCAATATTTGTGAGGTCTGATGTTACCATGGTGAAAAACCACACTCTTTCTGTTGATCAATTCTTGCCGTTTTTCTCTAATTCTTTTTTGAGTCTCATCAGCTGCTGGTAGTAGAAATCCGAATTGATGGTTTAGCTCGGATGTAAAAGCTCACAATGAATAATGCTCTTCCAATAGCTTCATACATATAGCATCAAGTTATAGCAAGTTAATTTGGGTTTCGTTATAGTCTGTAGAACTTGCGTGCCTTTTGACCGTGATCCTTTTCGCATATTCTTGTTGTAGGTAATATCTTTTTTCATCACCAGTGATCAATATTTTCCAAAACGATTCGATTTTATTACATTTCAATAGAGAGTTGGAAATGATTACAAGATTCGTTTCTTTCAATGAGCTCGTGTGGAACCGAAGTATCGAGCTTTTACGTATATCCAGATTTTTTAAATGTGTCAAAACTCTTTTATGGTCCATCTCCAACTGTTTAACTATGGCGTAAGAACTAATATGCCGGTTTTGCTCTACTTTTTTCAAAATAGCATTGACTTTATCCGCAACAGATTTGCCAAAACGAGGTTATATCTTTGAAATCAAAGTTATCGTACTGAAAATGCTTGAACCAGTTTTGTGCTACTTTTGCCGACATAGCATTAGGTTTATAAACGTCGCATTTTTTTTTCGCGGTTTGTATCGTATTTCTCTCTTCTTTGTAAAAACACTTTCAAAATGTATCGTATTTATACGTTAGGTTCATTCGTTTTGGCGGACAGAAAAAGAATAGAACAATGGCTGGACACAGTATTTAATTTTTATTATTCTTCTTTTTAAATGTGATCTATTTAATGGTATCATAACTAGCCACATAAAAACAACACAGCCAAACAAATTTAACTTTAACTTTTTATTTATAAAATACGAAAAACATTTTCCCCGACCTAATATTTTTCTTCACCCTCTTCACTTGGTAAGATATTTATGTATACAGTATGGATTCGATCATGCATCTCTACGCGAGTATTCACTTTGGCAAAGTAACTATAATACAATATAACGTTTCAAATGTATTTATAAAAAGTATAAACATGAACTTAAAATATAACGGCTAGACTGCAAACGCAGGTGTTCGCGGGTCACAGAGCGACGCGACAAATTCTTATTAATGCCAGTTCGCGACTGTACTCGGCTGTGCGAAGAAGAATACTGGCCATCTGCGCGGCGCGTTGCGGCGCGGTACCTACGCGTAAGCGGTTCTAATTTTGTCAGAACGATATTGCTACGTAGATTTTCCAAGCTATTTTTCTCAGTAACGGCTACTTCAATGACTACGGTTTTGTGGTTTCTTTGTAAAATTGTTTTATAAGAGGTGGTGATTATGAATATATCCAACCTACCGCACATTAATAAAAATGAAATGTGCGGTAGGGGGAACTCCGTCGGGAATGATATTTTTTTCCATATAAATGATATTAAGGAATAAAGTCAAAGAGTTTAATTTGATATTTTAGAAATAACATTAATTAAAAATTGTTTATAACAGTGAATTATATAAATTCAATTCTTGTTCATAAACTACAAGACGTATATTGTTAAAAAATATAGTGTAGGTGTCTGCTACTTAGTTTGGTAGTTACTTATGAAAAAGAAATATTTCTAAGACGGGGTTGAGGGGGGAGGGGGGCACTCGATACATGTAACAGAAGCTGAAAAAATTTTTTTTCAGCAACCATCAACGAATACACATATTTCGACATTTCTTTTTTTAAAAAATTAAAGTTCCTAAGCAATTTTTTTGATTATGTGACTAAATTCAAAAATAATCGCTTTAAAATTTGCAGAAATTGTGTCCCATCCCTCTATTTTCTAAACCGTATGTCCAAAAAACATGAAAAAATAGCGAATATATTCAAAATATTTTCAACGAAAATTATTTTGAATATAGTCGGATTTACTGTTTTTAAATTACTGCCGAAACTGCGCTTCTCAACAAAAGGACGTAAGTGTCATGAAGAAACGCTCTTTTACTGATGTACTTTAGTTTACACTAGTTTAATAGTAACAGTCGACATACCTACTTGTTTTTTAGTTATAAATGCTTATGTGACTAAAGTACTATTCTGTATGGGAAACATGGAAAAATTGTAACAACGTACTTTATTCATCTGTACTACAGTTCTTTGTAATAATGGTTTAGGAAACCTATAACGTGCATGGTCCGACATACTCTTGGCCAGTTTTTCTTTTGTTATGTTATGATTATTTACTGGCAAAGTAATGCGTGACGTGTATGAATGGCCAATTTGTACATGTTTTAAAATATTTTAACTAAAAAAAAAAAATTCTTTAATCACACACAATATTGAAAAATATTTTGTGCATAAAATATTTTCCTTTTAATTCAAGTACAAGTTACTACGACCGCAGAATTTTCAACTACTCGAAGATCTTTGTGAAACTTTCGGGGAAAGTTGAGATGAATGAATGTTTTCTTTTTAAACTAGTTCTTCTTTTCATAAAGTTATAATAAATATTAGGAGTCAACAAAATGTACGCGCCGGCCCGTGTCGCGCTCGTGTAAGCTCATTAGGCTCACAATATTGGAAAACTTTACAAAAGAACGCCGTATTAGAAAACTTCCTCCGAACTCGAAATGATGGAATAAAGCCTCGTGCGCCTTAAAACATCTCGTTGGGCCGCGCCGTATACTCCTTGTGTTACTTATTTCATATAAAATTTTGCGGGTTGTTTGATTACTGAGTTCAGGATACAAGACCACGTATCTGCATTGTCCGTTTATTGCATTAGTAATTTAACACGGCTGCATACGCTTTAGTAATCAGTGATATAATTATCATACATTCAATTAAAAAAAAACTATAATTTTTGTCAAAGCTCTAAAAAGCTTTTAAATAAGGCTTTCGGTTCTTTTTTGAGTTATGTATGCGTATGCAATTTCATTTTGAAGTATTTTACATGTTGTTAATGCACATGACAAACGCAACTGCAGGTCTAGTCCGCTCCGTTGCTCGTTCGCACGCCTGTTAGATTTGTGCGCTCCAAAGCCGTGTAAGTGTGGGATTTAAATGCATGTGCGATTTTAAATGGGATTGAAATACCGTAAGTGAACTTATGTAAAATTTATATTTAATAAGAGTATTACTTTAAAAGTAAAAGCCAAATAAATTATGTCTTATCTATGCGTGCGTGGAAGCATAAAACATCATCGTAAACAGAATAACATTGTATTTGATATTTTGTTTTTAAATGACTACTAACCACTTTTAAAATAAAGCAAATAATTTTATACTACATATAAAACCTAAAATATTTACTTAATTCAATCATCTACATCTTGAAGTCGAATTTATTGAAAAACTATATTGATCAAAATTTTCCATGATCATTCCGTAGCTGGGCTTATTTCTCTAGGTTTGTAAATAAGTCCAGGTCAGTTTTAAAATTAATTTTAAAATAAAAAATAAGCTACATGAGTATGCAATATGAGAATTTTGGGGTGAAATCTACTTAACTTCTTGAACTCTTGCATAAACTTTTATATATGTGCCAAATTCGTAAATATTGTCAATCGGGGTATCATTTCAGGACGATCTAGATTTAAGAACATAGGAGAGTCATAATACGACCGCTTACTAACTTTTTCTTTTATTTTGAAAGTATTATGTAAAAATCATTGATTTCTTTCCTTCATGGAGCGTATTATTTTATGTTACTCTTAGAAATCCAAATTTATTATATAGATAGCTGAAATAAAAATGATATAGGAATCAATTCTGATTTACATTTCATTTAAAAATCCATATTAAGTAAAAGTATCGTGTTTACTGAATTTCGATGTAATTTCTGAGTAACTATAGACAATGTTGATGTTTCTTAAAGTATGTCATCGATTCAAATCATGAAATGTTTTTCATGTCCTGATTAGGCTCTTCCAATGACGGTCTTCCGTTCTATCACAGGATGGAACGAAAAATATAGAGATACGAGTAGTTTCGAGAATGAAAAAAAAACTGCCAAGTGTCAAAACTACTCATTATGTAGTGTTATAACGTCAAGTTACCTTGAAATTATACGTTTTGATGTTTTACGATTACGTCATTTTAAAGCAAATAGAATGAAGAAAGAAAAATGATGTGCACTTTCAAAATTGAACTACTGAAACAAGATATTGATCACATTTTTTTTTGGACTTAATCGAGGACATACATACAAAACTACCGAATAGTTTCATTACATTAAATTTTAATAATATTACAAATTTATAAAAAATAATGATTGGCCAAACTAGCTTTTCACTTAGAGCTTTGTCTATCTTTTAATTTTGTCGATCCTAAAATACAAATATTGTCATCTTATACGTCGATAAAAGCCATTGCAAATTATTGTTTTATATGTTTGTCTTACAACGTCATCTAAAGATCAATTTTACAATAAATTATGAATTATAGATGGCGTTTAAAAATATTATCCTTTGAAATAATGAAAAATTTGGCAAATTTCTTTTCACTATTCATTTTAACTGTTGATCATGCCCTTTTCAAATATTAAACTATCGTTTTACCAATTGCGATCCTACTCATTGCTAAATCATAAAGGGTCACCTACAGGGTTACGATGTTGGTATAGTAGGTATCAATTTCAAGTACATGTATTGTATTGTATATTATTTCCATTGCTAGTTTTTGTAAAACAATATAGTGACAGAGAAATGATGAAATTAAAGTAACGATCGTCTGTAGGTATCTTTTCATCACGATCATTGCTCAACCTTCAGCCAGTCGCAATGACTGAAAGGGATATGTCCTGATACACCGAAGGGAGCGTAGTTATTAGGGGGAGTGCAGGTTCTAAACTGGATTAGCAGTGACGGGAGTGTGGAGCCAGCCGGTATTCGTGCAACCTTTAGCCAGAAACTGAATTTAGGATAGGTATGTGTAAATGTGTCGACAAATATAGTAAGAAAGGGCAAGTTTCTTCCGTTTGTCCTCCGTTCTCCGTTTTCTTCGCTTGGTGCAAGGCTTTCAGTGTTTAGTTTTGGAAGTTGGTGTGGTTCATCCTCAGCCCTTTAATTTCTACATTGCTCGTTGCTAATGTGGCCTTTTTGCTTTTGGTTTCTGTTGTGATAACTCATATGTGGTCTAAGATATCCTTTTTTTCATAAATTTGTTACGTCAGTTAATCTTTCATGTTTCATTTTCTTTGCTTAGTATAAACTTTCGGTGTTAGTAAGAGTTGGTAGAGTTCATTTACAGCCTTCCTAATCCCTAATTTGCTTTGTGCTTCTTAGTTCCTGTTATAGTAACATGTATATATATACACATACTTATGCATATAAAAAATCTGAAATAAATTTGTTTCTCCCATTAATCGTTTATTTTTCATTTTCTTCACTTGGTGCAGCGCTTTCAGTGACCGTTTTTGAAAGTTGGTATAGTTAATCCGCAGCCTTTTTCATTTCTGTTTTGTTCTGTGCTAATGTGGCCCATTCCTCCTGGTTCCTACTATTAAAATTCATATAGGCCCGTATAAAATGGCAATTATATTGTTACTATTGACAACTGAATATGTGATCTCAAAACAATTAATTACCTTTTAATTAATATATTAAATGAAATTGTAATCTTTACCATATTTTTTAACGTTAACAAAACCAAGATTAAAAATGCCATAAATTTCACGTGTGTCGAAGCTAATAAAACGTTAAATTACACTTTAGAGGAAAACTCATTGAATTTGCCCTCTGATGTACTTTTAAACATTTATTTTACGATGCACAAAGAAGCACACAAAAAAAATTGTTACAACTCAATTTCATCTATGGAATTGGATTGTAATATAATATGAAATGGTAAATTTATTTATGTAATTCTTTTACATAATCGGCGATCTGCATGAGATTCCGGCTTGCACACTTCCATCGGTATCGACGAAAAAATTGCGAAGCCGCCCGTACGGCTTCGCATTTTTTTCGGACGGACAAACTGAAACTATAAGGATTATTTTTTTGTCTTTGGCCATGGTACCCTGAAAACAAACAGTTAAAGAAATATTTCATGTAATACGAAATCGAGATTCCCTTAAGTATCTGCCGGCGGCCGCGCTGAATACAAAGCGGCCGACGGCGGGTGAGATCGAACTGCGAAGTATGGTGGCCCCCGGGCGGTATTTTCAAATTACGTGAACACATTTTTCATTAACAATTTTTTATAGAATACGTTCCGTGTCCGGAGTTTTTTATCGAAATTGTAAAATGAGATTACATAAATACCTATCGATTTTGTATTTGAATATGAATGATTGAATTTCTAATGCGGTAACGTTATACAGCAGCCGTTGTATATTTGTCTTGTGGATTTTGTGGAAACATCTTCGTAGCTTTTCAAAATCTTCAAGCTTCGTGTAAAGTCATGATACTAAAACATAATTCTTTAATAAAATTTTGAAGAGGCAACAGAGCGATCGAACCACCGAAGAGTAAGTAAATAGATGAACAGTTCAACGTCGCTCGTGGAAACTTGTAACCGCAAGGAATTGTGCCTTTTAGAAATGAATAGCATTATTCTTAAAGGGTGTCTTCAAGAAAAGAGCCCATATTCATGCATTATGATCATTGCCGGGTGTTGTCGTACGAGGCGGAAAATTGGACATTAAGCATACCTTGGTAAAACGTCAGCCATCAAGGTGGCGACGTGGCGAGTGGAACGATGGAATAATTCAAATACAGCAATAATGTTGAATAATTATTCAGAGCACTCCTCATAGTGAACACGAAAACGCATGCACTATTATAAAACTGTGGCAGTAATGTATCTGTATGTTAGAGATGTTTTATGAAACTTGCTGAATATATGCAAATTAGGTGTTTCGGAGTCCAAAACAATGTTTTTATCGAAATGTAATCCGGCTTCATGTTTGTTTGAACACTGAACCGATTAAGATGAAATTTATTTCATAGTATATAACGAAGTAAGTTATAGCTTAAAGTTGGATTTATAAACTGGTACATATTTTATGTGGCTACGGGGAGGTGGATCAGAGATATGATAAAATAATATTTTTGTAATGACTCTTCTTTCCAAAAAGTGTAAGTTGATAATTTATTCAAATATATTATTTTATACAAAAAGAAAAAAAATGAAATTAATAAACAATTAAATAAAATAGACTATTTTTATAATAAATACATCATTAGCAATTATAATATTTAGTAAAAAATAACTTCTTCAGTGAGCTTATATGACCGAGACTTGCTTGTTTCTTTTTAATTGCAGTTTGTTTAATTCAAATATTAATATTCGTTTAAGGGTCAAGAGAAATTGTATTTCAACCATAATATAATAAAAAAAATAGGTCAAATTTAAAATCAAGTGAAATGAAGGGAAATAACCGAAATAAATTATCGAAAGTATAAGGCCTATTGTTCTCATTTCCATGCAGGTAAAATCGCGGGTCGACGTTAGCATATTTATATAACATTCCTTAGATTATATATGCTGTCGAAAACCTAAGCGAACCGAAAAATCGGCTTTAATTTTCCGCACGCAACGACGACAACGGTTGAGCGTCCATACGGCGGCAATACAATAGAAATAAACACATTTTATGCCGTTTTAAAAACTGGACACGACAAACACCGATGGAAATGAACTGGTCCGGTGCACGGCGTACGCTACGCGCGCGCCCGGCACCACACATTGCGGCCCGTCCCAAAAATCGCTTTACGGCTCCCGCGCCGCGGCTGATACGGCGGTCGGCGCCGCGCAAACAAATTGGATGCTTAAAATTCAATTTGAAGGCTTCGCGGTCCGCTTCGATCGCCGGCCGCGTCCGTAACGCGCCGCCCGCGGACAGGACCGAACGGGTATGCAATTATTTTATCCCGAACAGCCGAAATCCTCGCGCTGCGTCCGTCGGCGAGCGCTCGCCGACCTGCCACTAAGCAGTCACCGCGTTAAGTTCAACTATTATCTCGATCGGTAATGATGGATTGTGTTAAAAATGTCTTTTGCTTGACGCATTGTTTCTAATAATTTATTTTCAATTTCATATTTAAATATTTTGAAAATTTCATTTTAGAAGGAATATAAATCATGTATAGGAATATTTTGACGAAACAGATGTATCTACAAATATAGACATCGGTTTCAATGTGACGCTGTGTAAAACATGAAAAACCACGCATCGTTTTGAGAGAAAGGTATAAAAAATAATAAGATTATAAATCTTACTGTTTTCAAGACGTTTAATTGTTTTTTTTTTATTTCGCCTTTTGTCGCCGATACTCTATCCGTGTTTATCGACATCAATAAATGTAACATTTTAGCTGTTATGTGAGAGCAGTGGTTAAGATCATCGCTTTTTAAATCAGAAGATATCGCGTTCAATCCCGTCCATGAGCAAAATCGACCGTTGATTCATTGTCTAAGTCGAATCCGCTTTGTGCCTTGGCAAGCACGCTAAGCGATTCATTCGGGACGTTGTCATTACTTTGTTAACAGCGGTTGTTAATAGCGCTCGACCCTCATTAGGCCATTGTGAAAGGTTTAAGGCCCAAGGTTGTGGAAGAGTGACATTGCATTGAAATCTGCCATTAAAAATCAACTACCCTGTTCAATTATTTATGTTCCCGTAATATTTCAATTTAAATTCCCTTTAGTTAAACATTGCCATTTTCCAGCGGCTTCCGGCGTTGGTCAACAAAAACATTTGAAAATTCTGAAGCTGAAGCCTTTTCGCCGTTTATCGACAAAACAATCGCCCAACACAACCCGTGCAGGTCGGAGACGTCACCGGTGCTTCCATAAAATATGAGAATTATTCCGTATTGTTCCCCAGCCGCCGCCGGCCCGGCTGACGGGCCCAGCCGCCGGTCTGTCTCGAGACACTTTGATAAGCGCCCTGACTAGTTTCACTGACACATTTCCAACCTAATTTGAATAGTTATAACTACGTCTGTATTTACAGTCACCGACGCGTAACGTCGTGAAACGAAATACGTAATTATTCACAGGGAATTACATCAGCTTACGGCCGTAGCTCCGCGTGCATTTACTTGTTTTGTGACGGTATTTAGATGGTACTCGTACTTGTATTGTTTATTTTTCATGTTATTTCAATACGTTGTTATTTTAAATTAAGGGATGTTCGGATCGTGGCTTTTTGTTTACTTGTTGTGATGATCATCGTTCGAATCCGAGTTGACAAGTAATAACGATGGAATCTTTTACTGATACATATTTCTGACTTTCCGCTATGACAATTGATGTGTTTTTATAAATTGGGATTATACTACTTTTAGTTTTATTTTTGTAAATAGAGTTTATCTTGACAGTTTAGAGTCCTAGAAGTCTATTTTGACCATTTTAAGAGTGATGTCAGTATCTCTTTCTCTTTCTGTGTGTCTATATGCGTACTCTCGCGTTTGTGTGTGTGTGTGCGTGTGTAAACATGTCACATTTTTATTTTGAACGGATTAACTGATCGAAACATAGCTTGCGACATCAAAGGTGGTAAGTGGTTCGCTCGATTAAACTTCCTAATCTTTCTATTGAGTACATTTGGAGAAATCTCAAAAATATTTTTTTTTTACAACGATTTATCTTAAATAACTTTTAAGCTACTCTAGCGATGTATATTAAAACGCAACCAGCTTTTGCCCTTAAAACATAACGCTGAACATTGTAAACTACATCTAAAACGGTTAGTTCATTTGGGAGATACAGTTAACGAAAAATTAAAAAAAAAGGTATTTAAAAAAATGTGAGAAATTTTTGATATTTCAAAATCAAATATTGATATTTGATACATGGTAATTCTTTTATGTTTAAAATATAGCGTTTTTTTTTTAAACGTAATGTTTTAAAATCGAAGCGATCAAATGTGTTATAACTATATTTTAAATCACGGAAAGCTCAAAAAAGTACTACAATTTTCTGCTATTGGTATTTTTGAACACCTTGAGCTCGAAAGTAATACAAAATTTCAGGGAGGGCCTGGAGGATCAACCGTCTTTTGAATTTTTGAGCTCGAATATTTCAAAATCTTATAGACAACTCGAGAAGCTCAAAAACACACCTATAAATATTGTTACGTAAAAACGGAGGTCGATAATTAAGAATAAATGAAACAAAACACGTAGAAAAGCAGAAGGCATGTATTCAAAAACACAGAATCACAATATTCGTTACCGAAACAAGTGTTTCCGTAGCGAAAGTTAAGCGTTCAAGTGAACGTTTGTCCATGACAGCATTTTATTTGTAAACCCACTGATCGCAGAATCAAAACTCATCTCGTCCACGCCTTCACTCTGCTATTTATACTCACCGACAGGCTGTCTAGAATGCTCTTGAAATACAAATAAACCGTAAACATGTCACGTCTGACATAAAAAAAACATGATTTATTGTCTTTTGAAAATTCTAAAGCAAAGCAAAGCAAAATACCTATTTAAAAAGAATGTAAACGCACATCAAAAGTGCCGACAAATGTGAAAGCAGGGCGCACGGGAGAGGTTGTTTATACTTAGGGAAATTGAATCTTAGATATTTTTTTTTATAAATGAATAAAATTGTAGTCTAATTTTCTGGGTATATGGTGACCTCAGTACCTCATTAGTAGAATATGTGACTATGGGCGTACCCAGCTTCTGGCCTAGGAGGGGGGAGGTAACTCAGATTCTTTTAGGTGTAAACGGGGCGTATTATATTGTAGAACATACAATTTCCAGGAGGGGCAGCTGTCTTCCCCTGATCCTCCCTTGGGGTACGCCTATGCATGAACTATTCTCTGGGTCGAGGCGGCTACTAAACCTCGTAGCTTCTTGCTGGTTATGTACGCTTCTGGAAGTGACTTAATGAACTTGAATTGAACAAAACGAATGTGTGCTTTTGTGGACAGACGGACGTAGACGTGCACCACGTTCTGTGGACATGTTTTTTATACGAGGACATTAGGAATGCTATGTTGAGCGAGATTGAAGTAATGAATGCGTGTTCGGTTTATTAAGCAGACCTCGTTGACGCGCAGGCAAATTTCCGCAGGTTGCAGGAATATGCGCGTGCTTGGCGCAGATTGCGCTGCTGGTTGAGTGATGAGAAGACAGAAAAAGTCCTCGGAGACGAAGAACGTGCTGTGTCGTTACAATATTGTTTTAACATGTTTTGAGAATCATTAAGATATGAAATAAAAATAAATAAACAACTATATTGTAACATATCTGATGAAGTTGCTTTATTGCAGTAGGCATTCATTGAAATAAACTTAGACAATAAAAAAGTAATATAAAATAGTTGTTTATTTGCACCCTAAAATTGAATACAGCTGCTATATCTGCCGCTTACTCATACGATGTTAGTACTTCCATTTTTCTTATAGCTACTGTAGCCTTATATCTAATTAAGTTTATACATAGACCTACAGCTGAAAATGGCGATTATATAACTCTCCTCATTAGAATATTAATAACTATAGAGTTTTTGTGAGGGAATAAGTCACTAAAAGTCGTTAATATATTAAAAATATTTATTAAATACGAGTCATACCCATGCATAAAAACTTATCTTTAAGCGATCATTAATGTAAATATTTGGAATCAAAATACTTCAAAAGTTACATTGTTTTTAAAATGTATGTATAGGGATTTTATTTTACTTTTCCTGAAATGTAAGATCGGGGGAAAAAGTATTTTCGTATTAAATATACACATTGGAATTGGATTTTCGTCATATTTTATTTACATTGAATAAAATTATAAAATGTACTAGCTGCGCTCCGCGGTTTCACCCGCGCGGTGATGGAAAATTGTTATAATGATGATAGAAAGCGTTTTAATTTTTTGTCAATTTTTCAATGTTTTTCTATTATTTTGCTATTCGGGACGGAGACAAATCCAACAAATTAAAAATGAAAATTGGTCCAGCTATTCTTTAGTTATAAGTGTTCGAACAATTACATTGTGTAATGTATGTAAATTGGAACTAAATATTTTTTATGATGATCTCACTAATATATGTTACAGGTATTAAAACGCTATAGTTTGTAAGGATAAATAGGTATATGATGATTGATGGTAATGCAAAAGTTATAGGTGGCTACTGCAATATACTCCTATAAACTATATTAAACGATTTATTTTGGTCTATATAAACATGCAGATTTTGCGATTTAGAAACGCGTGAGCTAGCGACATAGAGCTGGCCGTGGGAAAAACATTGCGTGCTCAAATGTATGCCTGTTACCTTTATGGTCTGATCCTGCTGTCGGACCGCACAATAATATCGCGCACTCGCTTGTATATGGTCATAACTATTCAAATATTTGTCCAAATGATGTAGTGTAAAAATAAAGTTAATCTACTTTAAACACCAGATGCGATAAAAGTATTTATTTTGTTATAAGGATCAATTTGTTACTATCAAATGTGCGTTAGAAATGAATTATCAATTTTTATTGTATTTATGGTTAACTGTTTTGGTGATAATGGTTTACACACAAAAGATAGATATATGCTGTCGCGGGCTTTTTAGTAGGACTATTTAAAATAAACATTTCCATTATACATTATATACGTGTAATTCCAAAGGTTTTTACGGCGCACGTCAGAATAGTTCGCAGATGACAGATTGGTTCCTACTTACTAGACACTTATCGTTATATTTTGGATAATTCACACTATATTTTTATAAATTATAGCCTATGTGTTATTCTGATGTGTAGGCTATATATTATTGTACAGTGTCATCGTAATCTATTCAGTAGTTTTTGCGTGAAAGAGCAATATACATCCATCCATACTTACAAACATTCGACTTTATAATATTAGTATAGATATGCCCATTGTGTTCAGCAACTTGTTGTCATTTTGTAGATAGTAACATAATCCCATTGCTGTAGAAATTTTGGGAATTGTGATCAAAAATCTGCTACAAGTACTTTTGACAGTTCTCTCTTGATGTTAAGCTAACACTAAATAAATAATTCTGAAGGGACCGAAACAAGTCTCTAGAGGTACAAAGTCAGAACTATATACTGGATTCATTAAACCCTTCTCAACCAAACTCTCTCAATATTTGCTGAGTGGACAAATATTTGTGAGGTCTAACGTCACCATATTGA
The DNA here is from genome assembly GCA_005406025.1 of Eumeta japonica. NCBI lineage: Eukaryota > Metazoa > Arthropoda > Insecta > Lepidoptera > Psychidae > Eumeta > Eumeta japonica. Next base: position 52,858 of record BGZK01000395.1, read on the forward strand.
AAAACCACACTTTTTCTGTTTATCAATTCTGACCGTTTTTTCTCTACTTCTTGCTTGAGTCTCATCAGCTGCTGGTAGTAGAAATCCGAATTGATGGATTTGCCCGGTGGTAAAAGCTCATAATGAATAATGTCTTTCAATCTCACCATACACAGTATAAAATTATTGCGAGTTGATCAGGGATTCGCTATAGTCTGTGGAACTTGCTTTTTGACCATGATCTTTTTCGTACCTTCTTATCGTAGGTAGTCCAGTTTTCATCACCGGTAATCAATCTTATCGAAAACGGTTCGATTTCGTTACGTTTCAATAGAGAGTTACAAACGAGTACACGATTCGTTCGATTTCTTTCGTTGAGCTCGTGCGTAAAATATATAATTTGAATCCCTACGTAATTAATTTTCTGTTCAGTTAATTTTTTCATATCAAAGAGTATATATAACTAAATCTAATTACAAAGAACACAAAAAATATTTCGAATATAAATACTACATAAAACAATGTTCATAAAACCTAATTTTTTTATACAAAAAAACATTACATATTCACGCACACAATTCTGACTTCCTTTCATAACATTATTACTATTAGATCGGGGAAAAAGTCTTTCGTATTTTATAAGCAAAAGTTATAGTAAAGTCTATTTAGTTGCGCTGTTTGTATTTGGTTAGTTTTGATATCATTATATACCTAGGTGACACTTAAAAAAAAGGAAAATAAAAAGTGAAAATAGTGTTTTGCTATTTTTTTATTGTTTTTATATCCACTAAAATGAAAATCTAGTACAGAATTTCAATAAATTTTGAAGTGTTGTTACAAAAAAGAGAAAAATGTGACACAAACCGTGAAAAAAATTGGAACTGACACTCATTAAGTATGTGAGTGCATACTTAGAAAGTGTTAGTTTATACAGGACATTAAAACAAAGCCAAAGATAAAGTTCACTGTAAATAGTTAGCACTCACTTACTTATTGAGTGTCAGCTTGTCCTGGACGTTGAAGCAAACCGAAACAAAACAAACAATAGATTTCTTACAAGTTCTCCTGTAATATTTAAGTAAAGAATTATTTTCTGAATGTTTTTCAAATCTTTGGGCACAGTAGCTTTGTAAATAAGAGTGGAAATGGTCAATTTAAATCTATTTTCTTAAATTACTTTAAAACTATTTACTTAAAGTCATAAGAAAATATGTATTTGAGATCCTTACAAAAGGCAAATAAAGGCATATTTGAAATGTCACATGTACAGTATGCAAATTTTTTTTTACTCTTTCAATTTAACTCTCGAAAGTAAGTCTTATATTTAAAATTAATTAGTTTACGGTATATTTCTGCGCTCGGATGGTAAACGTATAGATGTGTACCAAATATCAACTTAATTGGTCCGGTAGATTTAGAAAAAATTGTCTGTGAGAGACGGAAAGACAGAAAGACACACAAGTTATCTTATAAGGGTTCCATTTTTTCATTTATAGGTACGGAACACTAATAATTGTTCGGTAGTCATGTGTCTTCGGGCCGCTTTTGGTAAAACGGTAAATGAAAACTTTGAGCGAAGTCTTCGATCACGTAGCGGGGGATCTTCGAAGAGCGTCTAACCAAATGTGCTTATATAATAAGGAATGAGAATGAGATCGAATCAAGTTAAAAATTAACTCTACATAGCATGCTTGAAAATCATGAATAACAGGAGAAAAATATTTTTAAACCTTTCACGTACTTTATATAACATACTATACGATGTAAATGAAGCCGGTCATAGTGTACGCGTATTCAGTGTTTGCTCACGCTGAACAGACAACAATTATATTATTTTCTGTACAGTAAGTAAAGAAAAAGTTGTTTGGTGTTTTATAGGTAAAAAGTTGCAGTGAAATCTTTTTTGTCGTGCTGTTTGTATCTGTCTAGTTTTGACACAATTAAATAGATGATGTTTTATAAAAAATAGAAACTGTGTCCTGCGATTTTTATATTGTTATTCTGTTCTCCAAAATGATTCAATCTAATTTATAGATTCGATACATTTTGAAGTTTTATTACGAAGGAGTGAAAAATACGACACAAACCGTGAAACAAATTGGTGACGTTTAATGATCTAATGCAGTGTCGATAAGAGTTCTGTCGGTAAGAGAACCTGAAGAGAACTGGTTCAAGCGTTTTCAATCTGCTAATTTTGATGTCAAAGATGAATCTCGCTCGCTCGCCTATTACAAATAAAGTCGATGCCTCTTTGGAAAAAGTAGAGCAAGATCAGCACACTAATTCTTATAACACAGTTGAAGAGCTGGAGACGGATCTTAAAACAATTTTGATCCATTTTTAAAAAGCTGGATATACAAAAAAACTCGATACATGGGCCTCACACTGCCTTACTGAAAGAAGTCTCACGAATGAAAATGTACTCAATTGCGAATCTTTCTTGACGCGTAATAAAACTGAACCTTTTTTGAAAAGTTTGACTACTTGTTTTGGAAAGTGGATTACTTACAATAGGAGCGTTTGATAAAGATCATGCTCATGGCAAGTAAGCTCCACATACTATACTAAAACCTAGATTAACTCGCAATAAGTTAATACTATGTGTATGGGGGATTGGAAAGGCTTATTTATTATGAGCTTTTAATGCCGTACAAAACCATTAATTCGGATCTCTACTGCCAACAGCTAATGAGACTCAAGGAAAAGTAGAGAAAAAACAGCCGAAAAAGGTGTGGTTTTTCACCATGATAACTACTGACCACACACGTCTTTAGCCACTCAGCAAATATTAATAGGGTTTGATTGCGAAGTATTAATGAATGCACTATGTAGCCCTGACCTTGTACCCCTAGATACTAGTTTCGGTTTTTTCAGAATTATTTATGTAGTGTTGGCTTAACATCAAGAGGACTGTCAAAACTACTAGTAGCAGTTTATTAATCAGAAGTCCCAAAATTTCTACAGCAAGGGCATTATATCACTACCTACAAAGTGGCAACAAGTTGCTGAACAAAATGGCATATATATTATAATTAAATCTGTTTTTATATAAAATACGAAGAAAATATTGCCTCGACCTAATGTATAGAAATTGTATGATGTATTAGAAACTATAACCCTTAAAGAAATCTAGTACTACCTATTATTTATTGTATAAATATACAATACTAATTCCTTCTGTTATTTATTACGATGCACTTTCTACAGGCACTCATCATTTTCTTAAAACATCAGCACGAAATTCCCTGTCAAATGCATTTGATGCACTTACTATCAAGGTTTGAACAGTGGAAAGTAGTTTATAAACAATACATTTGAGGAGTACGAAAATATCATTTTATATAGAGAAATCTTCATAGATATACGGGACCTGGAGCTGGCTAACTGAGTAATGTGTTTGTAAGATTAGGTCGTAGTTGGAAACCCATTTCGTCTCTTTAGCGGAAAAGCAAGCCAGTTGAAGCAGCTTGTAACTGTATGAATTGTGTGTTGATATCGGAGCGGCGCGCGAGGAATGCTGTGGCGAAACGATGACGTGTGCGGTGCAGCGTTGGTTCGTGTGATTTCGACGGACTTGTCGTAGTTATTGGTCTTTAATATTTAGCACATACGTTGTAGATCGCTACAGTCTCTAAGATTTTAGCAGTTGTTGATTGCGATTAGTAGCATCATGTTCAAACCATAAATACAGGGTTCGATCCTGACCAAGGGCATTGGCCAATGACTTTTTTAACTCATGTCAAATTGAATTATTCGTTCTGGATTTTGGAAACCACGTGTAGTCGTCGCTCCTAGATGTTGTTATCACAATAGTGGCGGCAGTTGCTAACAGCCCGCCACCAGAACTGTATCAATCTGTGACAGGACTCAGCTGCATGGTTCACTGCACTTGGAGCCACGTTCCATGGCTTTCATGAAATGAAGGAAGATTGTGCGGATATAGCCGCAGTGGGGTCATCAAGACGCGATATATTTAAGTCAGTACGTAACTTATGTCAAATCGATCAACCATTCAAAGGTTCCTCAGTGCGCATTTCCATCATAAACGCAGATCAATTAATGTCTAGCCCCAGTTAACCTTATAGGAAATTGGCCATTGTCATATAATATTGTATATTATTGCTAAAATTGTACGTACTTTAAAATTCAACAAATTAATCATTTAAGATTGCGCCGGCAAAAAAATGTTTTTAGCCACAACACGTGGTAAAAATTGAGATATGCTATTAAACAGTTAGTTCGCCAAAACTCGACTATTTATTTGTATTGTCGGGATTTGGTAACAGGATTTTTGCATTGTAACTCAATATTTTTGTCGCCATTTTTAATTAGGTACTTCTTTTTCTTCCATCCCGTTTAAAACTCCCATGCGTAGGCCTAAGATTCGCCGTCTCCTTCTAAACGAACCGTGGACATTGACCGTGGAAGGGATTTTTAAATGCAACGGTGAATATCATTCGATATTTTTCACAAAAATGAAGAATTATCACCATCACCACTATATGATACCGCGCCGTAATAAATAATTTATAGTATATAATTCACTATTTATTCGACAAAAACGTGCCTGCGTCGTCGGAGATTCGCGTGTGTGCATGTGAATATTAATTTGTGGACTTTGGTGCGTATAATTGTTCCACCTAATTTGAACATCCTAAGGACAGGAGGAGTTCCTAGCAAACCAGGCAAAGGGACGTCGAGGACAACTAAAAGGCTGTATGTGATTCCAATGTTACAATTTACAACTCTTATCCGCGGGCTGTCTCACACTTACGCATCCACTTTACGTGCCTATTAAATATCTAATGTCCTTCGAAGGGGTGTGACCCACCAAATATAGATACATATTTAGAATTTCTGCTCAATCGGAACTGCGCAAAATCGGCTACACATTGAAAACGAAATTATATGTTAATATTAATAATTTATCATATTTCTTTCATTTCCATTAAAGTGAAAGAAATGCATGAATATTAGTAAAGCTTTCAAACTAACTGAATGAGCTTTCGAAGCTTTAATAGCAGCGTATAATGATAGTTATTACACAAAATAAAAAAAAAATGAATGACGTTTTCGTTAGAAAGGAATTGGGCATAAACCGCCACACGTAACATGAATATTTCTGAGAGGTTTAGTATTCGGCCGATGTCGGCGGCCGCTAATAAGAGCGCGCGTGCGCCGCGGCCGGCCGCGCCGCCGTCCCGACTCCGTTGTTCGCCGATATTAGTACAAACTACCCCCTCTGCGGGCTTTGGTTATTTACTGTATATAGCTTTTTCCATGATTGTATAAATATATCGGAATTATAAATCATTGTATAAAATAATTTTAAACGATATTTGTCAATACAATTTTTCTTAGTTCAGTTATTTTTGCGATTGATTCCCGATTTTTTCCAGTTTTTTAATTTAGTCGGATTTAATTTTTTTATTATAGATGTGTGTGAGCTACGATGTATGCATAGGTTAATAAGTATAGGTGTATCTTGAGATATAATGTTCTTTTTTTGAATGTACAAAATATGTAGAATAGATACGAAATTTACTTAAAAATTCGCATCCATAAAGTCAAAGCTGAATTTCAAAAGTGGCTGGAACATTTAGAAAGTTTGTAATTTCCAATCTTCAATTTAATTTTCCAAAAATTATTCAACATCTGTGTTAAGCTAATGAAAAAACCTATTCCAAGCAAATAATAAATGCATTCCTGTGAACATGGGTGCATTTCGCGAAAGCCCGTCCGTGACCCGGATCAAACACAAAATAAAGGAGAGGCATTAACAAACTTTATAAGTGCCAAGTGATACACCTCGGCTCGACGAAACAAGTTTGTTAACTGGCAGAGAGTAACCGGGGAAGTCGTGTTTACGGGACATTGTAACTTTTTTTACGGGAGTCAATTCCTTTTGTGGGCGTCGAGCGAAAGGTGTCCGCAATAAAGGAGGGCGCGGGCGCGGCCCGTTTGACGCGGGCTGCGGAATGCCAACAGAATAAAATTGCCTCACTTTTATTTATGACCGCTCCTTATACGCGAGGACCCCCGGCCCCCGCGCCCACGCGCCCCCCCTCACCCCGCGCCGCCTGTGCCGCAATAAACCCTCCGGAGCTGTTATGGCTCATTCCTATACTTAGACATCAGTTTATTGTCGTACTTCGGAAAAAAGTAATTTCGCAAATCATTATTACATTATTTTCGTTCGACGACGTGAATAGGTTTTTTTTGAGGTTCCTGAAGAAATTCGTAGCGCACTCATCGATGTGAAAGGAGGCCAGAAAGAATAAATGGATTAATTTTCACTGCCAAAGAAGGAAAACGACTGTCACGATTCCTAGATAAAATATTTTAATACATATTACGTGCTTGATATAATAATCACGATAAAAAAAAATTGATGTGTGCTTTTCAAAGATATTCAATTTATTAAATCTTAACGTCATTTGAAAACAAAAAAAATCTGACAATCTATGCACATCGTTCACTGCCGTTGATCTGAAATTCGGCTAGAAGAGAATCTCAATATTAAAATATTGGCTTCATGACCTTATCCAATAAAAAACTGACAAAGGTAAAGAGATTAAATTGGCTGAAATCCGAGAGGAATCCATTAAAGGGCCGAGTTATAATACTCGCAGCGGAGCCGGCGCCGTCGTCTTTTACTATCACTTAACTCATTTTTATATTCGCCATTTTGGCTTACTCGCCGTCCCCGATCCGCCATGAATACTGAGCGGCGCGTCCCATAACGCGATACACGGCCTACTTTGTAAGTTTATGGCACTAGTTCTCCTACGAACTTTCGCATAAGTCCCCGCTGTCGACGAGACCGATGGCCGTACCTCCTTCGCTCGCTAAATATTTGCGACTCCGCGTCTGCAGTTAAAACACTCCGCGTTCAAATATCAAAGAAAACTATAAAACTATCGTGTTCGAATCGGAGATACATTGAAAAGCGTTATCTACGTTTGCGGTAGAATTTGTAACTTTTTTCAATAGATCCGATCCGATGAGAAATTTACGAGGCGGCTCCGGGCCGAAGACGACCACGAATCGGTAGCAAACGCAAAGCGATAGCGATCTGCTGGCGCGATCGGGGCGCGCGGGTCGCGGGGGGTCGCCGGCCGCCGGACGGAGAGTCCTCTATTGATAACCAAACTAGAGCCGAGCGAAGCCGAACCGCGGGCGGCCGTAAGGCGCAACGGCCCGTCTTAATTGTCAATAAACGTGCACACGCCCGCCCGCGCCGCCGCCCGCGCGCCCCGTCCGCCGAATAATTAACGAACTTCCGCGATTTTCGAGTTTGTAAATTGCCTCATGGTCTCGTCGACCCGCGTCCTGGTTTGTTGATATAAATTATGTGCGTCGAAAATTAATCTCGGTTACGTAAGTACGGGCCGCTAACGGACCCGCCCCGGGCAGTCCATTTGGTGTTGCCGCACACTTTCGCCGCGTACATGACGCCATTAATTTATTACATTTCCGAACACTACATCTGGTGTTATAAGGCGCCGGCGTGAAGTTCAGTGATAGATGCGGTTGTAATCTAAGAGTTCGTTCGCCGAATGTGGACAAAAAAACTCTCGAGACGAAATGAGTTGTAACGGCGAGCTTTCGCGAAAATTCGAAAACATAAAGGCAGATGAAAGACAACGGGACTCCCCGTTGTTGACGTTTTATATGTTCTCTGCGTTTTTCTCGACAGTGAAATAAGTCAGGGGAGCGATCCTGTCACCTCGGGTCCTGGAAACGATTTGTTAGCTAAACGTCGGACTCGTAAGTCGGACGTTTAGTAATCTGTGTAATTAACACACTGAGGTGTAAATCGAGAGTTAGGAATAGTGGGAATGTTATTTATTAGAATCATCAGTTCTCCTATTTTATTATGTAATTTGTTTTAAACCGGGTTTTGACTGAGTGAATATAAAATGTAATCTTGTAAAATTTCTGTTATCTGATTTTGTTGGCAATACCGATCTCTATTTTTATTCTCTAAATGAGTTTCAGTTTCAAAACTAATCGACATATGGATTACCAAGTATTTTCTTAAGATAAAATATTTGTATGGAACGATAGATCGACCTGATTGAGAGTTAGATCACATTAATTCCCAAAAAATGCACGCTTTGAGTTGAACAATAATTATAACTAATTTCGTTATAGGTTAATCGATCTGAATTTTGGCTTGTAAGATTGTTTGTTATTGATTTGAAGTTGAAGTCTGTTATCGATTTGAAGTTGAAGTCTATTATTGATTTAAAGTTGAAGTCTTTTATTGAAATCTAATTAAATTAAAACGATTTAAAGTTGTAATGACAATTACCAATGCAATATGAACCTCCAGGACCGACAGCTTGTCATGATCTTTTAGTCATAGACCCCTTTTTTAAATGGGGAAATCTTCATAGATACCCTGGACTTGGAGATGGCCAACTGGGTTATATCGGACTCTTACTAACCAAAAATTCATGGCCCCAAACCGTTTCATAATTTTTCGTCGGGGCCACGAGTACGCTTGCGCATTCATCAGCTGCCCTAGGGGCGTTGAATGTTTCTATTTAAACCAGACGGCTAAAGAAAAAGCGTGCGAAAATAAGCGCTGAATATTTCGTGCTCGTGGGTGGACGGCGAACTTTCCCAAATCCATCGCCCTCGGGTATAAGTTTAGGGTTGGAGGGGGCTGGAGGAGCGTGTATATATTTCTCTTGCGCTCAGGACGTTGGCGGCCGATTTCAAGCAGAGCGCTATTTTTGTGCTTTCGTTCCATCGCTTTTTCTCTGATATAGTTATTTCAAAGAAAGTTCGTACAGCCTCTCGTGACTCGTCATACCCGATCATTCTTTCCACAATTGTGCGGTAACGAGAGGTCAACGCTTACTACGATTGCGAGGGACATGCACGCGTCTGCCCAAGCAGGGCACATCTCCATCGTGCTTAGCAGTGTCCTTGAGGTGTCCGTTGCGTGGTGGCACTCGGCCGATGGCTGCTTTCTAGCGATTTCGTACAAATATTTTCCAAAGCAGCCATGTCCAGAGAGTACCTATTTTAGGCGGAAGCTCATATCGCTGTGTCGTCTTTCCAACCACTGTTTCGGTATTCCAGTACCTGACGAACTGCCTCAAATGTTCGAAAACCGATGCTGGGATACGCCAGCTTCACCTTCCATTCCACGACCAGAGTACTTCGAAGCTTAGTGTATTTTACTTCAACCTTTCTCAGCATCGGTCGCCATCCCTACTTAAGCGCCTCCTCATGGTATATGTAGATGGATGCATGGGCTCTTGCCTTGAGATCCCAGGGTGGCGATCCAATAAAAGCGCTAACAATTTCACATGAAATTGTCCAACAACCCCTTATTATTTTGATTCCAATCATCCTCTGCGACTTTCACAGAAGGGTGACTATTTTCGCTGTCAGGGTATCTGGCCACATTCGGGCTCCATTAAGATGATGCATCACGCGTATAGACAGCGACATGTCGCATTCGGGTCAACGAAGTCGGGCATTATACTCCCAAGTGCAGCAGCTGTTTTAATGAGTTTCCGTACTAGACTCTAGATGATGAAGTCAAACTGCCACCGCCCATCAAGTAGGTGTCCGAGATATTTTATGTTTCCCCCGATACCGATGCGGACACCGCTGACCATGATGTAAGACCCGGTCTAAGGTCCAAGGGCCGTGAAACAGGAGTGATTCAGATTTTTCAAGCACCATCTCGAATTTTAATCTTTTGAATCTAGTCACTGCTTGGGTTGTTCCGATAGTGGCCATCTCTTGCGGTATGTCGATACTTTGTGCCATGGACACAATAGGGTGTTATCAGGGTAGTAATTAATTTCAACATTAAATAAGGTGGACCTCGTAGCACCCAGTAATATATGATGTTCCATGAAAGCGACCCTAAGACTCTCAGACCTCTGTGGAAGACTGCAAATTATAAGACGCCGACGTATGTCGGCGTTTTATAATTTGCAGTTGTTCACCAGGAGAGCCGGAGTATTCGAGCTCTGCTGTTGCACGACACGTTCCTGCGTTCCTGTTCGCAAGGTAGGCCCTTTTACTTTTCGTAAAAGTTCGTTACTATTCGGTGGAGATAAAGGAATATTTGGTGGTATATAAGCCCCTCCAGGATATGATCCCAGGGCAAACTTTAAAAAATTTAAACCAATAAGATTCTATCTCGTTATATAATGCGTCCTCCGCCCAGGTTCTCAACGAACGATCGCATCGAATGTGAATCGGTCCCACCGAAACCATTCTAGGTTTCGGCAAGGTATGGGCCCATAGTCTTTAGGTGCAAAATTAGTTATGGAGCTAGTGGTTTAATTTGATATAAGTTGAATACTCATTGCTCAATTCATTGGTCAGAACCAGAACTTCTAATTCAAAGTAACATTCATAAATATTATATTTCACCGCTCCGTTGTTATATCAATGTTAATATGAGGGAAACATTGTGCTCAGTTATTGTTTTTACTTTTTTATTTTTGTGGACTTAGAATACTTACTAAGTCATTTACGTTACCGTCAACTGTTTAAAATTATACCCTTAGAAATATTATTTTTTGAAACATTTCAAACCAATTATTTTATTACCCAATACCTTTTCAAAAACTCCACGTTAGCTCGTACAAATGAAGAAACAAATTAATACTAAACTTTATTTCAAACTTCACGTCTGTCTCTGCTTGGGAAGATATTTTGGACTTATGAGGATTTCATTTTATCTTCATAATAAATACATAAATAGGATAAAATATGTCCTATATGGTGTGTCAGGGCATAAATATGTCTGAATAAATTTGATGAGAAACCGTTTTGTTACCTGTGAATAGTATGCCAACAGAAGTATAAGGAAGACAGACAAACAGAAAAAGTCTATTTGTTGGTATTATCGCTTTCTTGAACAAGTTTATGATTAATTATTACGTTTCAACTATTATAAGTGTACGTATATCTATTGTTTCCGTCAACATCGTGGGACATATTTTGATAACACATTTATTACTGAAGTAAAACTTATTTAGGCGCGATTTGAGCATAACAGAAAAGTCTTTTCGGATGAAAGCAATGTTTAATAAATTTTATATTCTGCTTGCGCAGTTTCCGCATTTATAATTTGAATTTCGGATTCGTCGCCAAACCAGAAACATTCAAATTCAAATTAACTAATATTTCAAAGTGATAACTCCAGTGTAAGCCTCTAATATGTATATTAATAATTATTTTATTGATAACTAGCTGCGTTCTGAGATGGAAATAGATGAATTCTTTCTTTTTAACTTTTCATTATGAAAAATGAGAATTTTTTAATAAAATTGGACAGTTATTGTTTTCATCCCGATTATCGAAAATCGAGTTTTCACCAGATATTGATGTTGTAACATTCTAGGAAACGAGTTTGTCTCTTTCGAGTGATGAATGATGTCTATGTTCCCCCTCTCACTCTCTCGCTTTCTATGCGCGTGTGTGTGTGTGTGTGTGTGTGTGTATGTGTGCGCGTGCGTGTGCGTGCGTGCGTAGATACTTGAATGAGTGTGTACTTGAGCGTGTGCGTATGTGTGTATGAGTCTCTAATAACCTGTAAATGGACTGACCAATCGAAACCATGTTTGAATTGGTTATTAGTATTATTATTTGCTCAATATTAACTAAAACCGCCGAGAACACCTAGTATACGCGTCTTTTTAAAATATTTTTTTTAACATGCATTTCTAACCAATTGTCAATTTCAAAATAAATTGAGTCATTCCGACCTCAGTCGCTAGTCAAATCAAGGCGACTGAGCGTTAGCGCCAAAATGTGGTGGAATAACGAACTGCTCGGGTTTAATTAATCAATGACAGTGGCGAGTTCGTAATTTCTTCGACTTACTCGCCACGGTAACGGGGCGAGTGACACTTTTCGTTAACCTTTTCACTGCCCCTTTTTAATTTGGGAAACATTTAATTTTTCTTAATCACGATGAATCTCAATGTTTGCGTAATTTGTACTTTGTTTCATAGAATCTGAAAATGACATATCATTGTAAATATGGCTGAACTTTACTGTCTAGAAACTATTTAGTTTTATTATTCTAATGAATATTCATATCAAATCTTATATACATAATCTATTCAATGACTGATTTTATTTATTTCTTGGAAAATATTTTTGTTTTAGTGAAAATGTTGCCTAGCTTTGTAGATAAGTAAAATATTATGTGATATAGTACCAAGACGGTGATTAATAATCGACTATTAATGACACAAAATAAGATTCCTATTTACAATTTGGCAAGTTGGTTAAGTAGTAAACAAATCTATTGTAAATATATTTAAACGTTTATCTTTATTTAGCATTTTGTATTAAAGTTGTGTAGAAAAATAAATAATGTAATCAAGGCGATGCTTAATTTATCTTCATGATAAATTTAAAGTCAAGTTCATCATCTGGATCGATTCGTTGGACGACTACTATTGGACATAAGCATCTACTTAGGCTACGACCACATAAGATCCTAAGTCAATTGTTTCAAACGGTATCCCACAAACTTGACCAACCTTTATTACTCCAGTTAGATACAGGCAACCCCCCGCTGCCTGTATCTAACTATCTATCTAAGATACAGGCAGCGTGGGGCTGCCCGTATCTGACTGTACATCCAGTTCGTGGTCGCCATTTGAGAATCTTTCTTCCCTACCGATTGTCGATCCATGTGTTGCTCAATATTCGCTGTAAATAAACCCATAGCCACTTCAACTTGCTGATCCCGTTTTCTTTACAGCGTTTCTACGCAATTCCTCGTTTTGCAGCTGGCAAAATGCAGTGTTGAGCCTTTCATTGTTGACGTGTTAGATTTGAAGTCGGTGCGTAATTTCACCGACACTGCCCAGCCGAGTTGAATTCTTATTGCAACTCTGGCCGTTGGGACATACCGTATGCTCTACAATGATGACGCAACGACTAGTGCCAGCTTTTCGTTGTTAATCCACCGTTTTGTTTATCTGTTTTCAATAAAGGAGTTGTATTTAAAAAATCCATATTATGCTAAAGTTTTGCTGAAGAATCTTTTTATTCGCCCAGTGAACAGAATTCACCAAATATAAAATTCCAAAGAATGGAAATGTGTAGTATGTAAAACATTATTTGTAATAATAATAATAATGTACATATTAAACATTTCGTCTGCATGTTTGTACCGTCTTTATTGTTCTTTATCATCTTATTTTATTCTGATTCTGTGGATCACTTTATAGCGACTTTGACTAGCGAAAAACGGACTTAGAAATAATTGCATTATTATAAACTTATTGTATCGGTAGCATTAATGAAATGAAGTGCAGATATAAGGCATTAAGAAGTTTATAGGATAATTATAAATTGTGATCTCAGTAACTTCTTACAGCGTATAAAAACTAACGTAATATCATTTAGTAGTCAATATTATGAATGAAAACTCAATATTGGTAAAACAAAAAAAAAAGGAATGAGTAGAAGACGTGAAGCATACGCTTGTATTTTTTGTTAAAATGAAAACTTTAGGAAAAGGATTCATTAATGCTAAAAGGGGAAGCGATTCCACAAAATGCGAACAGTTACAAGCCAATACCACTAGATCGGAAGCTGAGACAGAAAGACAGACCGGCAAATAATCTTATATGAACAATCTTATATGAAGAGGCTCATTCTGAAGAATCCGCGTGCAAAAGTTTGTTTATGAGTAACAAAGATTGTTTATGAGTAAGTCAATATTTATTATCTGATTTAAAAATACAATGGCCAATAACAATTTTACCATTAATGTAAATGACGTTTTAGGTTTGACTTCGTTAACTGTTCAAGAAGACGATCATTGCCTTACTTCTTTGTGTACTGAGCCAGAAAGAAAAGAACAAGAGAAAATTACACGCTATTGGATCACATTTAGGGGATCCGGTAGTTAAGATAGAACTCCAAGCGGCGCTCGGCGCGCGCATTGGATTAGGCTAAAATCCCTATTACATTATTCAACCGTCGCGCATGGCCGACGTGTCGTACGTGTCTGCGACCGCCGCACGCGCCTTCACCCTGATGCGACACGGATACTATGCTGTAATCGACACTGTCCCGTTATTGACGTATTTTTCTTTATCTTTATATAAATAGGTAAAGACAAAACAGTGCAGTTCTTCTCTGTTTGAAAAAAGTTTGTTTTTTTATTTAGTAGCTATTGACTAGCTTTTAGCGTTATTAATAAAATAAATTGGAAGCAGCTCTTTTTTCTCAACATTCTATGTAAAGTTGAAGTACGAATTCACAAGTCTCTATTCGACATATTTTTATCTCCTTACGCTTGCAATCTACGATCTTTATACAGTAATCAATATTTTTTTTACCATTTTTAGTTCATTATATCTATTACATATCATAGTCTATGCAATTCTATAAATTATTTTTAAAATAACAAAATATTGTATGGCGTTAACGCATAAAACACACGGTGATGATAGACAAGTACACGTTGCAGGTGATGTAGTACAATAAAATTCAATGATTATAGAGATATTTAATTCGATGATTATAGAAGAGATATTTTTCACAAAACACTTCAATAATCTTTGAACTTAAAATTTGATGAATTATAGTTGAATTTCGACCATTGGGCGATCACTAGAAGTCTTAAATACGAATAATTTTGATAAAAAAGCAAGCAGCATTTTTTTAAGGACTATAGAAACAAAGACAAGATACAAACTGAAGGTTCATGTCAAGTTTTTGTTGTATAACATAGTCTACGTAATAAAGTACAGGTATTTGCAACAAATAACGTTTTAACCATTTAAATTTCATTTGATAGATTTCAAATTCGTTTTAATTTTTTCTTATCATATGTATTTGACTATTTAGTTCAAATCTTTAAATTCCGTTGATAATTTTATTATATTTTGTAATAATGAAAATATTTAATTTTATTAAAACGGTAACAAAACAATAACCTCAAATTCCTTCAATTATTTGTATAACATACAAAAACTATAAACATATTATAGGGTTTCGTTTGTTATATAAGAAAGGAAGGTTAAGAGTTTTGTTTGCAGAGGACGAACTTTTCACCTTCATTAAAGGAGAATGATTTCGAGATATGTCCATGAACATACAAAAGTTTTTTTTTTTATTATTTTATTGAACTAGTTTGTTTTGTTGTAGATTTAAGACCTAACGTTGTATGCTTATAGATCTGCAGGATTCCCTAAATATTAATTGACTTCTTCGCACGATTTTAGGGACAAGGATTAAGACTGTGAAATTATCATTCAAATAATAAAAGATTTATCTAGTTAATTTAAGGATTTTGTTAGCTTACTTTGAGATGGTTATAAATATGTTAATGGTGATAGATTAAAATTTTATTACTGTAAATGTTTAACTACAGATGATGATTTAAGCAATAAGGTTTTATTAATAATGGTATTACAGCAAAATCATAGAAATAAGAGTGTAAGAACAAAATATAGGTTACCATGTAATAGGTTAATGCCTACGTGCAAACAATAGGGCATAGGCATTATTTGCTTGACTTTGTATTGATTTCGGCGTAATCAACGCAATTTAAAAGAATAGGCATGGCATAACAAAACAAAAATCATGTCAAAACATTTTATCTTGCAAATTTATTTAAATTAGTAGTAGATAAGCGATTATTAATATGTCTCTAGAATGTCATCATCTTTGTACATTGTACCAATGTTTTGGTGTTCAATAGCTTGAAATCTATTTCACACATTGCAGTGTATAAAAAAAATCTTAAGATCAAAAGAGATTTAAGTATTGTTGAGTGTATAAGGAGACATGATTAAGCGAATAGATAGGCAGTTTTGCCTTTTACACTAAGCAGTGATTGTGCATAAAAAAGCATTGTAAATATGCCATGTAGGCACACCCCGACGTGCAGCGCGGCCATGTTACACGCGTTCGCGTACGCCGCCCGTGAATCTCGTGCCATAAGTATCAATAATTTTATATTATAACATTAAAGTCTTGTAACTTTCGAAGTTATAAGGCATAATGCGAGAACAGGGGCGTTTATGTTGTTCCTCGGCGTTCTTGCGGCGTGAGCTAGGGATGCCGAGGGGCAGGGGCGGCCTAGCCGGGAGGGGGTGGAAGGGCCTAGTTACGTTCGGCGCGCGCATAAACATTGAATTTGTGCCGTGAGAGCCTTTCATTAAAATGTAAACAAGCCTGTACGTAATTCGTGAAGCGTTGCGGCTGCGGCGGCGGCGACCGAGGCGCGGCCGGGCCGGCTTGTTTGTGGTCGCCGGCCCCGCGCTCGGCCGCCGCCGCCCGCCCTCGGCGTCCGCTCTCTCGTGCGGTACCTTACGCCTTAAATCTGTTAGGACAGTCAGAGTTATATGAAGTATAATCCTCGTTAAGAACAGTGTAAGGAAAAATACGTCATCTTTCTGTTTATCGGTTTGAACGTTCGGTCGTAAAGATTAATTGTAGGCTTGATATGCACACTATATGCTCGCATTGATAATGAAATTCTTTGGCATACACGCACGCTTACACACACAGCATACAGATATTATACAGAATATTATCAAAATAGATTCCTAGGATCCTAAAACTTTATGATCTAGTGAAAACACTATTTTCTAAAAACGGAGTAAAAACAGTAATTTTCCATTTTAATGAAAATTTTTAAATTTTCAATAGTAGGTAGTCACAAATAAAAGGTAATATTCAAGTCTCAATAAAAGTTCGTTTGCTGTGGCCTGAATACTATTAAAATGAAATTCTCGCAGCCATCTAGTAACACATAATTCAAGACGATTTGAATCGCTCGTGGGCAGCAAAGAACTATTATTAATGAGGAAGAAAAATTTTAATCTTGTCCGTGCCCCGGCGCCACTTTTGATATTTGTCTTAAATTACCTTGATAAATATATTTCTCTAAATAATTCAATGAAGTTTTAAAATAAAAAAAAAAGTACTTTAAATATGGGAATGATAAGCTTTTTGAATTCAAAAGGTACTTAGAGAAACGAGATCTTGTTGGGAGATGTTATTAATGTAATTTCTGTAATATGTAAACATAATTTAAATATTTAAATTCTTTACCATCGTAACACGAACATACTTGTTCATTACGAAGCGAAAGTTCTTACTAAAGCTTGATGTATACCTATACCAACTAAAGTAAAATAATGAAACGGAACCCTATAGGGCCTACATTTTTTTACTGTCTTATTACATATATGTGATTTAATACAAGTGAACGTCTACTCAGTAAATTTAGTAAAATTATGTAGCACGAAACAGTCTGTCTTTGAATCACAAACAGATGTTCAACTCTGCTCGGATTCAAGATCTGTTAGGTATTAGAGCGACCGTAGTTTAAGCTCTATATCGAGTTTGGAGTTCTGGCGGCTAATTTTTGCGCGGCCGATTTCATTGTGATATTCTGCACAATGGAGTCTCTCCAAACTCTACGGCAGTAAGATATAGACAATTAAATTTATATGCATGTGCTTTATATTAATTATAAAGACGGGAAATAATTATTTAATTCTCGAAATTCAGAAAATGTCTGTATAAAATAAAGTTACATTGCAAATGTGATCTTATCGCCAAAAAACCGATATGGGTACGAATTGAAGTTTATAATCTACAGTAGCACCAAGGAATACAATAACGTGAAGAAGCCTTTATTCGTCATTTCTTATTAAAACAGTACTAGATCAATTTTTCGCATTCGAAAGTTTCATATATTTTGTTATTAAAAAATAAATTATTCATTGTAAACCATTTATCAATTTTGGAGAGAGTAATGATCACATTGTCAAAATCGAGTTGATCTCCTTTAATTTTTAATTGTAAGAGGTATCTATCATTTACAAACAGTACTATCTCATGAATATCCTTAATAAGGCTAGTTAAGTCATTTAATTTTACTTGAAACAAAAACGGAACTAGGATCCATCTCTGTGGCACCCCCTTGCGGATCACGGACCAAGCGATCTCATTTACATCAATTCTCTAAATTCTATTAGTCAAATATGTAGCCAGAACGTCAAGTTCACGGCCCTTAACTTTACAGTGACATAGCTTCTTGATCATTGTTGTGTAATTTACACAACCAAACACCTTAGAAACATCGAAAAACACTCGGATCGTAATCCCCCAATCCTCTCAGACTTCAAAAATATTTTCAACTAGCTCTACACCAGGATCGATTGTTGAGTGACCCCGTGTAAAATTGAACTGTTTGGACTCTAAGTAATTCTACAAAAATGTAGTAAAAGTTGATTTAGGATCAACTTCTCATCAAATTTTACATAATATCGGCAGAACAGAAATAGGCTTAAAGTTAGTGGAGTTCGATTTATTACTGTCTTTGAATATGGAAACTTTATTTTTTCTTCATTAAATCAGGAAACACGCCATTATCCAAACATTTATGTAAGACAAATGCCAAATGTGGTTCCAATAAAATAAAAAAATGCAGTTTACAATTTTAACTGATAGACCATGGAGATCAGCACTCTTTTTCATATCCAACAACTTAAACGACTTAATAATATTTTCCGAATTTACATATTTCAATCCTAAAATAATGTTAATAGGCGGAATATTTTTCCTCAGTAAGGAGAGCGGGAGATGGATTAAGAGATTTGATAGTCGAAATAGGAATGTCATTAAAAAATATTAAAAAGGTTTCGCCAACTCCTATGTCTTTTTTTTTAATTTTATCGTGTATCTTAAATTGAAAGTCAAGATCGCGACCTTTAATTTCACCATTTACGCTCTTTATGACATTCCAAGTTGTTTTCATTAAATTTTTACTTTTATTTATTTTACTATTAATATAAAACAAACGAAAGAAATACGTCTGATAGTTTTTGAATAGTTACTAACATACTCAGCAAAGCTCTCACTTTTATTATATGTCAATAATAAAGGCTATGAATTATATTAATCATGGTAGATGGCCAAACCATCGCAAAATACCTTTTTTCTACTCTAATTACTAGATATTCTTTCAAATTACAACGTTCTCTGACATCACTGGTTCTACATCTATCTTTCCGAGATACTTCATACATACTACGCAGAGATCACATCTCTACCGGATTGATCCTACTTTCATTTTTCTTTTGTCATATTCAGCTTTCACTACTAAGGATCAGGACTCCATTATGAATAGCCAAATGTGCTTGTCATAAGACCCTTTTACTATTCATAATAGCAAGCAAGGCCCCATTCACTATCTACTCTACCGCTATATTCCAAAATCAATTCTTCTCGTAAAAAGAAGTAGATTAACGCAAATTGCATTGAAATGATTCAGCTTTTGTAAGCGATATCATTGACGAAAAATTTGCTAAAAAAGCTTTTTTTCTTTTATTTAAAATAACTTGTAAAATTCTTATTAAATTGATAGTTGGCACGAAAACACGTAACACCACAGTGTGAAAAGCCGCATTGTCTACCTTAAATAATTACAATCAGGATTTGTTGACAAAATTAGAATCCTAAATGCAGATTTAGGCCATCATCAAAACTTTAATAAAGCATCATCGGCGCGGCGTGGTCATTGCCGTTGGGCCTGATACGCTTCGTAAATTACGCGAAGTTGGAGAAACTATAGAGTCGACGTTGTGTACAACATACGTCTCGTCCTACAGCTCGAGTCAATTAATCATTTCCGTTCGTCAGACAACGCTATGTAAATCAATAAGTAAGAACCAAACCGCACTGAGATAAGGCAGCGATATAGCGTATTTCGGGAATATGTATAGAAAAATAGTTTGAGTACGTAATGCGGTATTTTTTGACAACATTATGTGTAGTTTTTGAAAAATAGTTTAATTGAATGTGATAAATACTTTTTGACAATATTTATGTGTAGCATTTGAGGAAGAGATTAATTAAAGTATAATATTTTTTGACAATGTTATGTAGTTGTTTTTCAAGAAAATAAATGAAGTATAAAATGTCATAATTTTTGATCTATGTTTAGTATTTACAGAATAAATTCATTGTGATCTTCGTGACTAAATTTGGATGTAGTATTTTTAGAGTTCATTGATCACATGTAATATTTGTTTAGTAGGTACATTATTTGTTGTAGTTTTTAAATCCAAAAAACTAGCAATCTAAAATCTAAGAAAATCGAAAAAAATAAGAACAAAGGTTCTTATTTGTTGCTAATTAGTTTAGCTTTTTTGTTGCTAATTAGTTGCTATAAAAAACAATTTTGTTGTTCGGACCGATTGTGTGAAATCGGCAACATTGCTGGCATGGAACATGACTAAACGTACTATAATCAGTCGAACAAAAAGAGAAAAATTTGTTACTAATTTGTTGCTGGAAGATACTACAAAAAAAAATATTTATGTTGAATTCTATTAATTTGGAATTTGTCCCTGCTAGTTTAACTATCGAATTATCCGGTAAAAACTCACAGAATAAATTTATTGCTGCTTACAGAATAACTTTTTTGTGTGCACAAATGGGAAAACTATTATTCTAATTTGAGACTAATATTAACATGTGTATCATCGTATTTTTCTAATTTATTTCATTTAATTGCATTATTTATCTCAAAGTTATTAAATCAAGCCTCAAAAATTAAGGGGCGTATATATATTTGAAGAAAATTGTATCTATTCTTCACCGAAAAAGTCTGATTGTAAATTTTTGTCGTACACTTTTTAGATTTAATTACGATTCGAATATTTATATTTTTGATAATTGTACTATTTAACGTTAGATTTTTGTAACTAATAAATTTTAGTATATAATTATAATTTTTTATAATCATGATTTTACGCTATCAGTTTTTTGGATCTGTAATTTATGAACATATCAAATAAATTCATTTTTTTAGGTCAAATGACTGTTTTGATTAATTTTTTCAGAATTTTTCCGTACAACATAATCATTTCAGTATCTTATCCTTCGATTATAACTCTTCTGTATACTATGTAGGCCTGTTTATAATACTCATGAAATATTATTATAATTACACAAAATTGTTTTATATACTTATATCAAATTTCATCTAAATACTCATAACGAAAAATTTAAAAAGGTGGGTTTTTAAGCCCATTTGCAAATCTGATTTGTCATTGGTCAATCAAGAATTCTAATATAAACTAGAATGTTCAAATAATTTCTCGTATGAGAATAATTAATACGAACTTGAATTTTATATGAGGTCATAATTTTTGAATTATATCTTTAATTTATACCCAATTTACTATATTCTTTTTTTGTTTTAAATCTAAAAAAACACTTTTAAAAATGCTATTATTTGTTTGTGTATACAAAATATTATATAGAAAAATGTAATCCAAAAATGAACGTCATTTTGATTTCATTTTAGTTACTTAATTAACATTTCTGGTCATGAAACATTTATAAAAGCCAACTGCCAGTAGATGGACGCATGCGCATAATTACCGGAGGTTTTATGTTGCCGAAGCCGATAAGACGCTCCCGGCGCTGCGGCGTGGCGGCGCGAGGGCGTCCGTCACCATATATTACTCCTAAACTCCAAACTGACTTGGCAAATTGTTTCACACACTTGTCGACCCTCGTCTTCACTATAATACAAATTGCTGCTATTGCGTCATAAGTATAATACAACACACAGTTTAAGTAGTAAACTGTATTATTCGCAATTTTCTATCTCACGAGGCTGCGAACAGACACGCGCATAAGTAGAGGTCTAGCAAAAAGCGTCGTCGTCCCGTCGCGTCGCAGCCGGCGCTCGCCGCCCCCGCTATAGACGCGTTGTATTACTTCTGACTCACTTGGCAAATTGTTTCACACGGTTGTCGACCCTCGTCCAATTTGGAGTATAAATTGTGTTTGATACGGAACGTGTCCTTCCAAAACACCGGGGAACCTTGTTAGCCCTGATTTCATGAGTCATCATGCACCGTTGAAGGATAAAATGAGGCTCTTGTCTCGATCGCTACTGCATTTACTAACGTTCTAAAATTTAATTTTCACTGTTTTTCCAAATTATCTTTAAAAAGTCTTACATCAACAAATCGACTTATTTTATTCTAAGCACATAAGAATCTTCAAACAATTTACTTATTTACATTATATTATTTGAAGAATTTTAAACGTTGCCAATTGAATAAGTGTATATGTGTGCGTTTAGCAAACACTGCACAAGAGGCACGAGGTCGTAATAGTGCCGCCAATTAGACCCAATCGGTTACGAAGAGCTGTATCTGCCCACGTGATTGCGCGACTAAATCGCTAATGTGTAAACTTCGAGGCTTTCAAACGTAAAGCGTAGTAGGGTGACCGTCATGCGCGATGCTATCGTATGTATAACAAAATTGTATACGTGTATAATATTTGCCGGATTGAATAATATTTATAATAAAGTTCAGGCTAAGATTTTCGAAACGCTTAGAAATGTTTAAATAAAATAAATTAGTGAGCTCGATTTTGATATTGAGAAAATGATTCTACTAGAACAATAAAAATGCGAGACGAATGGAAATCGTAAGGAAATATTTGTTAATTGTTTTTGTTTTCCCTGAAATGGTTTTGGAGAAACTTCAAAATACGACACATCAGATGAAAAAATATTATTTTGCAACGCTAGCAAAAGTGCTCATAATAAACAAATAGTCAGATATTTTTATGCATTAAAATGCGGAAATGTGATATGAGACACATAATATGTATGTATTTGCATTAATGGCATCCACGGTTGACGGTGGAGTGCCACGTGACCGCGGCCCGGCGCGGGCGTCCCCTTCCCGGGACAGCGACAACGATCACGTAACGTTATATTGTCTATGACCCTGGAACGAGGCTGTGTGACGCGCATCCGTACTAATAGTCTTTAGACAGAGATTACAGAACAACATATTAGCACGGGGATAAGAGCTTTTGACTAGGTCTGAATTGTTGTTTAGCATTTGCAATATTAGCCTAAAGTTGAACTACAATATTTGTAAATTATTGTTTATGTCGATACAGGTATTTCCAACAAGTGTATTTTTCAAATTTATTTCGTAATGAGAGAAGTGTCCATGAACCTTAAACATAAGTGTCAATATCATATAAGTACATTAAGTGACAACAAATACTTTTTTACTTGTAGACATGTTTCAAAATTTTCATATCAACAGAAAATTGGTTCTGTCCCATTTTCTGTTGATGTAAAAATTTGTACTACTTCTAATGGATGAAAATTAGTATCTTGTATATTGAACTCACTTACGAATTACAAATTAAACTTTTTACAGGAGTCAAATGTCAATATTTGATATTAATTTCATTTTCACATGTTTACCCGTCCCTTAGAAGACAGTTCTTGATCTAAAATAATTGTTTTTATAAAATTTTCGCCTAATATTTAACGATATTTAAATAAAATACTCATTTGCATTCTCTATTTTACATTTAAAGTTCACTTAAAGTTTTGATGTATGCCTATTAGACACAAAAAACGTTTGCAATCCCAACAATAATACGGCGTCTATGTGACTATAATGATGACCTTATAGTCACATAGACGCGGTATTTAGTTACTCCGAAGAGTTTTAATTAAGTATTTAATTATAATAATAATATTGTATTACACAAAATAGAAAAAAAAAATTAAATACTACATTTATCCTACGATAAATGGAGCTATTTAATATTTTTACTGCATATTAGATGATGAGATATGCAAATTCGGATGTTAATATATAATTTTCACGTAGTTTTTGCACTTTCTCAGTATGTAACTAAATGGTATTAAAATAGAAGTAAGTGTCAAATTCATTTGCAGTGAGCAGTTTGGATTTTAAATCAACGAAACAGGAACTATATTGGCGTAATCGAAGTGCCTACAGTTAGGTTTGAACATTTGTTGGTGAATTTGTTTATGATAAACATTTATTATTGATATTAATTTTAGTATTAAGGTTTCCGATGATGAGGTAGTAGTATCTTATCTGTCGCTGCAAAAGAAGTGTAGATTTCTATGTTACATAAAATAGAGTGAAGACTATTAAAATTAATATTTAGTAACAAATTAAATAAGTTTAATTTGTAACTACAAATTAAACAAGTTTAATTTGTAACTAAATTTTATTGTTATATAATTTTTTTCTAAAGTCAACCATTTTGAGACAATTTATGTTACATTTTTTACTGCGGTTGTAATTCAGTATTTTTAAGTGCAATAACATTAAATTTTATTATTCCTTTTTAATCGAAAATGTGAAATTTTTTCGCATGGATATCATTATTCTTGCAAATTTTTTTTTCATATATTTATTGCTCTTTCACAAATCATATTTTTAGACACTTTTACTATTGTTAGTCTGAGTCAGGAATGTTTCTGATAATTAGAAATAGGTCATCGCATTGCCATCCAAATTTATTTGTGATAAGTAAAAGTAAAAAAAATGAAATTAAAATAAAGCATGAAAAGCTGTCTTGAACTAAAGTGAATTCCGACGCCTTTGTACAAGTGGGTTACCATTGTGACCACTTCCACAATTGAATTTATTACACCACGTTAAAATTAAACAACACATTTTCTCCTCACAAATATTTTCCGTTTAAAATGAAAGTTAAATTTAATTCCGTTTCATTGCGCATTTAAAAAAATTCTCAATGGAAACGGAAAATATCTTTAGTTTTTACTAAATGTATTTATCTTAATTTTCCTGTATACTAGGAGTGCGGCCTATTCTGTATTTATTTATTGTATATTTGAAATTACAGGCTTGACAGTTTCAAACAAGACGGGGATTGGTGATTTTCTTATATTTCGTTTAATATATTTGAAAGTATAATACCAATTTGAAAACCATAAAAAATATATATTCTCCATTTTTCGCTCTGAATTTGTTCGTATGATACGACGCGCTTGTAAAAAAAAAATCTTTTAATTTGACCATCCACCTCCACACAACCTCTGAAAATGAAAGCCGTTTATTGGAGTAGTATGTATATGCACGAAATTGTAACATTTTTTATAAAGTAAATTCCGAGAAAGTAGGTTGTAATAGACGGACAGACAGACACGCGCGTGTGCTCCTGTAACGGTACTGTTTTACGTCAAATATGTATGAAACAATATAAATACAAATAATATACATGTTTTGTATTTCAAAACGCACGTAGGACGGTATTCATTTCTACGTAGCGTCTAAGAAGTGGAACTGACTCTATCATGCCGTCTCCGAGATTTAATTACAGACGAGCGTAGAGTCGGCGGGGGACAGGAAGAGAGCTCTGACGCTTAAATTAACTAAGGAATTGCGCACTGACGTTGTTACTTTAAGAGCCATTAAATCATAGTTAATTGCCTCAATTAATACATTAAAGTCTTTTGTTACAGTGTTAAAAGACATCAACGAGGTGGGACTTAGAAGCTTAGAAATGTACGATTCGCGTATCCATTGTCAACTTCTCCTAAAAGCTTTTATTGTTTCATTGACTTGTCATTTGCACAACACTTAGAATTCGTAACATATATACAGCTTAATACAAACTTTACCACGTTTTTTAACAGGAAAATATTTCCTTGAAAAATTCTCGCCTCACAGATTCGGAAAACTAACCTCAAATCAATAAAACCGATACATTTAACAACGCGTCTTTTGCATAACATCTCTCCAAACAATGTATGAGGCTGATGTCATGAAAGTACCACGAGAGAGTAAACATTCGCTTGCCATTTTATTGTTCTTGTTTTATAGCGGTGTGTGTCAAACTCTCATTTGAAATATTAAACGCTTAATTTTCAAAGTTAATAGCTAACGACGTACCAATGCGTTGTTTGAACTTGGCAACTGAGGGACCATTGCGTCACACTTTGTGGGAGGAAGAGGGAGGGTGGCAACAAAGTATGACGTACTGTGACAAGTGGAAAACGAATCCATAAGCTTCGATACGTGACATGTGTAGGTATACTATACCAAAACTCTACACTTTAACGAAAAAGTTGCTACATTTACGGTACGAGGGCTGCTATTTATGTGTCCGGAATATCAAAAAGAAACAAATATCTATCAAGTAATATGGTTTTATCGCTTTTCAAAATATTCACCATGATGATCGACACACTTTTGCACACACTAAAACCAATTTTTATATCACTTTTTCCATTTTGATTGAGGTATCTCCAAAACGTGCATTTTGAACGCATCAACGGCCTCTTCGTGGCTCGAAAAACATTGACTACGTATTTTATTCTTCACGCTTGGGAACAAATAAAAATTATTGGGTGCCGAATCGGAGCTGTATAATCAAGGATGACCTGTCAATTCGATCTTGTGATCTTCCAAAAACCGGGTTGTTTCGGCCAACGGGTGACGGCTAGCATTGTCGGTTGTTCTTTCTAATTTCTTCAAAGACTTCTGGTAAATAAATGGTCGTGCACCACTCTGAATTGACCGTTTTACGATTCTTTAGTGGCACTATAACCACATGTCCATTTATACCAAAAAATAGGCAACCGTTTCCTTCAAAGTACTTTTGGAAGGTTGGGTTCGGCACCCACACCGTTGACTGTTGTTTAGTTTCGGGGTCATACGCATAGATCCAAGATTCATCACCTGTGTAGATATTATTAACAGCTTTCAACGCGCTATGATTATATTTTTTATCATTTTTTGCACCAATCGACACAATCCGTTTTTGATCAATGCTCAAGCTGTACGGAATCCAACGCGAATAATTTTTTTTTGCAGCCAAATTTTCGTGTAATATCTTATGTATGATCGTCATACTTATGCTCAGGGACGCCTTTATCTCGCGATAGGTAACATGACGGTTTTGCATTATCACTTTCCACACAGAATCGATATGTTTTAGCACAACGAACGATTTAGGGCGACCTTTTTTAAATTAGTTTCTGAGTATAGACAGGCTACGACTAAACTCATTAAGCCAATGATACACTGCGGTTTTTGATAGTGCTTTATCTCGGAAAGTCGAAGTGAGTTGATTTATCCCCTGTTTTTAAGTTAGCCCACGCCAAAAATCATAATAAATCATAGGACTTAGATTTTCACGAGTTACATCCATGGTGATAAAGACACGCAATTTTCAAAATGACGCCACAATGGTAAAACAATTGATAGTTACATAAAATAAATTGTATTCTACAACCAAGATGTTCCGTTTTTAAATATTATAATTATTTTTTAAATATTGTTCTGTATATGGTCAGTTCCTAATACATAAATAGCAACCCTTGGATCATACGTTGATCATTTTTTGACATGTGTCGAGAGGCCAATATCGCCTTTGAGGTTTTCATAAAAGCAGTTTTGTAAATTTTCTGACATATTACTTTATTAAAAAGGATTTTAAATAAAAATATACAAATAATTTCTGAATTGCAATTTTAATTTTAATAGTATCTAAATTTTAAAATGGCACAATATATATGGGGATCAGACAAATGTAACCACCTCTGACAAGACGGGAGGGGGGCGCTACACAAAAAAGAATCGTAATGACGTAATTTTTGGATGGCACCTTATAACTGCACTCGAGTATTAAAAATGAAAGTGCAAAATAACTTCTGTAAAAAAATCCTTGAATAGAATATCTCATTAATGCGCCACATGCAACACGCCTTTACCTCTATTAGTGTTTTTGATATGTGTTTACATTATTTTAAATGGATTTATTTTGCAAGCGACACGATTCTTGAGATTTTTGAGATTTAATAAATCTTGTTTATTTTTAAGTCAGGTGTTTCAATTTTATGAGTTATTTGTTATCACAATAATATAAATTCACTCCTATTTCCTAGAAGGGTAAGCAGGGATTATAGAGTTCCACATGGTTTGATCTTTGCTTATCTTTTTTGTATAAGTGATATCCATCAATATTATTAAGCAAACTCGTCAGTTTCAGGTGCTTAAAATTTGGCCCTTTTTTATATGCCACCAATTTAGTCGGCATAGTATTTGTAAGGCAGCACTTGCCGACCTTTGCATCGCGTATAAATTTGTTTAATCAGTCTACATTTCTTCATTACTTCCAGATGGCTAAACTACCGTCACATACCTTTTTCTACTTTAGTCACTACATCTTTCTTTAAACCACAGATACCTCTGACATCACTGTTCCTACATCTATCTCTCAAAGACATTTCACACATCATATGACGCAGAAATCGTGTCTCCACCGCAATAATTCGATTTTCATTTTTCCTTTGCCATACCCAATTTTCACCAGCATACAAAAGCGTAAGGATCAAAGTCCTATTATGGATAGTCAATTGCGCTTGTTGTGAGACATTTTTAGTATTCATAATAGTCTACTCTTCATTTTATTTCCCGCATTAACTCTCCTTTCCAAATTTATCATATTTACCATTACTATTTACTAGTAATAGTAAATACGATAAATATATCGACTATCCAAATATATAAAATGTCGCAATCGCATTCAGTCTGCTTACATCTCTATCCAACGCCAATGACCTTTGTCTTGCTGACATTTGCTTTCATACTTCTTTTCTTAACAGAATTATTAATTTTAGTTGCTTATCTTCTGCAGTTCGTACGCTGACAGCTTAAAGGTTACTTGATCGTCGGTGTATAGGACGCAACAGACAGCTCATTCATTTAAGAATGAACTAAATGGACCAAAATGGACACGCTCATACTCTTTCACATTATGTAGACAGCCATCCTTGAATAGTTATAGTGAAACTACACATGACTGACTTGTCTGACTCCTGCAGATGTCAAACCAGTCAGTGTGTGCTCCATTTTATCTGATACAAGCACTGAAGCCTCTGTATAGAGATTTCGGTGTCTGTATCAATCCTCTACTCACATTAAAAAAAATATTTATAAAAAAGCTTATCCATATAAGCTTCTTTATAAATAATTTTTTTCACTCTATCACAAGCTTTTTCCAGATCTATAAAAATATATAAATCTTTCGGTTCTCGCCTAAAAACTTTTCCGTAATGTTTTAACAGGTGTATAGCAAACTTGCCACTATATCGCCACCGCCCCTTATCATATTTGACTAATCTTATCATACCAGGCAGAATTTTTAACTTTAATACATATTGTGTTTTCATAATTTTATTTTCATTTTCATCATCATTCGTATATTCAGTAGCAGTAACATTGTCATCTGCAACATATCCCACACGCATAAACATTTTCCAAATAATTCTTCAAGTGCTCTTTCATACGACTTACTCATTCGGTTAACATCTATTATCGTCTTTAATCAAATTTAAACACAATATTTGTGAATTATCCCGGGACCTTTTCCTCATATTCCAGAAAAGTTTTTCCTTTGCCCGATAATTATCGGAAAATATCCTGTCATAGCGTTTTTTTTTATTTTATTCTTTCTTCTTTCACGCATTCTTTAGCTCTCATTTTTGCATTTTTATATGTATTTTCAGCCTCTTTTAGCTTGGCTTTTAAACTGTACTTTCATTGCACTCTGTTGTTTGCTTTTTCAGTCAGTAATTCTAGCCACGTTTTCTTTTTTTCATCAACTACTTTCCTTGCTTCAAAATTCTACCATTCATTCTTTTTCATACTAATTTTTTCTCTTATTATATATATCTCTTACGTTTGTTGTCTTTTTCACTTCACATACCTTTTTCGCTTTGTTTACTAATGCAAATTTCGTTACAATACACAATTGGTTAAGTTCTAGATATTCATACTCTCTACATATTTATCCTTTATATTTTGATCCTGAAGCTTAACAACTTTTATTCGTTCATTCGCGCGGTGTTGTCAACGCTGGCATAAATCAACAGACCACTAAAAACTGGTTCGTACTAACGTTGTCGCCACGATACACGCCCATATCCACAACATTGATTCTTAACCGATCATTCACAATTATAAAATTTATCACTTTTGTATTCTCCTCTCCGCAAAGTATTTGATTGTATTATTCGGTGGCCAAACATAGTGTTTGTCACAAACAAGTCAAACACAGTAGGAGAAGGCAATCACCATTTTCATTCGCAATTTCATCTCAGAGTTTATTTGGAAAATTCTCATATCCATCTTTCTGTATACCCAGTCACTTAAACCCGCCCATTAACATCACCTAACATGACGATCATTTCGTTTCTGTCACATTTCACTGATATGTCTCTCACATAAGCCCAAAACTACTCCCGTTCCTCGAGCGCTTTGGATAAAGTTATTTGTTCTAAATAATTTATCAATTTATTTATATTTAAAGAACATTGAAAGGCCAGTCAGCGAGTGAGGCCGCGGACGAGTTGAGTTTCATTTCTGCGATCAGTGCGTTCACAGTTCAAATGCGATCAACGATGAGCGTTCAACTGGTTCCGTAACGATTTATTGTGACTCTGTTACTTAGTACACATCTTTTGCTTTATACATATATATATGTGACCTTTCATCTAATCTCAATCCTTGAACATCTAATAGGTCCATTACGTAACATTATTGTAGAGATAATAAAATATTTATATACAGTTGTATATGATTTACTTATGATTATGTTGTACTCTTTCTATTCTAAACTAATCTGACTTCTTTAATCTAATCTATATTCTATACTATTAAACTAGCAACCCAAATATAATTATTACTCATACTCATCATATATAAATATAATAATTATTTACTAAAAATTTTTTCTAAGAGTTTTACTGAAATTTTGCATATTATATTGTGTGTATTATGTAGCTATTTAAGTATCTACCATTGCAAATTAATATGAGTAACTTTTCCTGAGAGAATTCATAACATTCTCATAGCGAAATCTAAAAATCCCGAGAGATAGTCCAGATAAGTTGTTGTGTAAGCCTAAAGGTATAAATTTAGATACTTTTAATTATTATTTACGATAGAGACTAAGAATTATCGTAGTCGATATCAAAGAAGAGTTAAATACACTCTATACATAGTTGTTAAGGGCTGCATGGAGAGTAATTAAGACCTCTTTTAGATTAAACTTTTCTATGTGTCTTCAACATGTAATGGTTATTTTTTAACTGGTTGTTTTTGCTAAACCTGTCTTACACACCAAAACAATTGCTAATGGTGAATTGACAAAATCGTATATTTTTTAGGTTATACAACAACTTGCGGGTGATTATCGGCACTGGTAACCAATGTATCTCCTTTACAAATACAATGAAAAATATATAAATACAACAATAAATTCATAAATAAATATATTATTTTTTAAAAGAAAGTTTATACGTCGATGTCCGTACACAAGTGTCTAAAATTAACCTGCCGCTCTGAATTGCCTGCGAATGATGTAATGCGCAGATTTGATATTCCCCAAACCTTTCTTCTTCTCCCCGGCGTGTCAATTTTACGCCATTGCAACGTTTTTGTGACTAAGTTCACGGCGGCAGAGTTTCGTGCGTTGTACTCTGACCTACTCGCTGCTTCAAAATTATGTTGGAACATAATATAATACGATCAACATAGGTGTAACAAATATTAAACATATCGTGTTATATATCTTTACATTGTTACAAAACTTACACATTATAATGTATGTTTATGCAATATAATGTGTGCGCCTCGTAATAAATTAAAAAGTAATATATTTTCTTACAACTTTAAATACATATAATAAAGTGCTACATAGATTTTTCAAACGAAATTATCTTTATTTGAAAAATATTGCTGTTGTTGTTATTACATATCCTGTGTTTACTAAAAATATATATATAAATTTAGTAAAATTGCACTTTTTCCACAAAACATTTTTTTAATAAGTTTAATATGCTAAGCACAAAAAAGAGTTAGTCAAAAAATCATTTAGTCACACCTTATAAGTTACACAAATAAGGATGATGGATTCTAACAGATTGCTTATCAAAAACATCGGCAGTCTCAACCCAACAACATGAATCAGTCAATTTAGTTATCTGTTGTATACAGAACCGTGGTATCTCAGCATTGAAACTGTTTGTCAAACAATGATTGCGGGTGATGTAGGAAGTGTAGCAGAATACATTAAAATTACTTTTTAAAAGTTTTCCTCTCTGTTTGAACCTACTGATCTTCCAAAATAACAAGATTAATTTTCATGGGGCTTTCACAAGCAACTCGAGCAAGCCACGCTCAACACGTAGAGTTTATTTCATCAAAATCGGCTTACGGAATATTATTTAAAAATTATTATTATTATTAAAATTAAATTCGATGCGTACGGAGACATATGCGTGGCTAGTTTAAAATAAATTCATATGAAAGGTCACTCACAGTCTGTCTAGTTTCAATCGACGATAAACGATAATTGAATTTTCGTATTTCTCCTCTATAGGAGCAGAAAGATTTTAATTCTCTCCCGAAGATTTGGCTCATTGTATAGGCCACGGCGAGTCCCCTAATGCCGCGAGCAGGAACGAGTGGTGGACGCGAACAATAATAATTATATGATACGAATCTTATAGATGGCCGTTACGAAATTAGCGACAACGATTTAAATTAAATGAAATTAAGACAATCAATTTCGTAAATTGAATTCGGAATAAAGTTGCGCAATTCCCGTTTATAAGTCAAAGCCTCGCCGGCGACGGGGTCCCCGGCGAAGGCAATAAAAGGGATAAAACTGCAGCGCCCGGCCCCGCGCCCCGCCCCGCTCCGCCGCCCGGGCCCTGTCTTAATATAGTTAAGGACTATTTAGAAACGGAGCGAGTAGTGGAATTTCATTCAATAACGACACACCATTTCGGAGTAAATTGTATGTACTAAATTAAGTTTACGCTCTGCCTTCCCGTCACTATGTAATAATGTGTTTCGTCTGAATTAGTACGTTGGAATGTGATTTTTGTTCTTATCATGGTATAATTCATGACAAATTCGTTCAGAAGTAGTGATCATTCTTCATATTACACGAGGAATATAAAAAATGTACATTAAACAATTAAGATATAGCCTGTAAATGTTATTTTGATTCATGCTATGCTAACATGCTGAGTGTTACTTACTATCTTTGTTTGTTTCGTAGATTTTATGGCTATGGCAAAATGATGAGGTTTAAGATCGGTAGAGCGTTGGGTTGACGTTTGAAAGTGAACAGGGGTTAGGTACTCGTTCCATTGATTAAAAAATATGTATGAGATATACTTGATAACGAAAACGAAGCAGCGATCAGAAACACAACAATAAGGAGGAATTTAATCTACTTTCACGTGGGTGAACCAGCATTGTTAGACATAAAGCTAAGAAGTATCTTATAATTTAATTGCTCAAAAAATAATGTTTCTTTAATTTCCTTTAATGAAAACCGCTTTGGAAAACCTTTTAATTTATATAAGGATATGAGTTATTTTTGCAATCGGTATCAGCTAAAGGTACGTCAGACCCGACTATGTCTCAGTTGTCGTAATTGGACATCCTTTTGAATCAATACCTCTTGTGTCGTATTCATGTTTATGGATGTAGATGTTGAGTTTGGTAGCACTTCTTTAGTTTACCATAATTTTAGTGTTAATCGCTTTCACTCGAGGCTAAATCCACGAGTCACTATAGAAAATAATATGCCGCCCATGTGCCTATAATATTTGAGGAGTTCCGTAGATTTCTCATAAATCTCATCATCAGATTATAGTTCTGATAAAAATAGAACCAACCTGGGAATAAAATCTTTCAATTAAAAGTAAATTGTGGAATTTAATCAATTAATGACGGAGTCTGAGATAACAATACAAAAAAAAATTGCAGTCGAATTGAGAACATTCTCCTTTTGAGGGTTTCGAGTCAAAAAGGCAAAAATCCTTATGTATATTGATGAAATTCGGAGTATAGGTGCCTTGTATAAGCCGCTACTAAATTTGGTAATTAAATACCAAAAAAAAATTTCTAGGGCATCACTCCGTACATGTAACAGAAGCTAAAAATATTTTTTTTCAGCAAACATCGACATGTGGCACATACTTCGACAATTGTTTTAAAAACATTTTAAGGTTTCTAAGCAATTGACTAATTAAATATTTTCGGAAATAATTGCTCCGAAAGTAGCAGAAATTGTATATCCCCCCCTTCACTGTTTTAACCGTATGTCCAAAAAATATGAAAAAAATCGAAAGTAATACTTTCCACCGAAATCACTTTAAAGTTGACCGGATTTTTTGAGGTATTTCCGAAAAACTGCGTTTCTCAACAAAAGGACGTAAGTGCTATGAAGATACGCTTTTTTGTTGGCGAACTTTATGCTACTTCAGGAGTAATAGTTGATATACAATAGTTTCTCTAGTTATAGGTGACTAAAGTGTTTATGCATATTAGATGCAGCAAACATAGAAAAAAGTGTAATAACATTGTTTTTTCATCTATAGTGAATTTCTTTGCAGTAACGACGTCGGAAACCTACATTGAGCATGGTATTATATGCTATTGACCCGTTTTTTTTTAATTCGGTTATCAATAATTAATTTTTCGTAGTGCCATATCTAATTTAGTTTTATATTACATTTATTGAAAATAAATCCAAAGAGTGAAGTAAAGGATATTTGGAAAGTTGAGAGCGACAGCAGAAGAAATCAACGAAGGGTATTCAACTGACCCAAGTGGCTTTTCGAAGAAAATCTGAAATAGAAATCCATATCAGGAAGATCGATTTCCTGTAAGTGGGTAAGCGTTTGTATGCTAACTGCATGTAACTACAGGTTTGCTAGAAAAGGGCCAATTTTCAAGCATTTTAGTACATCGTAAGCAAAAAACTAAAGATACTGATTTGTGAACTAAACGTACTCGAAACATCCCACGCAAAATGAAAAAAAAAACCACACTGGAAAATTGGTACAAATGTGCCAGCGGTTATTTGCATTGAATCGAATATTTCTTGTTTGGAATCCGACTGTGACTTCGTGTGAAAAATCAAAATTCATTTTCCTTATAAAAAGGCGATGGGTCCCTATTGAAAAAAAAATCGGCTTTCTTATCAATAGGGACCGTCGTATTTTTTCTTCGACTCGCCGGGTATCGACTTAAAAAAATATATATTTTAAGAGATCAACACGCTTTAAGAAATTCGCAAACGACAGAGTCTTCAATTCAGAAGTATTAGTGGCTGATCGGTATCTCGATTGACGCAGCGTCATGCCGGTTGTATTTGAGCGAGCGAAATAATGAACGATTGAACGAACGGAAAGCGATGAAGCATGCTTTGCGACATTCAGTTTTGATACTGGCCTTGAGAACGGCGCTTATCTCGTTCAATGAAACATTGTTTTCGCCGACAATGGCGACCCTGGTTAATGTAAAAGACGCGGCAAGTCCACGAGCTCTCTATGAATGATTTGTTTTTATATATATTTTATTTATTTTTGTTGTGGTCTCATTGTATTCTCTGTTTTATGATATGTATCCTAGCAATTATGTTCTCTCACTGACGTTCGAGGCGTATTTCTCTATATTGGGATTATACTTATTCGTATAAAATTCTAATTGAAAATTATATCTGGAATTGGAATTTGCACTACTATTTTTTTATAGTCGTATAAAAAGAAAATGTGTAAGTATTTCTGACATTTTTCAAGAAATATGTCGGACCTTTTTCATCTTTAAATACAAGTTTAGTTTTGCTTGATATCCAAGTGTAATTGAAAAAAGTTTGTCAAACAAAACAAATGTCGGTACTTAGGTATATCAATTATACTTTTATTCGAAAATTTGACCATTATTAAATTATGTACTTTGAAGATATTTAGTGTAAAGTTAAACAAAAATATACGACAATAATTATATTCTAACGCTGTTATTAATAATTCAAGCAGTGTATTTGTTTTCAGAAAAAATTGTTTTAATATTACGCTGAGAAAATTCAATATTTCCGAAAAAACAGATATGTAATTGTTTTTGGGTCAATTTTTGAAAGTATTGATTTCATAAGATGTCGATGTTTTTTGGTCGTCAAGGAAAGATTCGAATGCGAAAATATTCCACGCAGCTAGTTAGTGAATGTTTTTCAAAAATAATGTAAAAGCTATTCTCATCCTTTTTTTATATCGTGAGGTATTTTTTAAAAGTCATTCAGGTTGTCTAGTGAATTATAAAAAATTCAATGAATCTCAATTCCCGGATGAGAGCCGACGAAACGCCCGTTAATTCTACACAATGTTCAATGAGGGCGCGCGCGCCTCCGTTATTGTATAATACAAAGGTGGCTTTGCGCTTAAATTCACGTGTGGTTTGGCCCGAGTCACTTAATCTGGGCGAAGCTTAGCGGTCGCTTCCACCGACTCACTTTAATTTATTGTCTTTGTACTGCGCCCGCGTAAGTGGAATCTACAGTGGGGAGCCTTTTGTCTCTTATCCGAGAGCCTCCGCGACGTAGAGGCGTGCCGCGGTGCAGCGGCCTACTTCTGGACCTACACGATTTACAGTACGCTTCGACAACGACACCTGCCGGGAGACCTTCTTCTGGAGCAAGATAAAAATGCTACTTTGAATTTTAAAGAGACGCTATCGGCCGGAAACGAACTTTGCACGAATTCGTCGAGATTAAAATGCACGAAGCCGGGCGAAATATGAGAAGGCCATAACTTGCGTAAATAAAGGACGGGCTTCGCGCAACGGCCGGGCCGGCCGCGCCCGGGACGTAACGGGACTGACAAGGGTCCGTCGAAATGATGGAAGGAATTCCGAGGGTTTCGCCGAAGTGACGCGTTTTATGAGTCCCTCCAGGAGGTATCAGTCTTTTTAAACCGTCTCTACTATCAGATTGCGACAAGAATATGAATATGTGACCGCTCAATGGCTCCTTTTCGTACTACGTTTATTTTACTTCTATATATACACTAATGTCCAATAGAATTTATCATAAAATATACATTTGATACAGATATTACGAAAAAAAAATTTTTTTTCGTTGCAAAATCAACGTGGAACTAAAATGATTGTTAACACTATCAATACACATATATATATATATATATATATACAATTGAACAATATATTCTACGTATAATCGTTCATAGATATGGACATAAATAAGTACATGAAAAATCTACTATGTAAATATTATATTTACGAATGAAGTGCAGCAAATTTTAGGTAATACTATACAAATATTCCTGAAAAGATAAATATACCTTTTCGGAAATTTTTGCCGATTGCTTTCCTGATTATAATTTGTAAATAAAACTTTTCAATTTGGAAATTGATATAGGAAATGCTTCACAGAAATCTGATACACGTCACAATCTAGAATATTTATCTACTTATTGCGGCGATCAGGAAAATGTGAAATGGCTTGTAAATAATTTCACAATTATTCGTACAAAAATCGATGTATACCTATTTTGGTTGCATTAAAAATAGGCACGTGGCTAAGTAGTTAAATATATATTTGCAGTTATGAAAAGCTGAACTGAAGTAATTTAACTTGTTGCAGTGTCGATAATCTAGGATTTGACATGAGAAAGGCCTTCCTTTGTTTATTAATTGATAAAATAAAATACTAAGAGATTATTTAAATATAAACCGTTTAACAGTATAAGATTTTCCAAAAAATTTTGCTGCGTTCATTTGTAATTGATTTCTAAGTATTATTTTTATGCTATATTTACTTACATGTATATTTTTAATTTTTCGTGCGCCACATCACGCCATAGTATACGAGTATAATTTTATTATCGCTGCGATCCTCGTAACTACTAAAAGCTATATATATATATAAGACTATCTGTTGCCGGCGGTTCTGCTCGCGTGGACACAGGATGATTTTTTTCATCTAGTATATGAACCGATCACTCTTTCAATCGAGATCCCTGTCGTTATCTCGTCTTCGATACCGTTTCCGATGCTGCTCCCAAAGCCAATTCGTAATTCGTTTCATTCTCTATTCGTATCGCGCTCCCGCTTTTTATTCCGTCCCCGGCCGTAAGTTTCGTTGAAGGTTACATTCTTGTTAAGGTTCCGCTCTTAAGCCTCGGCGTTGCTTCAAATTCGATTTTCATTCAAGCTTTTGATTGTAACTTTGATCCTCCACTCAAATTTGACCTTGGTCTCGTTCTTTATTTCGACTTTCGATTTTGCTTCTCGTCCCTCTCGCGATTTCGATTTTACTATGCATAATTTGGACGAAGCTAGAGAGACTGCTAGTATATAAATAAAATTTAGACTATTTATTAGAGGATGGTGTAGTTTTCTATCAATGATGGTATGTCTAGAATGAGTTTTGTAGATCAGTTTAATAGTATTATTACGTTACACACTTTTCAATTTTTTGAAGAAACCTTTCCATTTGCGCAAATTGCACTTCATCAGTTCGGTTTAGGCACACAAAGA
This sequence comes from Eumeta japonica, assembly GCA_005406025.1. NCBI lineage: Eukaryota > Metazoa > Arthropoda > Insecta > Lepidoptera > Psychidae > Eumeta > Eumeta japonica. The sequence continues at coordinate 91,068 of BGZK01000395.1, forward strand.
AAACAGAGAAAATACATACTTATAGGAGATCGCCTTTGACATTGCTTTTGAGCACAATCCATTCAGCCTTTTCGGAGGTTAACCAGGACAAACATGCAAACATACGCTTTATCGATATGGTATTACAGACTATCAACTGCGCAATTACTTGTTCTTATTGTACCCTAAATGTTATTGACATTGCTTTAGCCGTTCTTTAATTATAAAAGAACATAACGTCAGAATTAAAATTTAAAAACGATAAATAAAGATTAAGTGCGTCAAAGAATAAATATTTGTGACAAAATTTCACGAAAATACTAAAAGTACAATAAAAATATTATACTAGATAAATAAATAAAAAAGCATCATATTTCTTATTTCAAAAAAAAATCTACTTCTGTTCAAAATATGATTTGAATCTGTTCAGCTGCTTTAGAGATTAGTCCAGACAATCATTGGCATAACAGTGTGTTCATAGTGTATTTTCAATTTTACCAAATTTTACCAAAATATATATATCGGTGAATCAATCGGTCAGTTTTTTTGTTATTGAAGATATATATAGATTAATTAAAAGTTTTGTATTTTGGTTTTACTAGTGCATTATAAAACAATTAGTTTATCATATGCAATAAAGTGATTGGGTATTGAACTTTTTATCATTATATCCGAAATATTTTTTTTTATGGAAAAAATTGGAAGCAGTAGAAAAATTATTAGCAACAGAATTTTTCTGATCAGCTTTAGTAATTTTTTTGCATGTAAATATGTTTCTAGAACAAATTTTAGGTTGAATTAAGAAAGGTTTTTTATTGCTGGGCCCTATACTACAATCCATTTTTCCACACGTCTACAGCGATGCGCCGGTGCGCAGGGGCAGTGCGTGCCGGCGCGCGCGTCCGCCCGTCACCGGACGCCCTATTTGTTTTTCTCATCTGATACTCATCGCAGGAGCGGCGAGTAATTGTTTCGTTGTGTTCAACCCGTTAATCCCGAGCCCCGTAGTTTGCGTCTACGCCTAAGGGAAGGAATAAATGAGCCCATTGTCCGCGGCCCGGCCCGACCCACTTAAACAGAGACAATGCCCATTGTCGTACACTCGAATAATCCTAAATTTGTTGGGATGTCTTTCTTTACTTTGGAGATTCGACTCGAACTGCGAAATGGACATTTCACCCCTGCCTTTGGGCGGACGGGCCGCACTGGTAATCTTAGCTTCGATGCTGAGTTCAGATAGCGTCAAATACGAACGTCAAATACACAAAGTTAACCTCTATTTTTTCTATCATACAAGATAGCTCTCGATTGAAAATTTCAGAAAGCAGCAAAAGTGTACTTATTCCGCTTATTGTAGTGTAACTCTGTCGCATGCGCGCTATTACTACTGTAACAGGGATACTTGAACAGTAAAATGGTGCGGAGGACCAGCGGCGCGCGACGCAGTGATTGCTTCGGATCTATGAACTAGATCATAAAGGCGATTTTACGAGGACGCCGAAATTGCGGCCATAAAAGTGAAAAGACTTGCAAGCAAAAGTATCTTACAAGATGTACGATTCATTTTTGTTATAACTGTGCACCCACAGACAATTACGGACCGTAGGAACGGGATGCGACGGGAAAATAAATAAAAACCGTATGAACCCATCTACTTTGTACTAATCTTTTAATATACATATTTATTTGTAGTTATGTACAAAATATATACATATTGTACCAAAAAACATAAATTTACAACCTTGAGCATCTTTTTCGATTACTAAGTGATTCGATCCGTGTATTCCTTATGATTAAGATTGTACTAAATTAACTAATCATACTAAAATAATCACTCATCCGCGTAGCTATAACTTTTTTTGCTGTTAACGTGTCTTTAGCTCTTGACTCGAGCTATGGGTGAACTAACCCCATTAACATTCACTCTTTGTACTACTTGCATATTAAAATCATTTCAACCTTGAAATTCAGTTGTAGGGACATTTTTTTAGGAAGTCCATAAAACGAATTGAATGAAAGTATATAAAAGATGTGTTAACTCATCAATTAACAGTGGCGATCAATTATGAGGTTTGCGGCGGACGCTCGATGCACGGGACGGGTCACGCTCGCTGCAGCTACTGACTCGCTCGGTTTGCCCGTCATAAATCAGTCTTAATTAATAAGTTTATAAATCTACCTAACATTAAATTAATCCTCAAGTTACAAGCATATTTTATTTATTGCAAAATACGCGAAAACAAGGTAACATAAGCTACATTATTCTTGATAATGTTAAATTACACATATACAATGTTTTCATATTGATTCGATTTGATATTTGTGCTTTAAGAATGCCCTTAGAGTATGAAAGATTTCAGTGTTTCTATGTACAAACCCTGAAATCATATACTAGCTACACTTAATCTAAGTCTGTGTATTCAAGGTGTTAGTTAAACTGCTAGCCAACAACAACGGGTGAAGGGCTTATTTTGACGTAAGTTACAAACTCATTATTGAATTGGCTGAATCCCTTTACTTTATGATTCTAAAGCTTAGCCCTCCGTCAGTATCGTTCATATAGTGAATTTAAGTAATCAAACTATCCCATGGTTGCTTATATATTCATCCGGTTAACTTGCAATCCTTTATGTAATATATTTTGAAACATGTAAATTTACTGCAAAAAGTAGAATCATATGTGTTTCTACCATGTTTTTTTTTGGTATTTGATCATTAACATATCGTACGTCGTAGCAGCAGTAGTACAATGATACAACAACACAACAGAAAAAATTATAGTTCCAACGAAAAATTTGAATAATGTAACGAATTCGCATCTTTAATTTTGAGCGAACCATTATTGTAATAGTCTTAAGCAATCTAGAACAGTCGGTCATCTTTAGTTGGACCAAGGAATTTAAATTCATTCGAATAAATACTTGTACATTATTTATTTCAGTTAAAAAAAGATTATTCTAATTAGATAGTTTGTTTAATTTTACCTTTTAATTTCGATACGTTAACCAAGTTTTATACACCCTGTTTAATTATTTCAACTTTTTAAAATTACCATTATCACCAAATACCATCAAATATTAATACATTTCATTTATACTTATCTTAGTAAACTGTGTCACATGAATATAACATAATAACATTTAATTTAATACTTCTGATTTATCTTCCCTTTTTGAATTTGCAATTGAATATATTAAAATCAATAATTTCAATAAATTATAAGTATATTAGATGTCTCTCCATACGACGGGCAAACTATGCGAGTCTCACACACTTAAGGTACGCCCATAAATTACGCTGCTTGGAAAACATCAAATAAACCAATAGTACCGAAAATAAGTAAACATAATTGCTAAAAATGGTTATTCAGTAATTTTTGAATAAGTAAAAAATACTCACTAGTTTCGAATGCTTTTCTATGTTTATCTATGCTTAGTGTGATAGACTTTTGTTTAAAACGCCTACCTATACCACTTTGAGTTCTCTTAAAGATTTTAAATTGTAATGATAGGTGTTTACCTCAACTCCAGCGCTTATGCTGCCATCTTACTTACTTACAGCGTTTGCTAATTCTATTAAGTACATTCGTCAATAAAACAAAAACATTTCACTAATACTTTCTAGTTGAATAAATAAACTTTGATTGGTTAAAGTAGATGAATCATTTATTAATACAACGAATTCCTCAGCTATCACAAAGAAATTTTGTTCCAACTGAGCTAATTTGAAAAATATTTTTTTCAGTATAAAGGGTTGTGCATAAGAACTATGCAGTATTTCTTCTATTGCCTTTTAGGGCACAGTGTGTAGTATCATCTGTTAAAATTTTGTCCAACTACTTTTAAAATAATAAATTACTATAAAGTACTTTCTACACCTTTCAGATAAAGTGCCGAACATAACTTATTTTCGTTCAATCGATAAAGTGACTTTTAAACATATTAGTGACATTGTGATTAACATCTTAACATCAGTACTTTTTACCCGAAAAAAAAGGGTTATGTGTGTGATTTGTATGTATGTATATACAACCCTGTGTTCTTTCGTAACTAATAGAAGGTTGAACCGATTTGAATTAAGTATAAGTCCTTAGATTTGATTCGATAACGTAAATGGTACTAAATATATTAAAATTTTAAGAAATCGAATTCACGTATTTTTGTTGCCAAAGTCGCTGCCTTCAAAAGCATATGAAAATTGTATTGTCACGACCTGCGTTTGAAAGCTAAAAATACAAATAAAAAATAATTTCTTTATAAGAAAAATATTGGAGAATATTCGACGACGCTTATGATGTTTGTCTACAATATATTTTTAAATGAATTAATTTTGTAGGGTAAAATTTTGGAAAGGTAATTAACCTTATTTGTTTAAGTCAAACGAGACGTGTTTATGACTCATTTCTTCCGTGTGATTCAAGAAAATTTTAAACAGCCAGTCAGCGGGTATAAATCATGAAATGCGGGCACGTAAGTGTATAGTTGTATTTGTACAATCAGTGCGTTCACAAGTTAAGTGCGATCAGTGATAAGTGTTCAACTATTTCTATAGCAATTTATAACGACTTTGAGTTTCTGAATATACGTTTTCTGCTTTTCTGCGTGTTTTTCTTCATATTCATCTCAATATTCGAATTCCTGATAAAGTCATATCATAATCATATGTTTAAAAGTGATTTAGAATAACAATTGTTAAGCAAAACTAAAATACTAATTGGCTAAAAATCCCACTCACGTTAATACCTTGGGGGCTTGTGTTATAAAGAGCTGTGTTGGATTTAAATATCCATTTAACCATAGACCAAACTTATGTTGCTTTAAATTTAGTTAAGAAGCTTGAATCCTTCACTTTTTCTGTACTGGATCCAAGAAGGTTTTTAAATAACCTTCATTTTCTTTGCAAGAATTAAATGGTTTGCGCAATCTTACACGAGCAAAATACACTATAACCGTGAACTGCAAAGCTAAGACAAAAACAGTAATTACAAAACTGAAAAACCCGTTCGCCGTACAGAAAAAAATTGAAATTTAAGGTTAGTTTATCAACTGAACAGTAAAAGCAAGTAAATCAGTTTAAGGTAGATGTATGTGCGCGGAGACAAAAACATTGTTTTTAAAAAAATGTGTTAAGTCATGGTACTGAATCACGTTACGTTACATATTAATTACTTAACGATTTTTTTTGAACTAAAAAAAATTAGAAGCACCCTGGGCTTATTCACCTGTAGAAATCTATAGAAATAAAATGTGTCCTATCTACTTTTTATTTTCAGTGCATCGAGATTAGAACTTGAGTTTTAGGATTGCAAGCGGGTATGCTAACCACTAGGCTCTCTCTGTGTGCTTCTTACTTAGCGATAAAACTGGAGACAAGAACTCGACTGTATACAGATACACCCTCCATGGAAGTGACGTAAGTTCACTATTGTGACATGATTTCATTCAAATTCAATTCAGAATTTAAAATTCAAAACTCAAAGCTTTTCTGTACAAAAGTGAAAAGCATAAAGAACGTACTTGTGAAGTAATGTAGTTTCGCTCGGACGCGGCCGGCGCGGGCGGGCGCGAGCCGACTCGTCGCCCGTTCAAATATTTAAACTGCGGTTATTTTCATTTACGCTCGATCCCCGCCCCACCCACACGCTTGGAATAATTAATTGTGCTCGGGCCGGTCGATCGCCGCCGGCACCCGCTCAGGCTCGCCCGACGTACGCCGGAACCGGCATGTTGGCTTAGGAAACGGTCCTGGATAAAACCGAGAGCGGATAGGGGACGTCGCGCAGAGCTGCGCCTGAGAGGCGTTCGGCGAGGAAATCCTACACCGCGATAGTTAGTCAAAAGTGCTGCTCGGAAATATACCCTTATCTTTTGAGTGAAATAAAAGTAAAAAAACATATGAATAGGGACAATTGTTACGCGCGATTAAAGTAAAACTTTTTAGTTTGACGTTGTGGCAAATGTGACTACTAAATTAAAAGAAACCTGTCAAATGCGAGTCAGATTCGCACACCTGGGGTTCCGTCCTACAATATTTGTGTTAAGTGCTTTAAAGAAATTTCAATTAATTCATTTGTGGACTTTTAGCTCGAGCCCTACTCACATTTGGTCAATTTTTATTTGTTGTTTTCCTTAAGTTCACATAATGATCATGCCTAGTTTATATAGCCAAACTGAGAAAAATAAACTGATACGCACTAATAATACGTACGTGAGTGTACGTAGCGAGTGTCAGTTTATTCTGGACTTTGAAACAAACCGAAATGAAGCAAACTGTATACTTATTTCAGATTTTCTTGTAATCGATAAGTAAAGAACTATATTTTATATTTTTTTCAAAATTTTTGGCGTAGTTATTTCGGAAATATAAGGGATGGTCAATTTTAAAACCTTAAGTGATAACCTTAAAACTAACTACTTTACAAATATATATGTATATATATTCAAGACCTTCATAATAAGCGCTTTCATTCAATATATCATTTTGTATAGTTTGTAAATTTTTTTTAAATTTTTTATGTTACCCCCAAAAATGACGCTCATAATTAAAATTGATTTATTTATGTTACACGTGCGTATTTGGATTATAGATATACATGTGTATACCAAAAATCAACACAATCGGTGTAGTAGTTTCAAAGCGAAGTGTCTGTGACCGACGGACGGACAGACTAACATATGAGTGATCCATATCATATGATATGAAATGAAATGAGTAAAAGCGTAAACCTTATAGGTTACGTTTTTATTCATTTGATGGTACGGAACCCCAAAATCAATAAATCATTTTAGAATTCAATAGTAGAACTCGAAATTATAGTCACGCTTAAAAGAGAGATCGTTCAATATAAAGAGAAACGACCAAGATCGTGCCTGGCCACGCGAACTATAGAATTCCTTAGTTTCGCGTTACAAATGCGGTTTTAGGAGATTTTTTGTTTGATACTACGAAAATATTTATTGAGTTCTCGGTTCAACGGTTAATAACTTTATGTAAATAGTTTTTAATACAATTTGTGCGAAAAATTGCTTTTTAATTTTTAAGTACATTTTATGAGTTGGTCAACTTAACTTTTAAAATTTACTTAGTCCTGATAGTTTTTCCCTTAATTTCATTATAAATAATTTTGGATATGTGGATTACTTAACATATTCAAAAACAACCATTACATGCAGAAGAGACACACTCGACCTTAAGAAAAATTAGTTCTTTAAAGTTTAATATTTTGCAAACCCTTGATCTAAAAATGGTTTTCACATACCCGTAACATTTTTTAACGACTTATCCAATTCTCTACATCATATAATAGACGAAAAAAAAAATGCATGCTCACTTTATGTACACAATTTTTTTTTAACATTTTATATTACCACTTGCTAACCAAATTCTAATACTAACGGTCCTGGAGCTGAGGTGCGGACAGACCGACATAGAATAAGTGTTCCTTGTTGATTTCGGAACCCTAAAAAAAAAACAAATTCTTTCATGTCCAGTTTCATGTTCAGTTCCAACTTAGAGACATTATTTTCCACCGAAGAAACAATCAATTGATAAACGTCGCAGAAACTCACCGTTGTTACGATAGTTTACAATATCCAGTGATTTTTTTAGATGATGCCGATGGATATCATTTCAATTTGAAAATGATAGATCCAGTAAATGGTGCAGAAATCAATAGTTTAATGAACTTTTATTCATACCGCTTAATGATTCGGAGGAACGAGGACAATTCTATTTTAAAATGCCGTCAGTTGTTGCACCAGTATATTGTGGCTATGTATGCAAAAATTTAAACGGAAGGTTTGCTATTCCTTCGTTTTAATCAGACCAAACTACGTTCTGAAGAATACATTCGTTTGCGTTTACAATCAAAAATGTGCCTGGTCCTAGATCTTTTCAGCAATTAAAAATACTTGACAGCATCACATATGCCATTTTCCGCGTTGCGTGTCAAGCTCTGAATTTATTAGAGAATTACCAACAGTGGAATACATGTATTAATGACGCGTGCAACACTGCACATGCAAACCAAATTCGCGCATTATTTGCAATTATATTGACCGCTTGTTTTCCTTTACCTCCTACAGAATTATGGGAAAGATATCATCTCCCACTGAGTTATGGGAAAGATGTCGATCGCATATGGATGAGGATATTTTGCATAGAGTACGCCTTGAAAATGCCAATATGACCTTGGAATTTACAGAAGGCATTTACGACGAAGTATTGATAAATATTGAAGACAAGTGCTTAGCTATTGCAAAGAAAGTTAAACTTGGTCAATCATGATAACTTAAACATGACAACTTGAACAAAACTGATTCGAAAAGAAAAAAAAAAATTTGACTGAACTCGTTTTCTATTCGAGTTCCTGCAATGGATAAATAATGGAACGTGCACGATTTGGATATTGTGAAATTTACATGAAAAATGAATTGTGTTAATAATATAAACCACTGAACCGGGAAAGTTTTGCAACTTAATAAATATTGTACACAAAGCCCTTGAGAAAATTCTAGAATATCAAAATTAATAACTTCCTGACCCGCGCTTTGTATTAACCCACGCAATATTTATGATAATAAAGTATTAATAATCCAATTGTTATTACTTTTATTCTTTATTAATTTGAAACATCAAATTTTATATTTAATTTCATTTATTATGTATCATTTCATACTTCAAAATTTAATGCTAAGCGATATAACATTACATTATGATAGAATTGTTATACAAGAATATGAAATTGCCAGAAATTTTAATATTATTTCATCAGATAAGAGGTTCTTTTAGATGTTTACTTACTATGTAAAACTTAAGCATATTTTTGTATTGATTTCATTTATTCAATATGAAACACGTGTTGTTAGAACCCAAAACATTGGTTAGAAAATCTTCTATTGTGTACAAATGCGATATGTCCTAACGAGTTGCAGTCGCTTTGTACGAAAATACGGCTGTACATAATTTTTACAAGATTTTCAGTTACCAACAGCCGCATTCGTTTACGACACTATGCGCTGACTGGCGCTATGCGTTTACAACGAGCGTCATTTTTTATGCGAAAATTTTTAAAACACAAGCGCGTACCTTAAGCCAGTGCATTAGTGTCGTTCATCATAACGGCTAATAATAAAATTAGAACCATAGTTACCAAAAATATTGTACACCCATTTGCGTCAAAAGTAGTTTTGTACTTCCGGTACGTTTTTGAATAGTTCAAGGCGAATGTTTGTCTTTCTAACGACATTACTTCCTTTTAAACACGAATTTGTTTAACTGTTTTATCACTATAATTATATACAAATTATTTAGTTACCCGTGATTCATTAAACAAAAACATTTCAGATTTAAAAAAAGGTTAAATTTAATTTTTCAAGTGAATATAACTCCGTTTCGTGCGAACGTGTTTAAATATGCGAAAAAATATGAGTTTATAAATTTCCCTAATACACTGAAGGTGACATTTACAGCCGAGAAAACGGGAAATGGCCAAAAATACGTATTGAGGCAATCTGAAAAGGGTATTAATTTTTTTTATTCACTTTTCCCTCTCTGTTTCCGCACCTTTGCCACAAGTCGCCGATTTATGATGTAAACTCTTTTTTTTTTGTCCCAATTTTGAAGTGATATTTTTTACTCCCGCCATTGTCCACTGTTTGTCTTAAATCTATTTATAAATTGGGTTTCACTCGCATTCCTAACAATATTAATATATTTCTGAGATTAGGGAACCTTATAGTTTCGCCATGTCCGTCCGTGCGTCCGTCAGTCTGTCCGCGGCTTAACTCAAAGACTCTTAGTACTAGAAAACTGTTATTTGGTATGGATATACATATCAATCAGGTTGAATAAAATGGTAGAATAGAATATCCGAAAAAAAAATTAAGGCACCTCTCCGACTTGTAAAGTGGGAACGAATTTTCTTCTCGTCTTTTCCGTGGTGTAGGATTTTGTCGGATAGCTCGTTTAAAAACAATGCGAGTCTATCAAAAACATTTTGCAGGGATTAGTTTGCGAAATATTAAGCACGAAAGTGTTAATTTATGTTAGAGTCATGTCCCCCCACCAGGTAAATTCTTAATTTTGGATTTGTGAAAGAATCACGACATCATATATAACGAAGTTAAAAGAAAAACTATTCAAGCTAAGTAGGCTTTACAAGTTAACGAGTAATAGTCGACGAACCGTTAAACCGTGAACTTAATTAATAGGTTCGAGTATCAAACAAGTAACTAGCACAAAGCCTGCTTCTAAGTTACTTTGACGGGCAACTACTGAAACCTACACTACACTTGTCCTGACGCACTTATCTTCCTTTTATTAATATTAACTTAAATTAGATTCTGTTCCCGATGTTGGTTTGACTCTTTGTTCAAATTAACTGTGTTTACATGTCAGTCGTTTATATAACATCAAAAACACACCTGTGTGCACTTGTTTAATACGTGTAAAGTCTCCTCAGGTACACAAATTTTACCCTTACATTAAATTGAGATCATTATTACAAAAGTGCTTAGTAAATAAGAGATTTGAACTATTCCCGATTATTAAAAAGATAAATATCGATGGACACAAACGGCTTGACTTCTTACCGGGTTGTTTCCTACGTTACGAGTTTTATATTTTATTGCGATTGCATAGAATTAAGTTTGATAAGAATTATCCATAAAATTCCGCTGCCTGAAAACTGCCTTTCGAACGACTTGCTAATTTATAATATAATGATGTATTTCTGATCTTAAGATTTACAAAATAAAGATATTTTGGGATTTACATTTAAGTGTCTGTTCAAACCATTTAATTGATGGCTTTAGAGTAGAAACACATAGAAAGTACACTAAATACGTAAATAATACAATTTCATTAATAGATAGTATTTATTATATAAGGTTCACTGTTCTTTTTTGGATGAGTAGACGGTGTTGGTTTTAAAGTTAATAGTAAAGATTTTTTACATACCTAGAAAACAAGGGCTTTTAGGATGAGTTATTGCTTTAAAGTCAAGTCTGAGTCTTCCCAAAACTAGGAATGGGATTCTCTTGGAAAAAAAGATTGTTCATAAAAACAAACAATAAACTTCTATTTACAGAAGCAACTAAGTTATTAACTCAGGTCTTTCAATATTTGTCGGTAGAGTTCTTGAAATAAAAATTAATAAATCATTCCAGGTTTTTAGTTTTCGGTATTCATCCTCGAAGTGTAAGATTAATTAGTTCGTTGTTGATAATTAATGATAAAAAATAATACATAACATACAACAAATGCATAGTGGTTTTAGTATGTTTGAAATCGCTCAGAATACGAATTAGCGACCTCGCCATAATTGTGTGGGTGTTGAAAGAGGAAATTTAATTTTGAATGCTGAAATTGAAACCCACAAAAAACAGTTTCACTGTATACTGTCGCGCTAAGGACACGTTAAACTATTGTTACAAATTACAAATAATGATAAAATTCTTTTCATTTGTGTGAAAACCAAAAAATCAAAATAAATCTCTGATTTTTACAAAAAAAATTATCGAATCCAACAAAAACAACACAGCTGTAAAATACCTCGTCAAATATGTATCCAAACGTCGTGTTTAGTGACAGTATTATGTGTATCATTCCAACGACAAATTAACAGTACTAGTCGAGGTGAGTACACATTAAAATAATGATTGATAAACTTTGTTACAAAAAAAAAAGAAATCATAGTATGCTCAGTATTACTTTCAATTACTCAAATGTAGCATTTGAAATAAATAATCGATTCAATAATGTGGCTAGTTGATTTGAACTGGAAATATATCAAATCGTTTAAAATCGTTCTTTGATAAAATGGTTTTCAAAAAAATAGGTAAAAATTAACAAAAACAAAAAAAATTACTCGAAATTTAGGAAAAAATGTACTTGGCGCGTCTTTTTTAAATTAAATTAAATACCATTTGGCGCGTTGTTATCACTTTCGAAAATTCCCGCTTTTGTTTTGCACAACCAATTATAAACCTATTAAAAAGGTCTATATATATTGCCTTCTTGTATGTATGAATGAAAAAATTTTGTTACTATTTGAATAAAGCTTTAAAATCTATTTAAGTAAAACACAAATTATTTATCTTTGTTGAATACTATTTTAAATGTCGTTGTCAACGCTTTAAATTCAAAAAACATTTAAGTGTACTAATAGACATCAGTTAGTTTTTCTAACTATACATCATATAATAATATAGATTATTCAAGAAAAGAATTTATTTGTCGCATAAATTAAACTATGTAGCATATACTTTAATCACACAATAAATAAACAAACTACAGAAAAAGGTTAAAAGAGAAAACAAATGTTTAGAAGGTTTGATGACGGTCACTCTCGATTTATTCACTAGAATAACTCAAATTTTCTTAAGAGTAAAGAATGTTAATTATAAGACACATATAAAAACTAACATATCGCATAATACTCCACTGAACTATAAATTAAAGTACAATAGACGATTAATTTTCAAATCGATCCCGCGTAACAGCTCGTCCACTGGGGGTGTTGTGTTCAATGTAGTGTTATGCCCCCATCTGGTGGAAGCAAGTTTACACTATAATAAAATTCTCCAAAAGTAATAGGTATCACGTAGTATAAACTTTTCAAGTACTACTTTAAGGTTCTGAGAATATCGGATCATAGTATTTCTTTTATTTTCTTTATTTGTTGCCTGTTTTGAAAAAGACTATCAATATAATTTAAATGCTACAACGATTTATTTGTTTAATTATTTATAATAAATTATTTATTATGAAAAGTATTTGGAAGCAATATTAATTTTAAATTATTAATTCGAAATTAGCGCTTAAGCATCAACAGCGACACCTGAGATGTCTTTAGACGTAACGCTAACTACTTATGGAACTACCAACTTCGAAATAAAAAATTCGACCTAAATTAGTAAAATCTTTCGTAGAATCGAAAACAGGCGCAAGCGAAAATTTCGTAGGTGAATATATATTAAATAATTAAAAAAACAAAGTAACTGTTCTAAATATATATATAAAAGTATAAAAAAAAAATTACAGCAACCAGTGTAAAGTGTTAATAGTGGTGTAATAATGAAAAAATATAAAAGTAAAAATATGATGAGGTTATTGTTGCATATGAAAGGAGAATAGAGACACGTGTCTCACGCCATACGTTTAACGTGTACTTGGCGCAAGCCACTACCGTATTTCCCGATATTTGTATCCAATATCATTTATAAAACAAATATAAAACGTAACTTTTTCTTGTGTTGCATATTCGAGATGCAAACGAGCACGTGAGCCATCAGAGAGGGGACCATGGACACTATCAACCTAAAAGGAGTCATCAGCGTGTTGACGGCAGAGGCCGGGGGAAGGAGGAAAGGAATAGGATGTCTAATGAAGGGGGTCGGGTTGATGGAAAGGGAAAAGAGAGAGTGAGCCGCCGGAACTCTCACTGACTGGACGAAAAGAAACAGCGGGAGCTGTTACTTCGCGTCCGTATTCTGGGAGAGTGTGTTATTACGCCAATTTACCTGGCCCATTCTTGCGCTGCAGTCAAGTTGACGCAATCATGATCTTAACACGGTAAAAGTAAACTTCGACCGTAATGCTTTATGATGTTATGAGAAACATCTGTCTCCTCACGAGCAAATTTCTGAACTGTTAATGAAATAGATATGAATATTCTCGCACTGTAAAATGTCGAATGGATGTGATAATTTTTATGGTTTGTGACATGAAGCAGTAGCCGAGTTAGTCAGAAGAAGAGAGCTTTTGAACGGTTAACAGTATTAACTAAAAAGCTCAAGGTTTTTATCGCGAACTATCAAAACTGATAGTTCGCTTGAGATAATAAATAGTTTTATAAACATTGCAAAACAAAAGAAAATAAGGAAAGATCGTTTATAAAAAAAACTAGCTATCACCCGTCTGTTTTGTATGGCGTTAAGGGCCATGAAAGTCAGTTAAAAAAAATTTAAATGGTGTGTGGGAATCAAAAAGTAAATAGACTAAAACCATTTACACACGATTTCGAGGCTAATGTTCAAAGTTTCATGACTATAAGTTCAGTAGTTCTAAAGCGATGGCCGGACAAAAAAAAATCCTATTTAACATATAAGACGACAAAACAATAAAAGGAAAGACTCAAAGCGCACATAAAAATTACGTTTTTTATGTTATCTTTTATGTAAGTGAAAATTGGGGACAGTACACACAACACGTGTGGTCGAGTTGTGTTTTATTTATTCGTCTCTCTGTCAATTCTCTTTTCCATGTCGGAGGTTTTTACGAAAAGCTCGTTTTAGAAAAACTCGCTTATTTGTTTCGTCTGCGACGAAAAAAATTAACGCCTGCCGGACAGCGGGCGGGCGACATCGGGGCTCGTCGCCGCGGCGGTGCATCGGCGAAGTTTGCACAGAAATGAGCAAAGTTTCCTCCATTGAAAGATGGAAAGTTCTTTGTGTTGTAACGCGAACGGGGAAAGAAAAAGGTTGACGTCCAATCTACTAGCTGCCGTACTCCCGCGGATGAGAGGCGGCCGGCGGCGCGCGAGACATCCGCACACCCACACCCGCACGGGCGCGAGCTGCACCTACTACGTTGTGACGGCGTGTGACGTCTGAACCGGTGTTCTGTGCATTGGGGATGGATTTTATGCCATAACTAGCAGACCCGGCGAACTCCGTTTCGCCACCAGATTCGTTTTATGTAACATTTCGTTTGGTGATTAAAAGATAAAGAAAAAAAATTTTTTTGTTATATATTTGAAAAGGAAAATATTTATTTCATTTCACACAGTAATAAATTCATTTCGATTACTAAAATGAAGTATTATTTAGTTGAACTTCCCTAAGTAAATGAAAGTTACTCTTTGATGTCGCTACAAATCCAAAGTAAATACTGAATCGAAGCGTTATACGTGTCCGCAAATTATCCGTTTCATTGTAGTGCTCTTTGGTAAACCACATTTTTTGGTTTTTGGTCTGACGTTAACACAAACAAAGCGGATGGTTTCCCAACTCGTGAACACGCAACGTATAACTGCCCATGTGAAAACAATGATTTTCTAAATTTATCCCGCAAACACTAAGCGATTGGCCTTGCGACTTATTAATTGTCATTGCGAACGCAAGGCGAACTGGAATTGCAATCGTTTGAAGTCAAACGGAAGATCAGTCGGAATCATTGGTATTCGAGGAATACATACATTTTCACCTGCGTACTTTCCGTTAATAATGGTTGCCTCAATCAAATTCGGCATAAGTCTCTTTACCGAAAGTCGAGTACCGTTGCAAAGTCGCGGTGGATTCAAATTACGCAGTATCATAATAACTGTACCAACTTTGAGTTGCAAGTTATGTGGTGGAAATCCTGGTATCTCCAGAGTTCAAAACTCCGTTGGATAATTTACTACATCATCGGGATTTGTTATTGAATCAACGGATTTGTATGTCACCAAATCGCCAGCAATTTTGATTGAATGGTGAAATTCAGTGCGTGGACATCATTATTCTTTGCGGCAAGAATTGCTCGTTGACTTAACCAAGCATAATTCTTATAATTCTCACTAATGTTTGGGAAAACATTTTCAATAAGAACTAATTGAGTGTCTACAAATCGGCAAAAGTCGTTGGTAAGAGTAATTAATCCAGATGTCGCATCAACTGGGACTTTTCCATTTCCAACATCTAATAATTGTTTGGAAAATTGTGCAGCACTTTGATCATTTTGAAGTTGAACTCTCATATTAGTGGTTAGCGATAATTTTTACGTTATTCCATAAAGGTGATGCCTTCAGGCAAGCATTCAATTCATCTGCAGGCGTTCCACGGGAACTACTGGCAACGTCTGCCTGAAATCGCCTGCCAACAATATCATCAAGCCGCCAAAGATGTTGTTATTTCGCCGAAGATCCTTCAGTGTGAAGTTAAGTGCTTCAAGTGATTTCTTATGTGCCATTGTGCACTCATCCCAAACAATGAGCTTGCATTGCATCAACAATTTTCCCATTGCACTGGATCGGGAAATATTGCATGTTGGAGTATCAATTGTGTTTAAATTGAGTGGCAACTTAAGCGCAGAATGTGCAGTACGACCGCCATCTAGAAGAGTCGCCGCAATTCCAGATGATGCTAACGCCAAAGCTATGTCACATCTTGATCGAATAGTGGCCAAAATCAATGAAATGACAAATGTTTTCCCTGTTCCTCCAGGTGCATCCAGGAAGAATAGACCACCAGTATTATTGTCCACCGCTTGCATTAATGTTTCGTATACTTGTTTTGCTGTTCATTCAGCAACGGAACATTATTTCTAACGAATTCCTGCAATGTATCAACATTGTATTGCAGCTCTCGATTTAATTCTTGGTTGAATGAATCGTGCATCGATCGATTTGGCGCAATCATTCCTACTTCAATCAGTAGCTTGTTTGCAATAGTCAAGCATTGATCCTCAATCAGAATCAATCCTTCATTGTAGATTTCATCGGTTATTTGGATGTCAGGATTATTCGTTTGAATGCGCAAGCGATGCAAGATATCTTCACATATGGCGTCTTTGTATTTGTTCCATAACTGAATTGGTTGTGAAGGAAAACATGTGGTGATGATAATTGCGAACAGCGTTCGTATTTGGTACGCATTTGATGAAACAACTGAATCTGCAAGTGTTAAATCCCAATGAGAATCGTTCTCCAGCAAACCCAATAGTTGACATGCTTCTCGATATGTTTGGCATTGGTGGCCATTCACAGTTTTCAAATGCGCAAATGATTTTGGTCCACGTACATTTACTAACAGCAGTCGCAAATAAAAACATTCATCGTTTCTAGGATGAACAGTGTACATACGACCTAGTGCATCAGTTGAAAACACCTGTGGCCAGTCTGGAACTGGGGTTCCTTGTTTGCGACGTTGGAATTTCTTTGTTGATTGATTCCAAGTGTAATACTTGGGCATTTCAACGTACATCAGCGTCGCTGCGAATGGATCTGCTTCACACATTGCAAAGAAGCTAGTCAATGTTGTCGATGGTGGTCTCTCAGCTCGTTGTGCCGCATTAGCCTCAGTGAAGTAAACTCTTTGGCCATTTTCCAAATGCACTGCTAAATGTACAACTGTGGGATATCTTTCATGAATTTGAAATGACAATAATCGCCACAGTGCTTCATTAGTACTGACGTATCTGCCCATTTGGAAGTTGCTGATTTCGTCATTCGCATTTTCCGACGCAATACCAAACACAGCCATGTCGCTGCCTTTTGTGACGTACTTGCACAAATATTTGATTGATTTGGCCGAATGACAACTCTCAACGTTTGCATGTGTTTCGAAAATTCGTGATAGCAGCGGGCAATATGGTACAATGAATTCATTTCCGATCTCAATCTCTTGATTTTGAACTTTAACTTTGATAGTTCGACCGTTATCTTCCTTTGAACGCCGACGATAAACTGGATATCCATCGTTCCCTGTGACTGTTTCAGCAACTAACGGTCGCGGATATCGTTTTGTGCACTTTCCATCAGCCATGCAAGGCGATAATGGATTTAATGCACCGCACGGTCCATGCACCATCTGTGTCGTCACAATGTCGTGTAGACGGGGATCAGTGACTGGATCAGGAATTTCAGCTGATATGATGTCATCCACTTCATTTGAATGTAATTTGTTCAGCAACCAAATTAGGATATGAGCATGCGGTAGTCCACGCTTCTGCCATTCCACCGAGTACATATAACAACGTGTGTCACCAAAACTCGATACTTAGTAAGCACATCCATCATAACCTTGAGTTTTGCTGAAATACTCTGGCGATTATGTCATGGCGATCTTGCGGTTTTTGACCCGGTTCCAACTCGCGTTCAATTTCCGTCCACTTTGGATTGCATGTGACCGTAATAAATAAATCCGGAGTTCCATAATTTCGCACGTACGTCATAGCGTCTTGAGCGTATTCGTGCATGTGGCGTGGGCTTCCGATATAAGTTGATGGGAGAATCGTCAGTCGTCCAATATTCTGAACATCACCATCTGAATGAATAGCATCACGCAAGTGTATATAGTCCTCAGATCGTAGCTTTGCCTGATTGAATCGGATGAACGCTAAACGTTCGGTCTCGACTTTGACATACATGTCGACAGCGAATTGCTGGAATAGCCGACGGCACTTCAGAATGACATTCTCCTCATGTGTACGAATCATCATACGATACGCATAGTAATTCATTGCGCTTAGATTTTTATTCGTTGATACTCCTGAAAATACAAAATTAAATGAATTGTTAATGGAAACCAATAATAGTAATAATTGAAATAATTAGTGTGTGAATATTGTACCTGTAATTGGATCGACCATCTTCAACGTGATGTCGTATCCGTCTTGCCCTGCCAATAAATGATTGGATATTGTAACGCATCGTACAAACGATGTGTCTCGTTTACACGATGCATGATATTGCTTCTTCGCTGAACGACAATGTCTCGTGATTTAGTTGGATCGCCAACAATAATTGCAGCAACATCATTAACGGTGGGTGCATTGAATCTTCGCACATGTTCACCTGTTGGGGTACAATCCGCTCTTATGACAAATTTGTGCGTATCCGATGGCATTCGTTCCAATGCTGTTTTGAACATATTAACCACAGCATTATTAGCGTGAAAAATGCTTGCAACTGTTCAATAATTCGTCTCTTTAACTGTTGTGCTCCTGTATATTGCACCGCACATTCAGCTGATCCACCATCGACGAA
The DNA here is from genome assembly GCA_005406025.1 of Eumeta japonica. Taxonomy (NCBI): domain Eukaryota; kingdom Metazoa; phylum Arthropoda; class Insecta; order Lepidoptera; family Psychidae; genus Eumeta; species Eumeta japonica. The sequence goes on from BGZK01000395.1 coordinate 109,795, forward strand.
ATGAAATATATTTGCAGAAATTGATGCGGTTCATCTGGTGTTGGCACCATTGAACCATGCAAATGATATATTTGTCCTTGTATCTGTAATTGCAAATAATCATTAAAATTTGTTGAAGAATACGTTGTAACTTCTGATCGTGTGATGGTGTAGTGTGTGGTGTATATGCAGTTGTTATGTGTTGCAATTCATTGTGTTGGTGTGAGTGATTGGTTATGTGTGTTGTATCTTTTACCTTGCAAGTCGGCATGAAGCCGCCTTCTCGAATGATATTAGCTCCAAAGGAAGTCATGCGAAAGCAGTTATTGTATTCAAGGATGTGTTGAAGAAAATGGCTGGAATCGGGATCACTTCCATCGAACAATGTTTTCAGTGGCTGTGGTGGTGTAAGTAATGGATCCAGTTTGACTTTTCCACTTGCGCAGCACAATCCAGCCGTTTCTCTTTGAACTTTAACGCATTGCAATATCGGCATATAGTCGTCATTCGTCCAATATCTAAATTTTCATCATCACTGTAGTTCGCAGTGGGATCATATTGGAATGCCAAGCGATTGTATGATGCCAATGATCTTCGTGTGCTCACGCGATGTCTCAATCGGTCATTTTCTCTTATTATATTTTGTCTTTCTTCGCTTAAGTTCCTTGAATACACTTGTTGCTGGCTTGCATGTCTTGTGCGGCGGCCGATGCTCGCACGTCGTCCTCTAGGCATTTTGGACTATGGACAGAGTGTTGAATTTAACCTCAAATGCACGATCCACATAATTTACACTCAGCTTGAATGAAATTAAATGAGCAGAGAACAATGAGTAGCTGTCAAACACTTTATCACGCACCGGCGCCATCTACTTGAAGTATTGGATATTAGTTTGTAGTACATGCTATGTATCAGAGATGGCGCTGTATGTGAAAACGATTTCCACTTTTCTGTTGAATTTTTCCTGAATTTTCTTTGCTATAAACCTCACGGAGCCCGAGACCTTTCCAACGAATGCAAAACCGTGGAAATCGGTTCGTGCGTTCTGGAGTTATAGCGTCAGGGAGGAAAACTGGACTTATTTTTATATAGTAGATTAAATTTTGTATTCGCTTCATTAACGCTTTTTTTAGATTACAAGTATTGGAATTGTATTAAAAGAAAGAAATTGATCTATTAACTTACACCTTGGGCACATCGCACGACCTAAAGTGCCAATTCATATTTTCAGATTTTTAGTGTACTTTTTAGAGACTTCAAATGGAAAGTCTCAGCACTTGGCTATAAAATATTGACTTCAAATCAAGTCATTTCTCAAAAAAAAAAAATTTAACCATGAAGCATTGTTTTCTTTTGATGATTGTAATATTAACCAAGACTTACTTTTAAATTTGCTCGTTTTTAGAATTTACATCAAAATTTGAAAGACAAAATATGCGAAGTATCGTAGTGAAAGGATTAATACGATATTTATTCGCTACAAACCTTTTTTTATCTTGAAAGCGCTGCCAATATCAAACATGATAATGTACTATATTCAGGTTCATTCTCAGTACGATTTTCTTGATTTTTCGTTTAATATGCACTATGATTTTTTTCGTATATTAATTAATTATAGTACATTATGATATATTCAACGTTATTTTATAAATGATGATTTTTATGAGATACGATAAAAATTGTCACCGAATTAAAATGGAAACAGAGCAGTGGCATTTATTATAAACTCATGAAATATAAACATTAAGAGGGTGTATATGTGGAGTGCAGCGCGTGCGCTGGCATAAGCGGCGTCGGCTTCTCCGCGACGTGACCGCGCAGACGGCTTAGCACTAATCACGCCCTACGCTGCGTTATCTTAGGGTATATATGTATTAATACATATATTAGAAGAAATAATGTCATTATCATAAAGTTATGTGCTTTGTAAAATATCAAATTTTATGTTTGTAAGTTCTTTGGGCTTTTATATTTAGAATACTTTATTTTAGGGGAAACTTATCAATAAAACTTGATAATGATAAAAAACAATTATTTTTCACATAGTAGTAAATACAGATTCTATGTGTTTTTCTTTTATATGAAATGTAAAACGCAAAATGCAAAATTATTGACTGAATTAATAATAATGTATAATAAATAGAATTTTAAAGACAAACCTATCAATTGCTGAATAAAAAGAACAAGTTAATAAGTCTCTATAATTTTAAAATTAAAAAAAAAAGACATTAGGAAGTTATGGCACAATTTCAAGCAGGCTTTTTTTTGTATTTTGCTTATGACCAGTGACGGTAATATTAAATTTGTACTAGTTGTAGATCTCCAAAACTCATCATTACTCCATAAACGGTATATAAATAGTCACTTTAATTACCAAACAAAGCGGTATGACCTAGCGACGAATTTTAACAAAGCTGCCTCGGACAATAGCGAACAAAAGACAAAAGATCTACAGCGTCATTAGGATCGTAATTAAGAATTTGTGGACTAAATTTAAATTTAGAATAGGGTTCGAATTGTTAGAAAAGGACGTAGGTACTTAGTCAATGAAACGGATTAGTTAAGTAAATATAGTAGCTACCGAAATTCAAAAGAAGCACATCTTTACCTTCATTGTATCATATTTTATGGTTAAGTTTACATAAGAAAATACTTTATGAAATTTGCAAGTGCCTGTGAATTTTGGAGAGACTTAATCGCTTCGAATAAATACAGCATGTAAACACAACAAAATATAATAGCTGTCACTCCACAGCACGGACCACGACAACTAAAGAGCTTAGCGCGGCTTCAAATTATCATATGTATATAATCTTATGTAATTAACCACTCACTCAAAAGAATATTGATAAGCACGAGAACGGTAGTGTTTGCTGTTTGTGTTCTTATCACTACTGAATAATACACTGCAATTATTACTAATTGATTGGAGATTATGTAAGCTTGTATTGAAGTATTTATTTGTGATATACAGAACTTAACATAGGTATGCGTTAAATTGGCGATGAGATAAATACCGAAATTGAGTGAAGATGATGAAAAGCTGTATTGATCATCCTAAATTATATTGGTTAGTGTTTAGCGGGGCTATTGTGAACTCACTATTTATGTGATTGAGTTATTTTTCGTTATCGTAAATCCTATTAAACATCCCCTATATTAACCGCAGAGGAACATTGTTTAGGATCTATATAAAACTGTTCTATATTTGTTAGTTTGTTTATAAAATTTGTGCACAAACATGCAGTTCTCATATGGAAATACGAAGGTGTCGGTTTTACTTGTCATATTAAAAACAGAGTTTGTGTTTTTTAATAGCAAACTTAGTACTTACGAGATGCAGATGTCTCGGTGTAGACTGATCGCAATTAAAAAGCTTAAGAACTGTTTAAAGTCGAAAGCCAAATTACAGAGGAAACATCTTGTTGAAGGAGATTGAACACAGGGAGAAAATTAAAAATGTAAAATAATTTGTTAGCAAACAAACGAGTCACTCGGCGTAAAGTGCGCTTCCGTGGTTTATTCCTTATCAACGAGGATTGGCCGAACTAAAAAAAGGATAACGTCTATAGGGTTATCTATAAACGTACATAAATTAAAATGTTATTTGAAGTCTTTTGAAAATGTGGAAAACGCTTTACAATAATTTCGTACTTACCATATAAAGGTCATATCAATTTGTTATCCAGTATACATTTTGTATATTTGCTATTTTTTTCAAAATGAATTAGTGTAAAGTTATTGATGCATCTCATTTCACATTATTTTTCTGAATGTGCTCTTTAAATGATATCAATTTGTTAGGAAACATTATGATCACATACTCGGTAAGTGAAAGCGATACAAATAGCGAGACAAATTTGTTGGAAATCCTTGTTGCATTTTTAAAAATCCGTCTATCCCGCTCATTAGGCACTCGCCGGCAAATTTCATAAGAATCATACGAAATACTAGGGAGAAAGGCAGTCATGTACGTCCAAAGACCGACTCGATCGACTTGTGACGATTCCGTTTTCGCTGCAGGGTCTTAAAAATTGTAATTGAAATTATCACTGCAGCACTACTGTACGACGTCTTAAAACATCACATGTCTGTCTCAATGTCCGGACATTATTGTAAGTTGAATTACAGCTGTCAGCGAATGGAGATGGAGATTCTGAAATGAAACCCAGACGCAGAAATATTGGCCGCAAATAATAATTGAAAATATTAATTTAAAAATTTGTTTCCTTATTTCTCTACGACATTGATTTAGCAGTTTATGCTTTTTAACATTCAATTTTTAGTGGTTTAGTTTGCTATTAGCTGTCTAGTAGTTAAGAAAAGTCTAGAAGTGATTTTTTACCTTTCTCACTGTCATTTTTGAGTTGATTTTCCCCCATTAAGGTAAGAAGAATCATAAAAAGAACATTCGGAACAATGTATCACTGCCCCGAGGTGAACGTAAGCTACACTCAAGGTATAATATTTTAAAAGTGTTTAAAATTTTGTTGACGCTATACTATATAATTCAACGCTCGACAGAAGTATTTTCGATTACAATACGAGTATCTCTCATGTGTCTATGATTCTGTTATAAATTAATAAAACAATTATATTTAGATGTTACCATATGATGATGATGATGTTATGATGTTATCATAATAACCCACAACGGGTTATTATGATATGTATCTATATTATCATTATCATAGTCATAATTTTAAAAGTTTGTCGAAAAGGTTAATATTTTTTAGACAATTCCATTGTTCAATTATCATAGATTTAATGTATCTGTGCTCAACTGGAAAAAAGAATTTTACTTCTAAAAATATAAAAAATTCGGAATGAATTCTTAGTGTTGCCAACTTTTTTGATTCCAAGTTTTCCAAAAGCGATTAAAGAAGTATAGTAAAAAGGTAATCTGCGAAGGAGAACACGAACCTTCCCTCGCGCGACGCACACGTTCGTGTGTACGCGCACGCGTACGGCCTGAAACAAAACGTACTAAGTGAGAAATAAATGGTGTCGCGATGTCGAAGCGCGCTGTTTTGTATTCAAACTTCGATAGTAAATCACAAACTAGTGGCGCGACGAGGCGCCGCCGCCTCGAGCTTCACGGACGCGAAACGTTTTGCTACCGCTAATCTATCGGTCGTAAAGGTACGAAATTCGATTACGGGTTAGTTGAAAACAAAAATCAGACCCGTTTTGGGTATTTTATTTTCCTTGCATCATTTTTTGGTAACGTTTGTTCATATTATTATAATATATTTTAATGTTTTAAGGCTGTGTACATAATGATTTTTTTTTACAAAAAATGGATTTCAATAGTAATTAAGATGTAATGCCATAGTCCTTAATAATAATTGGCATAAACCTTCTTTGTCGTGTACAACGTTTTCCTTTTCCTCCAAAGATAGTGTTACCTTTTTTTTTTCCGCAAAAAGAAATAAATTATGCAGGTCGGTTAATTAAAAATTAATAAAAGTTATCCATTTTCTTTTTTACCATTTTTTTTTGTTATCGTCATTGTAATTAAAATATGATACTTTATAACGAGAGAAAGTGGCACTGTACTGTTTATTTACACATCGTTTGTACGTTTGTACTATTTGCATATTTTTAAATTTATATTTCTTTGATGATCATTTTATTATTTCACTAACGATATTTGAACTTAAAAAATACAGTTTTATTATACTATATCTTCGGACATATACACACAGCACCATCAGGTATCAAACTAAGGAACGGGGCTTGTACTATGGATACAAGATTATTGATACATTTTTTTTTAATGTAATACATACGATGCAATGAAACAAACAGATTCAAGGCAACCATTAATTTTTTTTATCAAATATGTCACGGACAGCCGCGAATTTAATGTTAAATATAATATTTTGGTTCATATAGACTTAATTGTTTTGTGATTTATCATAAATGTCTACATTTTACTAAAGTATTTTGTTTGCCTTGTTTTATTACCCGGGTAGAGATTAGTTATAATAAATTGTATTTTTACCTATTTTTCGTGTATTTACTGTGTTACGGAGGAGAAGACCAGTCAGAGGCCTAGAACCGCAGCGGTCGTTACGGTATGGCCGCGAATCGGTGTTCCAAGCGTATGTGACGCTAATGCATAAAGACTGCAAAGTGCGTGGCCACACCTCCTTAATTAAAATGTATGCAACTCATATGTGCAAGCGGTTGTGCCATCTATAAAATGCAGCTGAATTGATACATCAGTCTATGGACAGCATGGATAGAGTACCCTTGGTGTTTCAATGCGAACGCACTAAAGAAGCAGACGGAGAACCGTCCTGCTGCAATTATGGCCAAAATAACACGGCCAATTATTGAGGATGTTAGTTTGCTCCAAAACCGCGTCCTATACCTAGGTTAATTAAATCCAAAAGTTCTAATAATATCATCAATAAGAGTCAGTCTAACCTAACTCATAAAGTCCCGAATACCCCACTCAGGGAAAGGATAAGACTGCGAATGCCGGCGGCGATGGTTTTCGTCCCGTCCCTTTAGCTAGTGTTAACCCGTGGTTTAAGAAAAAAGAACCACAACAAGCTAAAAAGACTACTTGAGGGTCTCCAAAGCCTCCTAATCCCTTCCGTAACGCGGGATCCGCGGCGTCTGCCCTGGGAGAGGACATTACTACAATAATGTCCATCCTCCAGGTGGTGAGGAGCGCCGGATTTTTTTTTAGGAAGGCAAAACACGATGTGGATCGCCTTAGAATTATTTTGGACAACCAGGATTTGTTTAATAGGTTAGAAAACCTATAATGTCTATGCCCGGGTGTTTAAATTTAAATTCAGTTGGACGTCACAAACCTAAAAATATTTCATTATTTCGTTCAATGCAAACGGGTTAATTGGTAGTTCTGTAGAGTTAGCTAAATGTGCGCTGGAGTACAAAGCAGACATAATTATGGTGCATGAAACTCATTTGAAACCACATTTTTCGATTTCCTGCGAAATAAATAACTACATTTTACTACGGACAGACAGACAAGGCGCTTCAAAAGGTGGAACCCCGATTTATTATAATCGGTCGCTTTACTGCTCTTTGATAGACATTCGACCGTTAGTTAAAATAGAAACCACCACGTGTCGGCTTAGTATGACAAGTCATGGTATTCTGATCTTAGTATCAGTCTACTTACCCCCAAAGAAAGAATTGCTCCGGAGCGATTTAGAAGTACTCTTCGCCCTAGGGGATGCCGTCATCCTCTTTAGCGATTTTAATAGCAAAACTTCCAACTGGAAATGTAATTATTCGAATAGGAACGGTAGAGGTAGAAGCTCTTGCAAAAAATTTCCATTTCAATATCGTAACTCCACTCACGACATATTATCCCAAAAATATTAATCATAGGCCTGATATTCTGAATATCGCCCTCATAAAAGGGGTAGCTCTGAAATTTCGTTGCATTGAGCCCCTCCAGTGGCTCAATTCGGATCACTGACCCGTACTAATGAGGTTAGGCTCTCTCATCGCGGACAGTCCTCCATCAACAAAAACTATCACTAATTGGCAAAAGGTGTCGACCGCGTTTGAGGAAATCGACAACCCGATCTTAAATAGCATCACAAACGACGTCGTTTCGAGAGACGATATTGACAATACTATAAGTGCTCTTACCAACCACATCAGGACAGTGGACGAGAGCTGCTCTAGAACAGTCTCAGCGAAATTTGATCGCAAGGAGCTGCCTGGAGATGTTATCGAATTGATAAGGGATAAGAATGCTGCTTTGCGTCGTGCGGGCAAATACCCTACATGTAAGAATAGGTCCCGTGCGCACACTCTCCAACGTAAGGTGAAGGCGCGTATGAAGGAAGTTAGAAATGATAATTGGAGCGACCTTATGTCAAAAATTTTATCAAGTCACAAAGCCTATTGGGGACTTGCTAAAGCTCTTAAAACGGAAGGAGCTGTCCCCACTCCCGCTCTAAAACGTCCTGATAATTCTATCGAGTTCGACGACCGGGAAAAAGGACAGTGTTTAGCTGATAGCATTGAACATCAATGCTCAGAAAATTCCCCGTGAAATTTAGAACACGTTAAGAGGGTGGAAGAGGAGGTTCGTCACAGAGTCTCCCTCCCACCTAAAAATGATCTGGATCCAATCACGCATGACGAAGTCAGAATACATATTAAAGGTCTAAAAATTATAAAAGCACCAGGTAGGGACACCATCAGCAGTAAATCACTTAAATGCTGTTCTGCGCCACTAGCAGTTCTATTGGTTGCCATTTTCAATGCGTTCATACAAAATTGTTATTTTCCTACAGCTTGGAAGGAAGCTGTAATTATAGGTATTCCTAAGCCAGGGAAACGACGCGACTTCCCCGGCAGTTACAGACCTATAAATTTTTTGAGCGTATTATGTAAATTATTTGAAAAAGCGCTCAAAATGCGTTTCAGCAATCAACTCATAGAAAAAGGCCTTATAATTAACGAACAGTTTGACTTTAGACATTATCATTCTTGCCCACAACAAGCCTTTCGTCTTATAGAATACATTTCGGAGGGTTTGAAAGTCAAAAGAAAGACAGTGACGATCTTATTTGACGTAGCTAAGGCCTTTGATAGGGTTTGTCACGCAGGTCTTATACGTAAGCTCCATCAATTTGAGCTGCCAGATCGTCTTGTCTTATTAATCCACCATTATATTAGTAATCGTTATTTCTCTTTCAGACTAGAAAACCGGTACCTTTTGACACTCCTCATTTAAGAATTTTAAATAAGTCAATTCTGTTGCAACATAATTATAAATATTTAGGCATTACGATCGATAAACATCATTTTAGAGATCATATCACTCGTGTTAGGAAATTAGCCCTATTTTACCTATCCACGTTTATACGGATTGATAGGAAGAATTAGTAAAATGTCGTTACATAATAAACGTACGATATATATCATTTTTGTAGAAGACCACGGAATATCCTGTTAGATCCGCCCGACGATCTTACCGTCGAGGTGGAAAAACTCTTAAATTAAATAAGATTGCTATTGACTAGGGGTAAGGAATAACCCAGTCATTACGACCTGTAAAGGTCATCAATCCGGTGCGCTTCCCGCGCCTCACGGAGTCCCGCTTTGAAGTTTTAGTCCGTGCTGTAAATTTCACGTGATCTCCTATGCCGAGGTGCCCGCTTAAAAGGCACCCATCGGGCAGTCACGCGTCGACGGCATCATTATGCCGAAATGGCCGCGTTTAAGATGAAGGCGTCATAGCGTTTTGCTTGCGCCATTGCAGATCCAAGTTGTTCAGGAGGTTTTTAGTCCGTGTGAGTCGGACACACCCGTGTGCCCGGCACGTGGACGGCCCATAATGGGTTTTTCTCCTCCTTCCCCTCCCCTTTCGCACGGGGAGAACTACAAAAAAAAGTACATCCGTCGCAGTTGCACTTCGACCGCCATAAATGTAGCTCGGCTGAAATATAGAAGTCGCAGTATAGAAGAAGAAACACCGCAAGAAATACGTTCTCCGAAGCCTGTGAAGGATAAATACGGGCTTACGCAACGATATCCGAAATCGCCGTCACAAATAAATACATGTTTACCTTGTCCGGGAATCGAGCCCACATCCTCAACGCAGCAAGTACAATCACTACCAACTGCACCAATCAGGCAATTACGGTAGTTCACATCTTCTCTGCCAAACTTAACAATAATGAATCGGCGGTTATCAAGTTATCATCGAACAATCATATAAATATACAAACACAGTTCAAAATAATAGTAGTTGAATGTTTTGTTACGATCTGATTCGACTCGATGAATATTTTCAGCTTGTGACAATCGAAAATAATTTTCATACCAATTAAATGTTATAGATAACCATAATTCTACAATTTTCTGTCACCGTCATATTTAATTCTGCAGTTCATGAAATTTAATCTTATCGAAGGTTAATAAGAAGTCTAAGAAGTTTATAGTACTAAAAGTAGGTATGATTTTTTAGTGACGACACATGCAAACTCGTGTGATAACAACAACCCGTTACGGTAGCCATTAAAATACTTTCTAGTAGCTTCTACAAGCTTCTAGGTTCTAAGACGATGTGTTTGACATGAACTTGCAGGTTTTTATAGATACGAGCTGTGTATTTTAACAAAAGGGAGGATAAAGTTAACTGAATTTATGTTGGTTATTATTCGTGTTTGTGTAGTAATCTTCCAACTTACTAAAGTTTACGCGGAACGATATATAATTTGTGCTAATATTGAAGTGAGGTAAAGTTTTATTTGCTCGTTTGTAGACGATGATTTATGGATCTTGTTATCTATTTTGATGATAGTTTCGTTGATTTATGTGATTTACTTTCGATATCTAAATATCTTTAGAACGACTAAGAGACATGAAATACTGCGTGCTATTGGTGTATTATTTATATATTATAGTATTTTTAATTGAACATTTCAAAAGTTAACAGCATATTTTGTAAATCAGTTATTTGAAATCATTTTATCTACAAATAGCAGTAAAATATAGATTCATATGCTGCTAAAGCGTTTATATCTGTTAATACTTTCGATAGATTAAAAGTTGTGTCTTTGGAAATTTCCTCCTAAGCGACACTAATAACAATTCAATGGATTATATTTATGAGAATAAAATGTTATTTCTTTTCCTCCTACAAAAAACTAAAATCTTGACTATCAAAGGCTAACGATATTTAATTTGAATTCTCGCTAAAAATAGCATGACATTTTTTTGTTTTTGAATTATTAAATTTTTCATTTTTAATCTCAATCAATTAAATAATGACCATTAACTGTTGTATGCAATACAAAAAGGTACCTTGATCACAGATTCACTATAAAATCATATTGTACTTCTGTACTAATAATAAATAGAATAAGGAGAGTTGCAGCGGCATGTGTATTGTGTATAAATAGAGTACGGACCGCTCTTGCTTACCAGCTACAATGATATGCAGAATGATAATGTGTGTCTTGCCGCGTACGCGCACCACGACACGTCACGCTACCCCCCGACGCTCCATCAACATGTTCGCGAATCGCTAGTTTCGTAACAGACACGCTAATAATACCGCACTAAGCAGCCGTCGCTCGTCACCGTTCTCAAATGCACGTGTAATAAATAATTTACGTTTCAACTGCTTTAACCTTTCGCAATATATTACTTATGTTAATATCATTTAAAAAATGGACATCAATTTTAGTCTACGCCATCTGTTGCGTTGTAAATTCACGATTTCGAGACATCGAACGAGGTTCGATGCTTTCGAGTAAGGAAACCTACCTTATTTCGTTATGCAAGTAAGTGATAACGCGATATACTCTGACGGCACTACGAGTATGTCACACTGCACGAGTTTTAAACTTGTCGCGCGCATCTGGAACCAGTAACTATACTCAATTATTTGAGCAGCACAAAAATATAAACTATATCATAAACACATTTATAGTGCACATACATCGTTGATAGGGACGCAATAGAACGTTTCTCATAACCCATAGCAGCGTATCTTATAACACACAGAACGTTTTTCATAATATTTTGTTCATATACAGTCGAAAACTATTCAACTTGGTTAATGAAACATGTAATGACACTTGCAATTTGGTTTTGTTTATACAGTTGATTAAGTAAAAAACGTATGACGTTACGGCATGCAAACGCATACTTTTACATCTAAAACACGTACATTACCAACAGTTTTTTATGGTTCAGCCCGTAAACGCAGGTAGGCTTAGGCGCGTAATCCGGTGTAAACAAGCCGACGAGTAGGTATTATCCGCGCGCCCTAACGATGTTTGCCTTGTTAACTAAGTTTCAGCAGTTACCGGTACAGAAGTAAGTGACGGCTTACAAATTTTATGCAAATTGACTCCACTTGGCTATTTACTAACCGAACGATACTAGTTTGGGCGGTCGCGCCGTCCACCCTCAACGAGCGAGACGTCCAAACAGGCGCAGTCGGGCCACCGAATGGGTTATTTATGATAATAGAGTATAAAAGAAATCAGCACCTCATTTTATGTAGATTCCAATTTCAATTCAAAATATCTTTATTTAGTAGGTTATAATATAACACTTGTAATAAGTCATAACATTTAAAGAATTTACAGTTTTTTAATGGTACTACTTTTTTTTTCTTTAATTACCACTCGTTCGTAAGGCGGTTATCTCTCAAGAAGAACCAGCAATAAACTTGATTATTGCTCTTTTGTAATCAAAATTATATGGAAATACAATCACATGTCAAATTATTATAAGAAAAACAAACCTATAGGAAGACGAGTTCGTTATGTCCATTTTTTCTCTAAATATTTAAAGATAGTAAGTATAATAGTTTTTTTTTAAGTGTTTGCTTAATAAAAACTTTAAATTTATATAAGGATAAATTTTGAATATCCTCTCTCTTCTCATCAAAGCTCCCTAAATGAATTCGCGACCTTATACAGTCTACTAATAAAAGCACAATTTATTTTTATTTCTAGTATTGAAATTATGCCTTTCACTATTTTCATTAAAAAATTTAAACTTTATCTTACGTATCTTAAATTTTATTAAATAAACAGCAATGTAAAATTCCAATTTCTTTAAATTAACGCCTAAGAGAAACACGAGGTTCCATCCTGTAAATCGTGCGAATGACCCGCTTTTGTGACACGAAAATTCGGCCAATTTTCTTGACAATTTCACTTTGTTTGTCAAAGTAACACCCGTAGCATGTCCCCAAAGCAGGATACCATACGACATGAAGCTAAGGAAACAGCCAAAATAAACCAATCTGGCAATTAGGATATCGGACAAATTTTTTATCTTTTCAATTGCAAATGTAGCAGAGCTAAGCCTTTTCGCCAACTCACATATGTGAGGACTCTATTGAAGTTTATTATCTAATATAGTTACCAGGATTATAGTAGTGTCAACAAACTCTACTTTCTTGTTGCTTATTAAAATAGCTCTGGATCCATTTTTTCCACTTGGAAGTGAAAATTTTATATATTATATTTTCATGTAATTAAGAAATAGAATATTTATAGCAACCGTTTTTCAATTTCGGAGACAGCAATATTTATGTCGTCATAAATAAGTTGAGGTCTTTTTGCTTTAAATAATAAAGCAATATTACCTGCAAGCAATGCTATCTCATTAACATCCTTAACAAAGTTAGTTAAGTCATTAATATAAACTAACAACAGAAACGGTTCGACGATCACTCCCTGTGGCACTCCCATGCGGACTACGTATCTAGACGATCTCATATCACCGACATCGACCCTCTGAATCCTGTTTGTCGACACATTACATTTCAAGCACATATTTTTCATAATATTCAAAATAACGTAAAATGAAATTCATCGTTTGTGACATACTTATCAATAACGATTTCGGCCTGTTGAAATCATTGTAATTGTGAATCCATTCAATTCGTTTAATTCAATAAGGTGTTCCGTCAACTTTCGACAACCTTGTCACTGCTGTTAGAGCCGATCACGTCCTATCAGAATATGACAATATAATCTTAACTAAAATCTCATGGTTTTTGAGATATTGATGATATTTTAAAATTTTATGAATTCTGTACCTACCTTTTTCACTTTTATTTATACCAAGCTCAATACTTTCGACTTTGGGTAGATTATATTTTTACTCTTTTTAATTCGAAAATAGTGTATTCTTACCTGGTAAACAGTTTATAAACAAACACAATCTTTTCAAGAAAAAAATTAATGTTATTTTGATTTTATTTTTCTTTAAGCGTTATCATCTAAGTTTAATCTGATGAAATGTGATGAAATCTGATGAAATCCTACTGCATGAATCAAACCCACGACTTGTATTTTTTTCAATATATCCCAATTACAAATTAGTGCAAAGCGTCTAAGGATGGCTTTTACAAAAAAAGAAATAGAATTAAAAAGGTGCTAATATTTTTAATTTTTTAAAATAAAAAATTCATTAATAGACAACGCGGATCTCGTTGGCCGCACCTGTGAGCAGCGTGATGAAAGTGGGAACAAAGAATGCAGCCGAGTTGAGTGGAGGTCGGACTTCAACGAGCCGACAGACACGGCCTCTCTGTTCTGTCTGAGTTAGTACGGTTCGCACAGTAATTTTTCTCACGCCTGATTATAGTGTGAGCTATGTTTATTGCTGGATGATTATGCAGTTTTGTTAATTTTTGTTTGTTATATTTGTTATCTGCGGCTTGACGACTGGACAAAGACTCTTACTCGCATCACTCCGTGTAATGAAAATATTTGACCTTGAATAAACATTAATATGCAGGTGGGCAGTTTTTCTGAAAGCGCTTGGGAAACTTTCATAAAATGCAATAGTAATAATGAATAAATGTGATTACAATAATAAAATTAATAATATACCTAATTATTAACGAAAATGAATTCAAAAATTAAAGCCCGACCCAACAATAAATATACTAAAGAAGTTAAAAAAGGAGCATCTTCTAAATATTTATTGACGAAAGAGTCAGAAAAAGGAACTTTTGGTTTTCCAAAGTAGGTAGATAACGAAGGTGAGCCGGTGAGTCCAATGGTATCATGTGTAAAACATCGACTTAGCCAATAGCATATAACCTAGCCAATACATAAATAATATAATTAAATAAAAAAATTAATTCAACTAAAAATATAGTGTAATAAATAGTTAGGCTTGATAAACAAAATAAAAGATGTTATTCTTCCAAATAATAAGAAAATGATTTCACGCGACAGTTTATTCACTAATGATTCATTTAAAAAATGCTTAATAAAACATGAATCAGAAAAACAAAAATCGAATTTATGGGGATGCACAATATAATAAAATTAACATTATTATTAACAATTTAAATTATTTCGGTCATAAATATCAATTTCATACGCAAAAGGAAGGTTTAACCCTTATTTTAATTGCGAGCGCGCGCAATGTCGTTCGCTTCGAACATCCGCGTCCTATGACACCTAAAGTCTGACGTCGTGCTTTTCGCACTCGCTCGATGAAATAGCGTAACACTATACAACACAAAAAGAAGACGAAAAAAAAAAATGTAGCTAAGTCATCATATTATGGTATGATTTCGGTTAGAATTTCAAAATATTAAAAAAGTATAATATTTATACAGCCTTTAAAACACATAAAAATTTGAAAACTTTATGTAACAATAATTACATTTTTTATAGAAATAAGAAATCAAGACTTTGCAAATTAACTTGTAATGAATGTAAATCGATATAAGACAATCTTAACATTGCTTTGAAGCAATGTACAAAGAACTAATTATTATGGCCCATAAAAACAATAAAACATATTTCATTTTTGTTAAACATTTGATAGAAACGGGCCATAATAATATTAATTCTATGTAAAATGAGTTAAGACCTTTATATGAACATTATTTGTCTTATAAAAATCCCTTTTGAATCTAACAATTTAATGCTTGTAGCTTTTTTAACATTAAAGCTATAGTATTTCGCAACATATCTATTTCTACAATAAAGCTATGACACATTTCGAAAAGGAAAAACACTAAATACTAAATTTTATTGATAAAACGTATGAATTTACAACTCTTTTCCTCATCTGAGTTGAGATACACAGATCGTGTGCATATATTTACATATATTTTTTTCTGGACGGGGATATTGACAGGGATCTTTGAATTACCTGACATAATAAACGGTGCTTCGTACTTAGAATTCCTGTAGAACAAACTACCATCATTGCTGGAAAACATAGACTCGGATTTGAGAACAGTTACGTGGTTTTAGAACAACGATTGTTCTGCAATGCTACGCTATGGAGGTAAGAAGACATACGGATTAAGTCTGCCCAGAAAAATGTATAGGACGCCTGAGTCCATCCTGTGGTCACCTCATTCTCCCGGTTTGAATTTTTTGGATTTTTTTTACTAAAGCTGTCTAAAAAAGGTGTGTCCAAAACTTACAGAGAATAGAATAAAACTGCGTAGAATAATAAACGTAGCCGCACTAGAAATGAACACAAGTGGTAACGTTAGGCATGTAAAGAGGTCCGTTATCAAAAGATTTCATGTATGCATCAGGGTCAATGGTGGCCATTTTGAACACATGTTGTAGAAATAAAGGTGTTTAATTAATTAGAAAAAAATTATTTAATTAAACCAATTCTTGTAAACGATGTACTTAGTTGAAAATTAATGAAGAGTTCATTTAAAAAATGAGCACCTCTTTCATTCAAATAACGTTTAATTTCTACAAGCAATTCTTATCTGCTTTATACTAATTCGGAAACTAAATATGATGAGCACGTTTAACAAGCCGTGGGTTTGATTCGTATATTAGATTTTTTTACAATTCTAGAAGTCAAACTTATGTGAGAAAATTACAAAGTAGTATGATCAACATTATTTAATTTTATCTTGTAAAGACTACTCTTTAAAGAACTGTTTTCTAAACTGGACCACACTAATTTCATGAAAATAAAGTTGAATTAAATTTTACCCAAAGACAAGACGCCTTATAAAGACACTGATAAAGACATGACGATTTATCAGTGTGGTTCGTTTTCTGACATGAACTGAATCAAGAATGACGGCCGATCAGAATTGATTTCTCACATAACGTATGTATTTAGATGCTGAGAAGACACGAGAGCAGAGCGGCACCAGAACGATCCCGGACGAGTCTTTGCGGCCCAGTGGCGGCCTACATCTTCTGGCAATCCCTCAAGCCTTCGGGGAGTCCACTGACTTGTAACCGATATCATTACTTTTTTGTATGAGTTTAAAATTATTGATATGATTTTTTTATACTTAGTAGCATATTTAGTCTTTTTGAGTGGTTGTCTGTCTTTTAAAGTAGTTTTGACAAGTGAGTACATTTCGATACCCTCAATATGCGAGCTCAGACGTAAATAATGAACTTATTATCAGTCGCAAATAAATGAAATCGATCAGAAAAATAGATCAACAGATGTGATGTGATCGTAACACACCACTCGCTTTGTACATCGTTCCGCTTTTAATATAATAGTAATATGTGTTCAAAGCCGTTATTTTTGTAAAATGAATACCTATTTATTGTTTAAGTCATTTATCTAAGTTTATCTTCTTAAGCATATATTGTTTTAAACTATTTGTCAATAGTCTAAAAAACTTTCAATCTTAACTAAATCTTGAGTTTTGAAAATGGTCACAACACACTGCTAAATCTTTACAATTTATGTTGATTATTTTTTTTTATTTAAATTATTATCGATCAATTTAAGAAGCAGTTTATATGTAGGGTCATTTCATCATTTCACAGATGGGATCAAACAAGTTCATTACAAAGTTCTTTGGAGCATTAATTGTACACAATTAATCCTTTAAATTAATTAAATAATATTATCAAAATTAATTGATAATACATTATCAAACTTTATATTCTGTTTTAGACTAATAATTTGTACAGAGATTTATTTCATACACAGAAGCTCTAAGAAACTAAAAAGACAGTAGCTTGACTGTACCATCTAATAAATTGATCGAGTTTAAATCCCAGCATGCGCAGCTAAAACTGTGTCTCTTCGCATGACTTAACTTAATGTTGCAGATGGAACTTGGCTGCAGGCGGCTTTGCAAATAGTTCTCAGCAATTCAAATACGCGCTCCGGCCGTCCACTTACATAACGTAGCGCATTGTACTTGTTAAACCAAATGATGTTGCTATTGACTAGTTACTTTGCAAATATGTAGAACGAATTAAATCACTAACTAATTCGTTTCCCATCTTAATAAGTGAATTGCAACACGTTATTATTTGATTTATTTTTGTACTCAAAACAGATCACTTTTTTCAGTTCTAAAATTGGCAATTTTTTATGTTCTTAATTAAATAACATCAATAACATTTATTACAATAATTATAATAAAGACTTCATTAAATGTTCATATTCATTGAATAAAAATAATTTTGTTAGGCGTTGTGCAGTCATATTGAAACTTCAAATGAATATATCATCAACAAACTTCTTCAGATTTATTTCATGACCTATTTCCTTTTAAATACAATGATGACGAAGAGTTAAATATTCTTCAACAAATAAGTAAAGTTATTTTCTAGAGCTAGAATTCACTATTTAAAGATACCACCATATTAATGAAACTATTATTATATACAATAGTTATTTATTTACTATTGACAAATACAGACAATTTTTTTTAATACCGATAATTATTTACTTCTATTATTTCTTTACAAAATATTAATGCGCATACAACCGCCAATAAAAAAAAATATTAACCTTCAATTTTCTGAATCTGGGTACCGTGGGCACATGTTCCCTCGAGTATTTATATTGAGGCAGTCGCTCACCTTAGAGAATGCCTTCTTTTTACGTACGAACATTATTATATTTTTCCAGATATATCTGTCATAGGCAGTAAGAATATTCCTCGATTCCTACAAAATATACGGTTATTTTCTTGGAAGCATACTTATGGAGCATTTTTAGAATTTAGTTTGTAAATAGTTAAAATTTTCCTTTTTTTTTATAAAGGAAATATTTTCCTAATGATAGCAGCTAACTCACAAAACAACACGTATCACATGAAATATACTACGAAAGCGAATGAAATAATTCAGTCTCATTGTTGAAACATACGATACGAAGTCTTTATTTGCCTACACAAATGATTTCAAAAACTGCAAAACTCAGTTTACTAACCACGTTCATATGGTGTGATCCCATTTCAGAATGTTATCTATGCTAATGCGAAAAAATACATTATTATTTATTTCGTCTGTGTAAATAAAAATCAATTGCCGCGTGTTTGTAAGAGCATCGCTTGAGAACGGCTCGACCCTTTTTCATCGTGTTTGTAATTGTCAGGGTAAATTTGTATGAAAGAATATAACGATTACCTATGTGTCTGTCTTCGGAACGGCTAAACCAAACACGATGCGATTTTCACTAGAAGGTAAGGGAGCTTATTGGACTACACTAAAAACATACATGTTGTATCAAAAAAACCGCTTATGTTAACAATTTATTGTCAAAAGAAATTAATAATAGTCATTATAATTTATCCGATTTCAATTAGTATGGAGATAGTTTGAGGTCAATGGAAGGATAAACGATACATTTTTTAGGGTTCCATGACAATTACTAAGAACCCTTATAGTTAATAGATTTCAATAAAATTATTGGGACAGGGACAAGCGTACATGTGAACCACCAAAAAGGAGGTGGTCACCGCCGTCATGGACACTCGCAACCAGTCGTTCCACTCGTAGCAGTCATCAGAGTGTTGCCGGCTTCTTGGGTAGGATTAGGATTTCTGATGGAGGGAGGAATGGGCTGAATGAGAGAGAAGTTAGAGTTAGATGGGGAAGCGGTATAGCGGAAGCAGGTACTTCACATATGTATTTTGCGAGAGTGTAGTATTTCACTGGTCGAACCGGCCCATTTCCGTACTGTAGCTAAGTTGCCTACAGTAAGGCTCTGCCACAATAATATATATATATATATCAGCGGTCAAGAGGTCGCTTCGCTGTCCGTTCTGAGTTATGAAAATAAAATAAAAACAATGTTAATGATCTAAAAAAATTAAAAAAGAGTGTGAAATTATCTCCAAATGATTCCACATCAAATGTTCAAATCCTATACAAATACGTTTAGTAGTTTTTTAACATCCCCGCACAATTAAAAAGAAGTGTTTTTTATTATATATATATATGTATGTATATACATATATATAATAAAAACGACTTTTTCTTTGGGTCTGGGCCATATATAAAGTTCTGTAATTAATACGTATTGTGTTCAACCAAGTGCAATAAAAATGAAACCGTTTGGAAATTTTATGAATACAAAAAAGTTAACAGCTTCTCATTTTTAAAGATTTATTTTGTTAGAGTTACTATTCACTTTTTTTTTTGAAAATTTGTAAAATTTGTAGCTTATCTTACAATGCACTATTGAAATGCATGTCTGTCATCTTTTTGAATGACATAATATTGCTTTTGTCACCTCTGGGACTTTAAATTTTGTGAATCCAATAAAAGGATTTGAAATGATAACGAGTGATACTTGCATTCTACCATCGGAAGATTTAAATACATCTTTCCTATATTAGTGTCTAAATAAAATCTCATTTCATCAAACTGGATGCTTCTCATAACGCAAATGTGTATCGCTTGAGTCACTTTCTAATAAATATTAATTTTTCTAATTTAACTACGGAGTATAAGTAAATAGTTGCGATAACTCCAATTTAAGCTATATTCCTGTCTTCAGAACTGGCGAGCTTTACACTCGCGTCGCGCGTGCGATACGAGCCGCGGCCCCGTCGTCTGTAGATGCATCTCGGCCATTACTCATAACTGAGTGTCTCGGTCGGTTGGCGCTGCGAAAGTTTCATCTCAAAGTGGTTTTAAAGTCGCTTTTAAATTGATGATGTGCGGGGTTACTTTGTTTCAAAAGAATAAGGAACGAAGGAAGAAATGTTCAGGGTAGGAAAAGATTTCCTTGTTAAGATTAAGAAAAAAAAAATGGCAACAACGGATTGAAGTTTATCGCAAAATTCTTTGTTCAAAGTATAAATAATATAGATTCTTAAGGAGTTCTTAAGTTTTAGATGAAGAAAGTATATAAACTAAACTAAAAGCAAGTCTAACTCAGAAAGCCTGAGTGCTTTCTCGAGTCTTGAGAAAATAAATGAATATACGTACCCATTAATTTTAACGTTTCAAAAAGAAATTGTTCGGTATGGTTATTTTTGAGGCAATAACCGGAGTAATTTTATATTCTGCTTTTTTTAGTTTTAGAGTATACTTCTTACAAAGTGATTATCGAATGCAGTTCGCGGTACGCAAATCGGATGGAGAGTGCAATCTAGTTTTAATAAAAAGCAAAGTCGATATGTTGTCTTTTCGGGCAAAATATATGCGTATATAATACTGAAGATGTATATTTTTCGTCCATTGCTGATTTATAGAAGATTTATTTTTAACGCTGATAAGCTAAGCTTTCGTCGATTATGGTGTTAACCGTTATTGCCATTGTTATTAATTGCTTATTTTTGAGCTTAAAAGTTTTGTTACGTAACATTACCTATGTAATATATTGTATCAAATCAATATAAGTAAATATCAGTAAAAGTATTCCTTCTTACATCCTGGTTTCGTCACACCAAAGTAAAAAAAATCAACTTGAACAATGAGAAAATTTATGGAAATATCTCATACTCAGAAATAGTTTCTTATACTCGATTCTGTTTATTTTGATCCAGTAGGTCAAGACAAATACAAATATTTCATGTAATCAGCAGTAGTGTAAATGTTGTCGTGAGTGTGAAAAATTCCCTTACCTTAAGTTAGGATAGTTAGGTTAAGTTATACTATCGAAAATGTATACTTTTGAGAACCATATTTAACTGAAGTGAAAAATTGAAGAGCCAATACTAATCACGTAGTGGAGAGATCGATATGACGGTTACGAAATGCTCCTCACACCCCGTCGCAGGCCCCCCAAGTGAGCACTGGAAACGTGTTATTACACGGTCACTGCTAAGTTTATAGGGAACTAACGTTAAAATAGTTTTATTTAGATGAAAAAAATGCTATTTTATAAATATAATGTATACTATGGTTTAATGTGAATAAGTAATCAATTTCCCATATTAATTTTCTAGCATCGACAACAAACCAAAATAGCTAGGCTGAAACAGTGAAGGATCAAAAGAACAGACTCTCTCAATCCCTTTTACTACTTTCAGAAAAGTAAAAAACTGGTGTCTATGACTTACAGAAGAAAATAGTTCAGGAAGACGAGGACAGCTCAAATCAGATCGATCAAAATCGTGAACGCTGACTACGAAAATCGAGATTTTCAACTTCACAACCCTCTGCATCGGTCCTGTCAATACAGACAGATTATCTGACCCGCGACTATATCGCAACGATTTATCGGATATACACAATAAAAAAACCTGCGTCAGTAGCCCTAACTCACCCTATTCTCTTTCGTGCAAACAACATTCCCGTCGCAGATCTTACCGCTTGACTTTAATACAATTTTCAAAAGTCGTTCAATTCTCAAGCGGGCGGAATAAGCCAGAAACGAGACGCAGACAGCGTTCGTGAGTGTCCACTTTGCAGCCGGCGGAAAGAAAAATATAAACTTAACCTAGTGCGGTATTTTAAAAATACGCCAGTCTTAAGAAGTACTAAATTTTAAAGAGACATTTATATGATGAACTAAAAAAAAATCCTTTTCGAAAACATGTACAGTCTTTATATAACTTATGTATACTAATTATTGTACATTATGAACATGGTACTTAAAATGTGAAACGTAAATTTTATTTCAAAAGTGACTTTTCATAAATGTCAGTTTCAAATCAGATGGTGGAAGAGGCTATTATTATAGAGGGTTAAATTTAGACATATTCGATTTTACAAAGAATGTATCAAGTGATGTGTAATTATTCGACTCATGCTATTTTCATTTTCATTGTTTTATTGCGAGTGTAGGTGAGGTCTGTATCTTTTTTTTTTGTAGGGACCTTTATCTTTACATCACAGACAAAATAAACTAGCAGTAATTCGTTTTTCGTTCGAACTTTTCCTCGACCAACAGTTGGCAGGTTTTCGATTCTATATTTTTTTGGGTTTTTTGACCTTTACTGATCGATAATAACTATCGTAACCCAATGATAGGGAACGATATAAATATATTGCAAATTTAATAGAAAGCCCAAAAACTTTAATTCGAACGGATAGATAATAAAAAATACAACTAAAATAATACGTTAATAATGGTTCCATCGGACCAAAATACAATTTCATCGATATCCACATTATTCGTAATCGACGAAAGCACTCAGTGCATTATTCTAATTAAAAGGACAGGTGCACCAAGTTCCAACTTTTGAATAGTTTATTTGGACTTAAAAGAAGTTACTAGTGATTTAGCCATTATCATGTATTTGAAATATTTTACAAGAATATGAAAGAATTTGAAAGGATACTCTGAAATATCACCACAGCGCCATAAGCCGCTTCCGATACATTCCCAAAACTGTGCATTGACAAATATTGTGACCCGCTGGATAGACAAGAGCGATCGATTGTAACTTTCTTTGTATAATAATACATATTGTTTATATAATTCCACTTGTCAACAATATTTTTAGGATTCGCATCCCAATCCATACCCATACAAAGACGTTGCATCAAAAATTTTCCTTGAAATACTGCAGTCGTAATCCAACCTAATGGGTCGAAAGTACGTGCAAAAATTGATGAAATAAACCTACGTTTTTATTCCGAAACTTAATTTAAAATATAAGTAAATTGATTATTTGAAATTAAATTGAAGCATTGAATACCTAAGATTTTCACATAATTTAAGCTGTTCATATTATCGAAAACATGAGATATCTTTAAATGCTCAAAAGAAATGTCAGACCATAATTCTCTTCTATTCAACATCCATTTTCTATGTTAGAACCAGACTGAAGATAACAGATCCCTTTTCAATCGCTGAGTCCCTATCTAGATGTGTCCATCCTCCTACTAGCACCCACCAACCCACTTATTATGTCGTCCATATACACTTAAAAACAAACTAGTCGTTCCTCCGCAGGATATTTTGTTTCTTCGTCACATGCTAATGGTCCTAAATCCGATTCGGTAAGAACGGGTTAAATTTCATACCGTATACGACCGATATGTGATTTATACAACTATAGAAGCAAATCTGCCTTACTGTCAATTTTCAATTGCGCAACGGACAAAACATTCCATCAAAACCCCTTGTAGTTTATCTCGCTGACAGACAGACAAATCCTTATTTATCTACCTACCTTTAAATCACCTACCTACCACTGTTTCTCTGGCGAATCAGGGTTAAGTTGTATACCGATAAATATTCTCCATTCTTATCGACCCAATCCTCTAAACATGTCATCACGGTTGACGAAAACCTTCGCTCCGTACGCGCCGCCGTGCAAGGCACAAACGGTACATGCAATCCTTTCTTACTGTAAGTAAGTCTATGTTCATTATAATCCAATATAACCGCATTTCTCATAAAGTCCGTCTCCAAAATTAAAGCTGTATGTAAATCTTTTACAACGTAAAACGTGAGTTTGAATTTAATTTTTTTTATACAAAAGTCGATTGACCTAAGCCCGATAAATTTTATAAATTACCTATTTACCTCTTTGAGCACGACATATGAGTTTGAAAGTTCACACACATTATTGATATCTATAATGTGCAGCTCACATCAGCCCCAGAATCTAACAAAGCGTGCACATTACCTTCTTAACCTTTGCGTACGTGATGCCTCTGCTTGATTGGAGGGTGGGTTCATCGGACAGGGGGGCCCCCTGTCTCGTACTTGATTCACCGTTGCTATACGCCCTCGCGTTTCGCTGATGAATCGAAGGAGGTTGAGGTCGCGCTACGCCCCCCATGGTCAGGTCCTCACTAATCTTGCTTCGGTGATGCCACGTAACGTCGCTCAACGCCGCAGTCGTGAAGCAAGTATAGTCAAGCTTCGCTCCTGGCCGGCTGTGGCGGTCTTACGTCGATCACGTCGTTGCTCGTATGGCGTTCCTCGGAAATTTCTCTACTTCTCCACTCCATCGGCAAATCATAAGTCTCGCGATTTTTTTCATATACTTGTTTATAATTGGTAGTTGTTGATTTTAACTCCGAAAGTGACTTCGAAGCTCGCGCTGCAAATAACGGTTTGACGTTTGCTTTTAGTCATCGCGGAAATCATGAAAATTAAGTTTTCTTCGGTGATTTTCGCTTTTGCTTCACTTTGTAAAAATATTCCCCTAGATCAGCGTCTTCTTGTTTGGTATTATAAAATATCTGTGTATAACTTATTTCGCACTTAAATTTTTCCTTTAACTCCTATATAATTTTTTCGTATTTCATTGCTGTAGTGTCAATAGTTTTTAAAAAGAATTCAGCTAGGCCCGCCGTATACAGAATAAAGCCAGCTCTTTCGCTCCAGTTGTTCGCTCCAGTTCTTCGACGCATAATTATTACAGAATTCATTAAAATCTTCGTTGGGCAAACCTTGGAAAACTGCTGGCTTTATTATAATTTTTGTATGATTTTGGCTTTTCTTTCCTCTTTCTGCTTGCACTTATACTGCTAAAACCATGTCTGCACTAGTATAGCGCAGATATACCCTTCGTCTGGTTTTGGTACCCAAGATCGAAATTAAATATTGCAGCAGAAAGATTATATTTATTTAATCAGTTCTTCAAATTATCTGTTCACGAATTTTATATACACTCAGATTACACTACTCATTAATTACATTCAGTACTCGTGACTCGCTCTCGCGGTCCACGCACCTGGGCAGAAGACGCGATCACCTTTTTTTTTTACTTCCTCCCTTGTTTGCTAACTAACATTCTAGTCTATTTTACATCTAAATTAATAAATAAAATCCAAATGAAACTCACGTTCGCCCGGACTGGGCACGGAGGCCGAATGCCTTACATGCCACCTGCACCTAACTCAGTTACTACAATATATATATAACACTAAACTACGACAAAAAGCCCTACAATTTTGCTTTTAAATATTATGAATGCACAGATCTTCTACAATCGAATTGCCCATTTATTTACAATTTTCCTTTGTAACCCATAATACGACTTAATGATCTATCGGCAAGTCCATCGAAGCTTCGCAAGGGACCGGTCTCTAAAGCACCCCATGGAGTTCGGATATCGGGCACAATCCATTAGTTGTTCCGTGATTCCCCTCCATCCTTACTACTTACGATTATTATCTACCCCTATCCCCACTGTTATTCTAATCAATTTATCGTGAAGTAGTCTATAAATATACATCGTCAAATATGTACACAAAAACAAACACATAAATAAATGTTGTCTATCAGTAAAAAGTTTATTAGTTCCAAAATAACAAAAAAATGATATGTTTTTTGTACAAAAATAAATGGTAGCATTTAAGAATAAATAGTATTCTATAAATGTTATCTGCTCATCCAAAACATCAGCCTGTTTCTAAAGAATAATAACTTCTATCCAATTTTATTATCACTTTACTATTGATATTGAAAATAAATGATATTCACTTTTTTAAACAAATTGTCAGGTTACCAGATATCTTCTTAGAAACTTTTCCTAAGCTGTTGCATATACCGGGGCTAATCTCCAATTTATCCTTATTATTCGGAGGATATTTCTAAACACATATTAACTATCAATGCCAACCAAATATAGGCTCAGACTTCAATTTTTTGGTACCTTTGTCTTTTTACATCATTTCATTTTTGATGCACATCCCACAACGAACTATTTTAATTCATAACAAAGGGCTTGCACTTTAGCCTCCATGCGTCAGCAGTCCAGCGGGTCAGGGACTGCTAATGACCTCGTCCGACATCGAGGACTTGGAGCACTCTCGAGACACAAATCGAATGGATTAATTTGACTTATCTTCTGATTCTGAAACGACGCAACACTGAGTCAGCACCGCTCATTTTGATAGAGAAACATGCTGATTTACACAACTGCTCACAAAATATTTTCAATGTGCACTATTTTCAGAGTTCATGCATGGATATTTGTATGTATGTGAATTTATTTATTCCACCATAACTTTTAAATGTCTGAACAGGTTTGAATGAGTGAGGTATTTTTTGAATCCTTACATCATCCCCAGCCACATTGGTATTTAAAAAAGTAATAATTTGGTGGTAGTGTAGTTCCTTTGGTATGGAGATATAGTAATATAGGTATCAAATTGAAAGCTTTCACAAGCAAATTCTAAAATTTTATAATTTATGTACAACAATTTTACGTTGGTATTAAATTTTTAAAAGCGGGAATCAGTGTTACCACATTCCCATATAAAAAGATTCAATTCACTGAATATACATAAACCTGAACAATTATATTAGTTAAGCCTGACAAAGCAAAAACGCTTATGGAAAATGTTTTGATATTCTATTCTAAAATACGCTTTATTTAGACTGCATTAAGTCTAAATGTTTTTGCACCATATTTTAAAAATTGGAATACTGTCCAATGTAAATATAGTATAATATAACTGTAAATCTTAAAACACAACTGCCCGACAAACAATGAACTGGTTAGTAAAAAACAAGTTGTGTTTGTTAATTTGTGCATACAAAGCGAAAGATCTCTCATTTATTCGCTGACTAAACAAGTAAATAAAATTGTCATTGTGCTCGAGGATCGTATTTGCGGAGTGTCTTTGAAAGATTGATGTAGAATTGTGATGTTAGAAAGCGGTGTGGTTTAAAAGAAATTCTTATGACTCCATTAGAAAAAGGTATTTTGCGGTGGTTTGGCTACCTGGAAAGGACGAATAAAAGTAGACCTACAAAACAAATCTGTAGATAAAATGTGTGGGAGGGAAAGAAAGGCAAAGGTCGGTCTTGAAAATCCGATGTAGGCAAATTGGTGGCGTATTGAAAAAATCAGCCAAGTACAATGTCGGGCTACGCGCAGTACAGGGTTCCGTTTTCATTCGTCTCAATATGCGGATTTTGAATGGGGCGTTTTTGTTTGATACTTATTAATTGAGTTGAAGGTTTAACGTCTAATAAAATCTAACCCACATAGGACGGGTGCTATTGATTGATGATCTGATTTTATAATTCCATAATTTTACATGTTTCATAAACACATATTTATTACTCGTTTTACACAACCAACAACGTCCATCAAAGGACTTGAGGTAACAAGAGATATATTATTACACGTTTTCGAACATCATTCATAAACGACCAGTCCTTTTATCTTTTATACAAAGTTTATATTAAACACATATTATTATGAATTGATTTTTTTGTTATGCATTACTATTTCAATGTTTTTACAGCGCGTGCGCAAGCGTGTGTATATATATGTTCATGTGTGCGTGCGTGCATGCGTGCTTGCGTAAATGCGTGCGTATGTGTATATATATGTAAGCTTCTCATAACTTTTCCCTAGACAATTGCATCGACTGAAGTATTTTACTGTACAATATTTTGTATCCTGCTTTATGGATAAAATCAAATTGATTTCCTTAAAAGTCAACGTCGAACTTTGCTACATTCATGAAAATCGATTGATATGTTGAAGATATATTGTTAAAAAAAATTTTTATTAAGTGTTTTCTTAGAATAATTTTTACTCTTCCAATAAGATCAAAATTTTAACTATGTTTTACTTAAAAAACAATGTCGATGATCATAAACTGCATCAAAATCAGTGGATTTATTCGAGAAATATGGTTAATAGAATATTAAAAAAAAAGAGTTTTTTTTTCGAAATAACATGTGTCATGTAAGCGGTTTTACCAGTATTGGTTGCTACTAATTCTAGTAAAACCTTTGCATAACTTTCTCATGTATATATATAAAATGTAGTAGGTTATATGGTTACAAAGGAGACGTCTATTCTCCATGTTTGTATACATGAACATTAGGTTTATTTGCAAACTTTAAATGATCAAATATTGAGGTCGCGAAACCAAATTAAGGTAAGACAGGTGTAGAAAAAGAGAGATAGGCGGCGCAGACAACTCTGCGACTGATCTAGGAAAAGAGAACAGCATTAATTTGATAGAAACCACATACAAGTAAAACATGTTTCAATGAGCTGAATAAATTCATTGAACTTCGTACCAGTCGTTTCATTTGAAGGAAACAATAAATCATCAGCACGAAAAAGCACACCAAAAGCTCTAGATATTAAGATGAATAACATTTTTTTCTGAGTGAAAACAAATCTTTTTTCGGCCTGAAGCAGTCATTTTATTCGGAAACCTGAAAATAGAATTAAATGATACGATTTGCTTGAGTAACGATGTCCATAAGTGACTTGCTCCGGAACGGTGGTTAATCCTTTCAATAATTTCGTATTATAATGGATCTGATTACGATTTCGTGTAGTTTGATGAACATTTCAAGACGAGCATTAGAAATTTAATAGTTGAGTATAGAGCATCCGAAAGCAAATAATTATATATCATTACTAAAATAAATTACAAATAAAATTGTAGAAAATTTTGGCTATGGACTCCGATAAAAAAAATATAAATAACTAGGTTCGTGTTTTGATTTGTAACTAAAGTACTAAAAACGTTTTATAATGTTATATTGAAAAAGACAGAGTACGCTTCACTTCCTTTTTGAATTCACCTTAATGCACACGTCATTCGGATTTTGAACATGTTGATCACTAAATATTAGGTCGGGGAAAAGTTTTTTCGTATTTAATAAGTAGAAAGTTATAGTGAAATCTCTTTGGTTGTGCTGTTTGTATCTAGCTAGTTTTGATACCATTAAGTACACCACTTTAAAAAAAAATAAAAACCAAAATTGGTTTCCTGTTATTTTTTTATTATTTTTCTGTCCACCAAAATGGATCAATCTAACGTGGAATTCGGTACATTTTCAATTTTTATTATAAAAAAAATGCGATACAGGCCCCGAAAAAGAATTGTGACGTTTATGGACTGGTGATGAAAAATGGACTACTTATGACAAAAACATGCGTGAAAAATCAAGGTCTACGAGTAAGCAAGCTTAACAGACTATTTGCGAAACCTGGATTAACTCGCAATGAGTTGATGCTATGTATATGATGGGATTGAAAGGGCATTATTAGCTTTTGCCGCCGGAAAAAATTATAAGCTCATATTTCTATTATCAATATCTGATGAGATACAAGCAAGAAATAGAGAAAAAACAGCTGCAATTGATCAACAGAAAGGATCATCAACAACCGCCTATATTTTTGTCCTCTCGGCAAATATTAAGAAAGTTTGATTAGGAAGTGCTAATGCATCCACCATATAGCTCTGACCTTGCACCCTCACACTTTCACTTGTTTAGGTTCCTTTAAAATTTCTTTAGGTAGTGTTAGGTTAACGTCAAGAGGGGACTGTCAAGACTACTTGTCGCAGTGTTTTGATCAATAATCCTAAAATTTCTACAGCAATGGAATTATGCCACTACCCACAAAATGGCAACAAATTGTTGAATAAAATGGCATATACATTTTTTATAAGCAAATGTCAATATCATATGATGAAAATTTATCTTGAATTTGCGTATGAAATACGAAAAAACCTTTTCCCCGACATTATATTAATAATAATATCGAATCATACAGAATAAAATAAACTGTGACAAATGTAAATAGCATGTATTTTATAAATATAGATACTTCTGTAATTTATACCGGATGTTCTTTTAGCAAATATATTTAATATATGTACATTCCATCAGAGTTTGGCGTCTTCCCGTGCTATATAATCATAGCGTCTACCTGTTTTATTCGTACTAATGATAATATTTTTAAATGTAGTATTATATCATTAAATAATAACTGCTGCAGTGACTTTATAATTAAATGTTTATTAGTTTTCGAATGTATGCAATTTATAGTAATTCTTCTAGAAATTAAGACGCTTTTTTTTATACTCGTCACTATACGTGGGGCGTAATGAAAATTGCTGGAATGAATGACAAAAATATTACTATGAATGGTAAAAAATGAATTTATTGTTTCCCAAAATATTCTCCTTTAACATAAATGCACTTTTTCATACGAAATGTCCCCCTTCACTTTCAACATTGAAAGCGGGGAACATTATTTTATTCAACATCACGAGTATTTAAATCTGCGGGACATACCTCTCAAATTTGGGTTGTTTTTGACGGGAGCTGTCGTACTTCTAGTGGAGTCTCTCTCAACGACTGCCTTTATGCGGGTATGTCAGGATGTAACCCACGTACTTTTACGGTTTCGGCGTCACCAAATGGCTTTCGTGATGGACTTCAAAATGATGTTCCGTCAAACGCTAGTACATCCCGACGATAGGCGACATCGGCTCGTATTTTGGCGGGAGTCATCTTTGGACAAACTGGTGACATACGAGTTTTTTTTATTTTGAATAAATAAAACTACTCGTATTAAATTATTGTTAATTCGTTTTATTTTTTCCAGTCAGTGTTGAACATTAGCAAGTCGTTAGAAATAAGCGTATATAAACTTGTCGTTAAATATTAATATATCAACCGTAATTGTACACAAAAAAAAGTAATTTTCATGTTTGTTCTAATGTTTATGTATATAGTACACTTATATAAAAAGATTAATATTAAATTTTTCTTTGTGAACTGATGGTAACGAAATAAAGTTTAAATGTTACAGTAAGCGTGCTACGAGACATTAGTGAAAACCGCATTCAAATCGGTTTAGCCGACTTAAAACTAGAGTGTACCAACGCACAGAAAAACATACGAAAGGTCTAAAAACAATTTCTTTTGGCCTTAATAACATAAGTACAACATGCATAAATTGTTTCTTAGAAAAAATATTTATTGTACAGACACGGCCCGTTTACATATAGATTACTTACTTTAAAATTTATTTAATACAATTATCAAACCTGCTTTTCATCTATTTAAATTAATATGAAAAGCCAGTATGATAGTTGTATCTTCAATTAAAATGCAAAAAAATAAACGATTATTTTTGGAAGACTGGAAAAAGCTTTATTTTCACCACCCATCTTTAGGAATTTTTTCATAAATATGTCGTCACAACTAGATTTTTTTATGGGTATTTGAGGTGTATCTCAGCGGAGCATCTTTATTAAGAAATATTTTTTTTGTGTTATTTGATACAGTTCTACTATCCATTTTTACTCTATAACGTAATGTAAAAATTAGAAACCACTCATTTAAATCTTTGTCGTTAGCTGTACGAAGATTTAGGTGAGCCGCTGGTTTGTTGTGAATAGCACAAAATGCAGTTATGGTACAAATACAACCATGATGCAGTATGCTCGTGTTCCCAAGGAATTAAAAAAAATGAAATATTGTATAAAAAATATAATATAAAATCTGTGTTTTTCATATTTTTCCTCCTAAAGCTATTTTTGTTATTACATTTCAATCTAAAATGCTTGGAATTAGTTTTATTTATAAAAAATTACTGGCAAAGGAGAATTTCCATTGCATTTATATACTATTATGTCTAGAAAATATATGTAATTCTTAGAAAGAAATAAATTATTTAAAAGGCTTTTAAAAAATAATATCATTTATTTAAAAACTCATACTATTTTTCCTAGTACATGATGGAAAACAAAATTTGATAAGAATTTATTCCTTCGTTTATATATGTTTATATTTCCGATATTTCGAGTAAATTTATTCATTAATTCAATAACAGTAACATGAACTTTGTCTTTTAAAATCTATTTTTTAATAGTTTTCTATTTTATTAAAATATCAGGAAAGATTCTTTGGTTTGGTTGTTATGATGTTAATAAAATACAATGTGAACAGACATGCAAAGGCTTTAAATTGAAATCAAGGGATCGACAATAAATGCATTTTGCAAAATACAACAACCTTCTTAAAAACTGCTACAATAATCGATATAACCGGGAATAAGTTTTTAAGTCTTTCGCCTATCATACATTTAAAAAAGATCATGAAAATAAATATAACTTTTAATATGGTTTCTAAATATGTTTACAGGTTAAAGATCTATATAGGCAGACAAAATTTCTAAATGTATGAAGTTAGCTTCGCGAATACACATTTCTTGGATTAAATGTATTACCATACTCTCACAACAAGTCTTAAACAAAGACATATGTATTTGCGCCGAAACAATAAGACGAAAACGCTTGCGTATCGAGTAAGTAGACAAAACAATTCAATAAGGCAACGTCTCATGGAGATGCTAGAATCGCTTACTAATTTACAATGATGTATATTATATCAAGCAATTAGTGTATAACGTTACAATAGTGCTGTGTTACCGAAATAAAAACACTGTGAACTAATCAAAATACGATTTTGTAAGGAGTCGAAAAAATATGGCGTCATCAATTTATTCCAAATATGTTTCCATATTATTAACTTCCCGTAGATATATATTATAATGCAGTACATTGGTAACACATGGAGCGGCAAGCATCTGTGCTGAGTCGCGTGAACGTTAAATCTATTTATCAATTTAAAAAGGTTAAATGTTATTCAATTGGCGAAACATAAGAAGAGATAGATGAGGTGTGGCTAGGAAGAGAAAATTGGATCTTGAGAATAATAACAAGGAAAGGAATTTAGTGTAACTAATGCTATATCAACGACGGCGACGGCGCAAAATAAAATTAAAAATAAAGTGAAAATTTAGGGAAGACAACTTGGAGTTTCATAAAGGATGAGGCTGCGAAAATTGGAAATCGCAATCTTAATTTTCAGCTTAAGGTAGGTAACATAACGTTGAAAACTGACATGAACGTTGCTAATAACTTTGAAAATATCTTTACTAACATTCCAATATCAACCACGAAATCTCTTAATTCATCTTCCGCCCTCGCATAATCACTACTAAAAGAAAATGTTCCGCCCAGTAATATTAATTTTGAATTTAAACAACTAAATTCAGAAGACGTTATTAAGGCGTTTAAGTCATTAGAAATGAAAAAGACTGTTATCGTCCATGGTTTTTCAGTTAAAATTATGAACTCTATTATTGATTGTATTACACCCCACATGGAATTTCTCTTTAATAGGTATTTAGATGATGATGTGTTTGTCGACCTGATGAAACAAAGTAAAATAATTCCTGTTTTCAAGGTCGGTATTAAACTAAACCCCACTAACTTTAGGACTATATTCATACTACCAAAATTTGATAAAAATCTTTAAAAAATTGATATTAAATAAACTGCTATCACATTTTTATAGTAACAATTTAATGTCTACAAAACAGTTAGGTTCCATGTGGGGTAGTCGACAATCGATGCCGGTGTTGAACTTGTTGAACTAATTTTCGAAGCCTGGGACATTCTCATCACGCGAGGCGCGGTGGAAATTTTTTGTGTCCTCTCTATAGCATTTGATTGTGTAAATCACGAAATTATGATTGGAAAGCCACATAATTATGAGATTAAGGGCGTGGCAATCAGTTTTCTGGAATCGTATTTGAATAGCAGTATTATATTCATAAGGTTGATATTAACGGGATGAGATCATCAGAATCTGTGGTCCACATGGGGATACCATAAAGATCAGTATTTGGTCCGTTTCTCTTTTTAGTTTACATAAATTAATGACTTACTCAGTATTGTTTCGGATATTCATGAGATAGTACTGTTCACATATGTCACTTCATTGTTATTTAAAGCAAAAGACAACAAATCGCCTATGTGAATACTGCTAACTTCAAAATAAATTCACTGTAAATAACCCCCTTTTCAATTCTAGAAAAAAAAATGTATAAAATTTTTATTTGCAAAATATGGATGTGGCACCATTCTTGATAGCTTGATGTCATACGACACCTTGCTGTGGGGTCATGCCGCAGATGTTGATAAATTTTTCGTGCTGCAAAAGCACGCTGTTCGAATTATTTATAGGTTGCAAACTCAAGCTTAGAGAACGGAGACTATAGAAATATGTTTAAAGAGATAGGAATCTTAACTCTGGCTATTAATATATGAAATAATTAATGAAATCGATGAAAAATTAATAAATGAAACAATATACTTAGGTATTTATATACGATAATTGAATATATGTAAAAATAAAATAGAAGTTTTCGAGAAAAATGGTGACAAACGTAATTTCAATATAAGAAATAAAAATAAATCGTGTTTACATATGAATCGACTACATAAAGTGAAAAATTAATTTAGGGGGCTCTGTGTGCGCATGTTCAATAAGGTCCCTGAAAATATACAAAATTTACCCTTTAACAAATCTAAATCATTATTAAGCAATCGCTTGTTAAAAAGGATATTACACAATTCGTGACTATTTAGAGGACGAATGTTTATAGACATAACCAGATTGACTTCTAGCGGGTTTGTTTCTTTATGTTATAAATTTGTATACTATATGTTTGATTGTATGTCATAGTGTATTTAAAGTTGAAAAGGGTACCCTTAAGTTTCTTGCTCGTTCTTCTTGAGGGAAAACTGCATTCCGAAGTAGTGGTAAAGCTTATTAGTAAAATGTAAATTCTTGAAATATTCTGACGTATTTCAGATGTTGTTTATAATCTACGAAATAAAGATATATTTCAATTTGATGACCAAGAATTAAACAAATACACATAGTTTATATCATTACTGTCTGGTTAATTTAAGACTGAAAGACTGAAGAAAATCCTCAGTTCCTAGAGTGTACCCACATCAAGTATATATATATATATATATATATATATATATATATATGACTTAATAGGCAATATAATCTTCTTTCTGAGGACGCTTCTTGGTGGGCTACGCCCCTAACAGGGAGCTTGGTTATTCAATAGGCACATAGTATGCATAGTGGATGCATAAGTGTGACACAGCTCTCGGATAGGAATTATGAATTTTTACACTCTCTAGAATTGCATATAGCCTACCTTTCGTTTCTTTCTATGTCTCTTTACTTGGCCTGCCGGAATTTCCTGGCTGTCTATCCGTCTATCTGTCTGATAAGCTATTGTCCATCAGTCTGTCTGTTTGTCTGTCTGCATCTTCTTTTATAACTTAGAGATTTCACAAATCTTATTTAAAATTGGTTTACAGTCATAAATGTGAATGTGCAAATGTGAATGTGCTGTCTGTTTATCTGTATAGAACCGATTTACGAATCACGTTGAAAATTACTCTTCAGACAGAACAAGTGGTTGTGCAAACACAGATAGCCAGGCTACTGTCTGTCTGTGTGCTTGTATGTATGTTATGTTATAACTTAAGAGCGATTTAATCGATCATGATGAAAATTGGTGTACATTGAAATCAAATTATAGATTACTATCTATATATCTGTCTGCTCTTTAATAATTTAAAGTCGGTTTGACCGATCTTGATGAAAGTTAATGTATTTTCAGAATCTATAATCGCAAAAATGATAGCTTTTATGTTATTCCCATGCACCTTATGACAACCATAAGAAAACAATCATTTTTTTTACTTCTTTAGCAGCCGTATTTTTTTTTGTGTAGTTACGTGTGTGTATGTATGTGTGCGTAATTTGCTTTTCACCAGAGTTAAGGAGAGTTAAATTTTATATGAAACTTTGAAAAGTGTTGAGATCCGTTTTTCACAATTAGGTGAGGGAATGGAGTTGTGTAACGCATAAAAATGAGTGTGTATTTTGCCGTTTTTTTTTTGCGTTTTTAAGCCATTCATACAATAATGACTATAAAATGGGCGATATGTTATACAGAGAAATGGGAAGATTGCTGAAAAAAAAACTAGCATTCGTATCTGTTGTTATCTGCTTATTTTCACTATTGAACCGAAGTACTAAACCAATGCCAAGAATAACTTCAGTGATAAGAAACTCCTTGAGTAAAATGCACTAATAACACTTTGTTTTGGCTTCATTTGTATATTTGTGTTGTTACAGATTTTAAAAATTCTTTTACTCATAGAGAGCAACACTATCGTCGAGTAATATAGCATAAATGTTAATTTGATACTAAAGTTTTACCTCGCCTTTGTCGAATTGGAACTGTGATCAGTAACGAAATTTCAACTGTAAACGGGATTAGGAGCAGAATCGAGAGCCGAGACCGAGACGGTTCGAAATCGAGAACGAAAACAAGAACTTAATCGATCGTGGAACTAAAATTAGAATCAAAATCTTGACCTGGATTGGAATAAGAAATCCGAATCGAGAGCGGGACCGGGATCGAAAGCGGAATCAGAATTGGAACCAACTTAAGTCGAGACCGGCTTTGGTATCAAGAGCGATACAAATCGCCATCAAGAACGGGATAGCTATCAAGATCATGATTAATTATCGAAATCTGTCGATATGTATAAGATGAAGCAATTCATTCTGTGTACCCAGGCGTAGCCGTGGGCGGGAGCTAGTATCGGTTTATACTTATTATTATGACTTCTGGTAATTATATTCAGTAAAAATTGAAAAAGCTAGATCGTTGCGCTTTGAAAACTCCTCCGTGGTTCGATTAGAAAGTGGAATCGAATCTTTGGCGTACACGGGCACAAAAGATGGGAAAAATTAAAATAGGATGGTTTTCATTCCTATTTGTATGTACCAATAAAAATTTACCTATTTGATCTAAATATAGAAATGAAAACAAATTCAAAGGATTAAACAGTATATTCTCTAAGGTCTCGAATTTGTCTGAAACTAGTAACTTGTTGCTGAATACGAATGAAAACTAATATTTACGTTAAATATTAAATATACGCTAGACACTTTGCCTGTAAAATAAGTTTTGTGCCGTTAGAGGCGCAAAAGTCGTTCATACTGCTCTGTAAGTATTCTGTGTCTGTCAGTTGCTGAAAGCAAAAACGCTATAATCGTATGTATGGTTTTCGGTTCAAAAAATAAATTTCACACTTTGTAATTCTTGTTTTTGGGACTAAAGTTCAATAATTTAAAACGTATTCTGTTTTACGAAAAGTTGATACCAATTTAATAATTGGGGATGGTATACTAAATTTGCTTAATGAAACTGTATTTTTAAGTATTTCCATAGATGCAAATTTACAGCGGGGTCCACATTTTGTAATTATGCAAATAAGACGATCCCGATGTGGCAACCGTAAGGTTGCATAACTTAAGTATTTTCATAAGTTAATTTCGTACAATATTTTTTTAAGGGAAAGCAACTGGCATAATAGTATTTTTTTTTCCAAAGAAGACAATTCGGTCTATGTTTGTAAAATTTAACAAGTCGGAGAACTCACTTTAAGAAAACGATACTCTGACTGTGAGGTTCATACTGTTAAGGGATGACAACTCTTTTATAGAACTAATTGATAAGTAAAAAATTCAAAAAACATTTTAAAGTCCCACTCATAAAAAAGGCTACTTATTGTTTCAATGAACATTTCAGTAGGAGTTTCTTGCCGTTTCTTCCCCTCTTCATATTTCCGAATCGGTGGTGAATAAACAAATTTATTTCGACTTTCAATTAAAGTATACGTGTATGTTAAACGTTATGTAGAATATAAATTATTTATTTCTTTCTTATAGCGTCATAGAACTTCATGGGCCGAATAGAACGGGTGGCGTCACAGCTCTATAAACAGCTTCAGAAACTGCAGTTGCGTCCGCGAGCGCCAAAAGGGGCGGCAGTCCAGACCCCACTTAGCCCCTCGCGCGGATATAAATAGAGCGGCGGCTTTGAGGGCGATCGCTTCAATTTCATAATTCTCAGCTAAATCTGCGAACGGGCGTTCGTTCGCCGCCAGAACCCTCGCACGTTCGTTCCATGACGACTGCTACACTTATTTATAGCATGCGGCTTATCGATGTCCCGCGACAAGCGATCATATTCAGGCCGGGAAATAATGTTTCCCTCAATTTCCCTACAATAATTCACCCCGAATGGCCATAACGCATAAATTGTTGTACTTTCCGGAATATTGGGAAACATTCTTCGTCTCGTCGGCTAAGTGCCTTAGAATGAATAGGTTTGTCAGTAATGGCTCTCTAAAATATTTGCTATGGAGATACGTAAGCGGATTGGACCATCGAGGAAGGTTTTTGATATTAAATGTTGCGATATTCATAATATATACATAAATGATTGCACAAAAAGATTAATTTAAATTAAAATTGATTTCTATACTCTTTACTTAAAACAGTTCCAATTCTAATTGTTAACAATCTAAGGAAAATAATTATAAAAATACATTTTAATGCCTTACGTTTTTGTTACTTATTTGTAAGGCAAATTCAGTTTACTTTATTTTCGACGTACAAGAGCTTAGAGTTTGGATCAACACACAGTAGTCATAAAAGCAATTGTAATTACAATTGTAATAGACAGAACTCATACGCCTAGACTCCTACTTGTTGACGGCGAATTGAATAATATATACAGTCTAATTTCCATATAAATCGGTTTCATAGATTGCGTAATATGCCCAACGCTTAAAATTTTAAAAACTGCAATCTTTTAATCTAAATTCGAGAAGTCAAATTTTATGTAATAACTAGTATTTGTCGGCGACTCCGCCCACTTGGACATCGAACGGCTTCTTTGATCTTTTATAACGACCGATCACGCCTTCAGCCGTGATCCCGTCGCCGATCTGCTCCTTTTTTTCGGTTTCAGTTCTGGTTCCGATATTGATTTCGATTCTAGTTCCGATCCAGATTCTGGTTCTGTTCAAAATATATGCAATTCACCCGCGGCTTCGTCCGCGAGGACATACAACGAATTCTTTCATGTATTATATCAATCGCTAACTTATTGTTTACGATCCCGATTTGGATCCCATTTTCGATTCCATATCAGAAGAATTCTTACTCTGAAAGCACATATAATGCCGCTGATTTTTTTATTGTGAAACGATCTCACTTACATTCTAGGTCCTGATCCCGGTCGTGTTTCGATATCGAACCAATGACGAACATAAACTTCTTTTAAATGATTTTTTTTAATTTTATAATTTAAATTAAAAAAAACATTTAATTTTAAATTACCAATAACCAATCGCCATAAGGAAAGAATTTGACTTACGATTCCTGAAGCAAAACTGCGGTCAAAAGTGAGCATGTTTATAAATTACAGCCTTTATGTCATTTTGATTATACATCATGTTAGTGTAAAATATCAGCTGATTCTATAAAGCCATTAAAGCGTGATTGAGTAACAAACATACATACCAGTTTTTACACTTATCATATTATTAGGATAAACATCATACTTTTGTTTTTCGTATTTTTTTCGTAGAATTCAGTTATCACTGAATTCTTAACAGTAGCGTTATAATACTCTGTCGATCGATTAACATGCAAAAATTTTAAATAGTAGTTCTATTTTACGGAAAATGAGATTTGCAAAAGCTTGTATTGAGTCAATAACTATTTATTATAACTACAACAGTGGAAAATAATTACGGCTCATGAGGTTCTCTGCAGATATAAACTAAATCCTATACGAGATATTTTCAACATGAGCCTACACGTTCACACGTTCTCCTATTCAGGTGTATAATACGCCATGTTAATTTTCATATTTTTCAGTAGCGTACGAGAGTTTTACGCCCGCCTCGGCGAACATTTTTTTTCGGATACCCGAGCGAAAAACAACCCGACAAACGACCACCCTAAAGCGTTACAGCGGGCAGATTTTGTCTGTTGACGCGACACGTCCCATTCTATTTGTTTCTCGGCAGCCG
The DNA here is from genome assembly GCA_005406025.1 of Eumeta japonica. Taxonomy (NCBI): domain Eukaryota; kingdom Metazoa; phylum Arthropoda; class Insecta; order Lepidoptera; family Psychidae; genus Eumeta; species Eumeta japonica. Next base: position 149,934 of record BGZK01000395.1, read on the forward strand.
GGAACACATCGTCACGGCCGCCGTAACCGACGAGGTCCACGGGCGAAGTTTTCGCGCGAGCCACGGCGGGCGCTCTGTTTGCCGAAGTTCGGGTGTTGCGCCGGTATAAGTTCGAGGGTCGGCCGGCGGATCGGGAGTAGCGAGAGCGCGAGGCCCCCGGGCCTCCGGCGCCGCGTCCGTATCGGATACACATCCCGGCCGTTTGTTGACCCTGACACCGCACTCGGAGAATACCAAGTAGATTCGAGGTTCTCGATCTACCTTGTTTCATAGATGTGTACGATGCTGACATTTTATTTTTTTTGATGACTCATTCGACGCTCCGTCATTATCTTTTGAATGTCACTTTTTTATTTTGCGGTCCGAATATGTTTCGAAATCACGATCAGAAATTACATTTTTGATGGTATAAAATTATTAATGAGTTTTTACACTCATTAACATTAAAAAAGAATTACAGTTTCTAAAAATTCACAAGCATGTGATTCATCAATGTTTTTTATATATATATATATATATATATATATATATATATATATATATATATTAAAAACATCAGAAGTGAAAACTTCAGAAGATTAAGCTGCGAGAAAATGAGACGATACAGTATCAGGGCTAGATTGATTATAGAGTATATTTATTATAATATGGGCAGGCACTAAATGCAAAAGTTATTTTAAATTTCATTATTCAGGTTCAATGTTTTGAATTTGAACAGATACAATAAGCAGGTGCACATAAGCATACGTACTTCTTTCTTTCGCATTTTATCTCACGTCATGTTTTATCTCATTCTCTCGCAGACATTCTATTTCATCTCACATTATATCTCATTCTCTCGCACGCTAGATCCTATAGATGTATATGATTGTCTCTGCTTATTGTCGCTTTTTCGTTTCATCAAATTTCAAATCACAACGGTGCTAAAGAAGTTTTCACTTCAAAAAGTCATTAAAAATTAATTCGAGACTTTTCAATCAATACAGACAGGGCGATGACTACGAAGGACTATTGACATAAAAACACCTCATTGAAAAGTGTGTACACTTCTACAAAATTAAATAACTTATTGTAAATCAGGCATTGTAATTTAAATGTCTTCCAAAATAAAGAAGTTCAGTAGGTAAGGTTTCGGAGAGTTTCCTTCAAAAAAATAACTCTAATCTCTCAGGAGCCGCAGTCCGACACGCATTTACAAGTTCTGCAGCGCCACGGAGACGAGGCGGGAGTTTTCCATTCGTCTCGCATTAGGATTATCATAAAGTTTTCTTCGGCCTGTAGTATTTATTCTTTTGTACTTCGTTGCTTCAAAGTAAAATTTTAAAATGATTTTTTCGGAAGGACGGACGAAACATTTGGTTAAAAAACTAAATGAATGTACGTGTGCAATTATTTATGTACGTATGCTAAAAAGTATAATTAGGTTGGCGTGTTTATATTATAGGAATGAAAATTAAAGGTGTATTTGTGTGTCACAATGCATTATAATGTCGCTGGACGAAGGCGTCGTTGTTTAAACACAAGCGAATAAAACTAATGAATAGGAGGCGTGTAACTGGACCCTCACAAAATGAATCAGATTTCAAAGCGCCTCCTGAAAATGTAGACATTTCAATTTTTTTTTTTTGCAATGAATGTGTAACAGATTGTAATTCATTAAATAATAAAATTGAATAACATCTACTCAATTTTATAATCAATTTCTTTTAAAAAATATTGTTTATGTTCTTTTGACATATAACGTAGAAAATATAAATGTAATTAAATTACAGTACACGTTATAAAAAATCTGTATACTTAATATTGTTTTATAGTACAGTCAAGACGCAAAGGAACTGGTGAATCATCAGAGAGTAAATGATAACCGGCGCCCATGGACACTTGCAAGCCCAGATGAGTCACCAGCACGTTGCTGGCCCCTTCGGAGGGAATAGGATGTCTAATGGAGGAGGATCGGGGCTTGTGGAATGTGATAAGAGGGAGTGCAGTGGAGGGAGCCACCATCTCATTTACTGGACGAAAAGAAACAACGGGAGCTGTTAGGTAACGTCCGAGTGAGATACTGTGAGAGTGTGATATTTCCACGAGTCGAGCGGGCTATTATTTGTGCTATAGCCAAATTAATACCAGTATGGCTCTACCACAATAAAAGCTTTAGGGAATGTAAGTAAGCCTTTAAATACCGCTTTCAATATGTCTCTAAAATTTAATTCTTTTATTGCTACATTTTTAATACAATCGATATCGCTCTTATTATAAGCGAATAATTACTTATTATTTGCTTATAACAAGAGTGATTATAAGCAAATAATAAGTGATTATTTTTATTATTCATTAGTATAATGTTATATATTATACTATTAATAAATTACATTATTACTATAATTTACAGAAATATTTAAAAGGTAAGTACGATGTGCGTGATTTGAGTTGTGTCGGGTATTTATCATTACCTAATTAAATTATGATGTCAATACGCCCTTCGCCCTTATTCGGTAATATCAATTATTATTAATACACGAGGAATATTATTAGATCGATGTTTGGTATGTCGGGTAAATTATAACCGGTTATCGAAACCACAAGTGGCTTAAGGCGAAGGATATATCGTCTTTACCCTGAAACGATACCACAAATAAACCTTCTAATTTTATTAAGAACATAATAAGGTAAATTAATTATATCTAAAATACTATATTTATTGATGAATTATGAAAGCTGACTAGATATCATGACCAAAAGTGAAATCAAAATTAAATTCGCTTAGAAAAAACAACGAGCTGTAAACCATCAAAAATTCTATGCCTTATCTTTCGATCGTAACGGAGTTTAATACTGTTCTATGTGGCGCTAGTAAGCAATGATGTTACTGGGTACTCGTACCCACTCTGTCTAACTAGCAATTTAAAACAGTAATCAATAGAAAGTTTTTATAATTATCAAAAAAAAAAACCGCTTTCACTAACAACCCTGACTCAAACTAAAAAAGTTAAATACATTTATATAAAAAAAAGAGTAAACTATTAAACTTTTTTCCCACTAAATTGCGAAATGTTCTGAATAACGATTGCTGTTGAAATAATTTCGAATTTTGTATTTATTGTATTGTGTGAGGTGTTAATTCGCGAAAATCCATAATAGACGCTTGCCTGCAACATGCATTAACATGCAACATGCAACCCATCGATGATCCTCGGATCTGCCTCTCCACTACAAATCTCTATCCAAAGAATTGAATATTGATTCGAGAGGATTGACAGATATCGAACACCTAAGCAAGTGTTAATTTTATTTTTCATAATTATTTTAATCCGCTAATCGTTATAATTATAATTTGTACGTACGTTTCATGCCAACTAGGCACATCCTTAGGAAATTGCAGACAATCACATTCACCAGGGTGTAAGGAGTGTTAAAAACAACCGACTCAACCTCGTTAAGTGAACCGCTGTCATGGAATGGTCAAAGAGCGACGAAAACATCCTTACCAGCAGCCACAGACCACCACCATTTATATACAAAATCCAATAATTATTTTCAGGTGATTATGGTCATCGAGTTTCGGAAAATTACTGAATGAAATCGTTGCATCTTATCATGGTATTGCTTAAAGAACAGTTTTTAAATCAAGATCTATGTATACTATTTAAAAAAATAACCGAGGAGAAATTTTAAAGACGTAACGATTTTGTAATTCGTACGGTTAAAGCCGCTGACGCTGCGACAACTAAAATATAAAAGAAGAATAACAATTTATTACGTTGTAACCATCAGAATGGCTATGTATGTTTCCATCTTAGAATGTTAAGTACGTTCAACATTTTTTTAGTAAAACGGATAAAGGCAGTAAATTAATCCTAACCTCCTACTGCGAGCGAGTTTCGTGTGCTGTTCGCGGCAACTCTTGTGACCGCGGCTCTTGTCCGCCGACATGCACTCCAACTGCGACTGCGTTCAGACTGCAATAATTGGGAAACGTGTTAGTTTGCACATCTGGGCTTGCACATTGAACCTCATGAAGAGTAAAGGACCATTACAAAAGATGCGTAGTTTTTTTTATTGTTTTCTAATCAATTATTTATTGGTTTTACTTTGATTCGATATAACTAAAAATACAATACACGTACAAAAGGATGTAGATTCGAAATATTTGACTTTCATATATTTTTTCATAGCAAAAATCACCAAATTATTAGTTACATGTATATAAAAAAAACTATACACATGTTCAATTAATCTTCGTTGTAACTTATTCAAAATTATTTGATATTGTTGATAAGATCTGAATCCCAAACATTATTCTAAGCTAATGGGCTCAAGACCGTATTTAGGATTAGTAATGATTTGTAATTTCCTTTCCTTAAATCCGTATTTTTTTCTCCTTTGTACTATCCTTGTTTACCTACCTCTATGACATTTTATTCCCCTCCCGTCACCCTCTTAAAGAAAAAACGAGCTAATAAACATGAGCGACAGAATGGAATAAAATTCATGTTTTTATAATTTCTTTTTTTACATAAATATGTATAGTACACAGGTTTTATTACACGCGGTGACGAGTTCTATCAGTATGGTAAACTTCATCAAAATCGGTTAAATTATTATCGCATTAAAGAAGACGTATGATCTGTTTATTTAATTTGATGAAATTTCAGTTATTCTAAGGAAAATTAAATTCTGTCTTTTAAAATGAAAGTTTTGAAAATGAATTTTAAAACAAAACTCTGGACCACTTAATTTAACATTCTAAACATCAGTGGGATCGTCATATATTTCAATTGTCTGACAAACTTAGTTCTGCGCCTTACGCTAATAAGAAAATTATATTTTACACTAATAGTAGCACCGCACATTTAATCTACTTTTCAGTTACTTTTAGTATGATGTCTTATAACATTCTATTGTAAGGTAACCCTGCTGACTTAGCATTTTTATATTAAGTAAAGAGCAGTTCCAGCGGTTTACGATCTGGGCTAACAAGTTCCTCTTTGCGGCAAATTTAAATAATCATTTACATTTAATTATAATGTGTATAAGCCATTTATACAACAACTTCTTGCTACTTTATACGTAGTGACATAATCTCATAGCTGTATAAATTTTGAGACTTCTGCTCAAACAACTGTGATAATAGTTCTGATAGTCCTCTCCAATCTAACCTAAAACTACCTAAAGAAATCTAAAGAGACCGTAACAGGTGAAAATCTGAGGGTGTAAGATTGGGGCTATACGATGAATACATTAACACTTCCCAACCAAACTCTCTCAATATTTACTGAGTGGCTAAATATGATTGTGGTGTGTCGTTGTTATGGTGGAAAAACACATCCTTTCTTTTGCTTAATTCCGGCTGTTATTCTCTAGTTTTTGCTTGAGTCTCATTAACTGTTGTCTTTAGCAAAGCTTATAATAAATTGTGCCCTTCCAATCCTAACATACACATTGCATCAACTTATCGTGAGTTAATCTGAATTTCGTTATAGTCTGTGGAGCTTGTTTATCTATCGACCATGATAATTTTCACACGTTCTTGTCATAGGTGGTCTATTTTCATCAGCAGTGATCAGTTTTTCCAAAACCCTTTGGTTGTATTACATTTCAATAGAGAATAGCAAATGAGTACACGATTCATTAGCTTTCTTTCAGTGAGCTTGTGTGAGACCCAAGTAATGAGCTTTTTTGTATATCGATCTTTTTTATGGGTCAAAACTGTTTTATGGTCAATACTCAGCTTTTCAGCTATGTCTTAAAAACTAATATGCCGATTTTATCTTACTTTTTCCAACGATTTTTATCTATAACAGGTCGACCGAAGGGCTGTTCATTTTTGATATCAAAATTACCGGATTTAAAATGCTTGGACCAGTCTTGTGCTACTCTTACCGACACTTGGGTCCATAAACGTCACAAATTATGTTCGCGGCTTTTGTCGAATTTTTTCGTTTTTGTAAAAAAACATCAAAATGCATTGAATTTCTACGTTGTATTCACTCATTTTGGTCGACAGAAAATCAGTAGAAAAATTATGGGATACCATTTTAATTTTTTATTTGTTTCTTTAATATCGTCTATTTAATAGTATCAAAACTAGTCAGATACAAAGAGCATAACCAAAAAGATTTTACTGCAACTTTTTACATATAAAATACGAAAAAACTTTGTCCCCAACCTAATAAATATAAGTCGACCATTCCTCGTTTCCGTCTGGAAGCTTCCAGCTTTTAACAACTGTTAAAAAATCGTTTGTGAGCACGTCTGTGCTTATGTATGATAAAACAACTGAGGAAATATTGATTGTCCCAATAAAGTAATATTTTGCTAAAAAGTTTATTTTTCTGCTAAACATTCCCTGAACAACGAGGCAACTTGAAGTCAATATTGACTGGCATTACTACCCTAAATTAATTACAGAAATTGATCGACCTATGTGAGCCAATAAAAGTTCTATAAAAAAAATGTAATTGAATGAAAACATATAAGACTTTTTCGTGTTCCTTTTAAACAGTACTAATTTTCCTAAGCGTCGATATATTTTGAGCAATATAAATTCCCTTTTGTGGTGTAAAGGTGTAATTTTGTGATGTACAGTTTAAGTGGCTCTATGTGGTAAAAAAAAAATTCATTGTAATTAATTTCAATATTTTTTTATGCTTTTGCTTTAATAATAAAAATTCCACTATTATCAACACTGATACGGAAACTCGGGATATTTAAAAGATTGATTGAGCAGAAGTATTTAAAAGGTACATTTATCAAGAAATTTTGTCTTTGTATTAAAGCAAAAATTACGACATTAATGGAATATTTGTTCTAGAAAAGTAAACAATAATATGATCTTTTAATACTATTTTTGCACTTTTGTACATACTACTTTTCATCAACTTATATCACTGTACTGCTGAGTAATAACATCTCTCAATCTTTTTATTCAAACTTTTATTTAAACTTAACCTTAAGCTCCTGCATTGATTCACTGCGCAGCGGATTAGGTTAGTGTAATACGTGGGACATTGAAACGATTTGATACATGATTGAAACAATTTGGCTGTATAATAGCTTTTTGTAATTCTAACTGGTTTAACCATTGGAAGCACGAAAGAACACCAATCTTTAGTCGTAAAAAACCATTACAGCTTAGCCTATCTGCATATAGAATGAATAAAGCTATGCATACAGTAAAACCATCTTTAAACACTAGCTGCGTTAAGGATACGCCACATTGAATTCTGAGATACCCGTGTTACAGCGCATATATAAAAAGCAGGATGTTGGATGATCAGTTTGTATATAACAAAAGAATAATAATTTTTTTTTTATATTGTGATAGTCTACAAATTATACGCTCAATAGCTATTGTATTTTAGCGGACACGCGTACTTTTGTTCTATATAAGATACTAGCGGTCACCCGCCCGCTTCGCTGGCCATAATTTAAAATTTAGCAATTTTTATTATTAAAATGTGCCCCCGGTTTCACTCTCGTGGGCATAGATTAGAATGAATTCCTTCATCTTCTATATCGGCTGATTTTGCTGTCAATTTTGATCGCGTTCAAGGTCATATTCCCGATTTCAATTCTGATTCCATTGTCGGGTCCAGTCCCTATCCCGCTCTCAAATTTAGTGCTGGTTCCGATATCGATCTTGGTTCTCCTTTGGGCTTTAATAGTAGTAATAACAAATTACGATTTATACTAGAACGAATATTAAAACGACAACGAAATTTAAAAATACCATTATTACTGACATTTACACATTTTTACATAAGTTATATATATATATATTATATATGAATATAAATGTGTGTGTGTGTATATATATTATATAATCTTATTGTATTTATCTTATATACTATTTGAGAATATAATATTTACAGACCTGAAACATATGGAGCGTAGAAACGAAAGAGAAGCTTTCCTAAAAGGACGTAATTTAGCAAATGCCGATATTATGGAAGAAAAAACAAATTGGAGACCTTTGATACTACTTGACACCGATGGGCAAATTCCCGTAGAACATGGAAAAAATAGCAAAGAAAAAGATATACAAGCCATACGGCAAAAAGAGACATTGCAACCGTTGTACTTCCATAACGCGATGATACCAGACACTCCGGCAGAGCCAGATCTTGAAACACATCCTTATCAAGAGCATATTATTATAATTCTAGATGATGTAACCGGAAATCAGGACAACATTAGTGATTTCCGTAATATGCCTTGGCCCGAAACTAAGGGGAATGCACCGCCATCTACTCCTACTAATATTAATATGGCTCTTATATATATATATCGATTAACAGACTGTAATTTCTTGGGAATATCCTACCGGCTGCACCATATAAGATTGTTAGGGATATGTTTATTAATCCTTTTAATTAAAATACTTGTTTCTGTACTTTTCATGTTTAATATATTGACTTAAATATTTTCATGCGATCAAATTTTCAACTAAAGGACGATAGTTTACCCACCGTTCGCTCATTAAGAGTACCTACTTCGTTCACGGATCGTTCATAGGGCGAGCGGCCCCGACATACGAGTAAGGGCCGTGTCGCATCTCCGCCCTATTACAAGCGTTGTCAGTTAATAGCGACGCACACCAAGGTACGTAAAGATTAATTCCGATGAGATACAGACAGATGTCTATGGCCTCGGGCGAAATTTAGCATTCGTAGCACTCGGATAGCTCGTGTACACCGAGTCGTATCCAATGTTTACGTCAGTTTTCGTATTTGTTATTAATTGTTTTCGCTTCTACCTGTCATTGTCGCTTATTTTCAGTTTTAATAATTCTTGTTAATATTAAGTGACCGATGATCATTTGAAAACTTTCGTATATAGTTTGCACGACACGACAACACTACGTGTAATGCACGATATTAGTTGTATCACTGACGGTTGGCGAATAATCGAGGGCGATATTTTCATACTTTTTTATGTTTTCATACAGATAGTACTCGGTTTGAATTCTGATTGTGGGCGAATCGAGCGAAACTTTTTTAATTGAATTTAAATCGAACCTTTCGCTCCATTCCTAAAATAGCACGCTAAGCCGTGTTCGATGTCCTTGACAGTCCCTCATTCGCGTTTAATTAATACGTAGGGCTCAAGGTCGAGCCCGTGAATATAAAATTAAACCCTCACGTATCACGTAAGAAAAATGACTGTTGAATAAATAATAGTATGTTATTAATACCATATTATAACGTTACGTAAATCCATGTTGAGATAATTTTATTAATTTTATGGTAAGTACATAAAAGAGTATCCTACGTAACTTTTTCGACAAAAACAAATGATTCAATAGATACAAATCATCGATCTCTTACGCCTAGCGTTTTGGCAAAGCATTTACAGTGTGTATGCACCGATGTCCACAAACAACTACAAATCCCTCGGGGGCGTGATTTATTTCGGCAAAACATGCCATTACCGATGTGGTGGTTTACGGTTTTACGTCGTCATAAAACCATCAATAATTCGTATGTTATGCAGAAAATGGCAGAAAGGTAGAAAATGGAAGAAAAACAATGTGGTATTAATCACTCTCCGTTGTTGCTTTGGGACTTGATAAACGTATGTTTGAATTGAAGTGAAAGTTCTATATAGAAAAATTCTTAATTAAGTGGACGAGCAACTCTCTTTGTGGATATTATGAATACCTTTTTAGGGTTTCGTAGTCAATAATTCATAGTTCCACCATGTCTGTCCGTCTATTTGTCTGTCCGCGATTTAGTTAAAGGAACCTTAGTACTAAAAAGCTTTAATTTGACATTGGTTTCCGTAGTAATCATGTGAAATAAAAGTAGCAAATTAGAATTTAGAAAATATTTTTTTAGCGTACATCCCCGAGATATACATAAAGGGTTGAAGTTTTGTCTCGTGTAAACCACAGAGTGAGATATCTTTGGACAGCTCATACAAAAACATTGCGAATCTGTAGAAACCATTTTTCGATTTGGGAATCAGTTTAGAAAATATTAAGCTTTAAATTGCTAATTTCTGTTAAAGTCAAGTGTTCCCCATTCGCCATCCAAATGGCTATTATTGAACATGAGAAAAATTCTCTGAAATATTATATATAACGAAATTAAAATGAAAACTTTCACAGCTGAGTAGATTTTACAAGTTAACGAGTAAAAACCGACCAAATAATAGAATTTTGTGCAAATTCCTTTGTAAATTACTTAGACGATGTTTTTGGTTGTGTTAAACAGGCAATAAATATAAGTTTACGAACCATGTTAAGTTATGAAAAAAGATCATACTATTAATCAATTACACCCACCCTATAAAGACTCTTTTTTATACGTTATCGACTGTTAAACCGTGAATTCTATGGATAGCTGCATAGTATCAAACAAAAAAAAGCTGTTTTCCAAGTCCGTATATTGTGACGAACAACGACGAAACCCTAAACTGCGCATGGCCCAACACGCACTTGACCTGTTTTTAGTCATCCAGGGCTCGGTTTAATTTCGATTTAAAAGTAATACTCTGAACAATCTTATTTATTTTCTTATGATGTTTTATTCTTTTCCATATTTTGATTCAGCTGAAGTAACCAATCAAAGTCATATAATGTATGTTGTGTATAGTAAATATTGAAACAAATGCTAAAATATTGTCAAATATGTCAAAGATTATTTTTCATTGGTGACTTACTAACGTTATTTACTATTAGTAGTGTAACTACATATTATTTTAATGATTCGATCTCACTATTGGTAGTAACTACTTTACCGACATGTAACCCCTGTTTTACTCACAATCAAAGGATTGGATGACAATTTTTTTTGTTAATTAGGTCTTAACTGTTACAAATAATTATTCCCTTTTAGGTAGTCGAAAAAGAGCAATAAATCAGGAAGTATAGTGAACGTCACATCGAGTATAAAAACAAAGAAACTAAATAACAGCTGGATGTAAAAACAAAATTAACTCAAGTCTCATACAAAATGCACTCATTTTCACAACCCGTGCCGACACACAAACAACGCTAAACAAAGGTACGCAGTTTCGCGCTCGTCAACTTTGCCAAAAACATTCATGTTGCAGCGTGTGCACTCAACGGCGCCGCTGCAGAGCGCTCAATTTCGAAAATGTGAATTGAGAAACATGAAAAAAGATTTATTCGAACATTATAATTCAAATAGAGCGAAAAGATTTAAAAAATGACAATATAAATTCACGTTAATTTCCCAGAGGAGTAGGCAGAAATTGCAGATTTTCACACGGTATGATCCTTCGTATCTCTCTCGCTTCGCTGACATCCCTCGATCTTTTCATGCAAGCTCTTCGGTTTCGGGTGCTTAAAATTTGGCCCTTTTTTGATATGCCACCAATTTGGCCTACATAGGATTTTCTTAAGCGACCCTTGCCGACCTTCATCATAGATGCCTTACCTTAGATTTATAAGTCGTATGATTAAAAAGTTGGTAATAGGATACATTATGAACGACTTTAGAAGCCCACATTCACCGTCGCTTGTAAAAAAAGTAATTTCCGAACTTTACTATATTTTTAGTAGTTCGTAGTTACCTGAAAATTATTTTACTCGTAAATTAACTACAACATCGTACCTCAGTACAATAAGAAACCTCTCTGCAAAAGCCAATAGATTCGATGGAAATAATTCAATAATTGACAGCAAAAATAACGATTCTCTTACGTCTTAAGACCAACTTTCAAAGCTTCTGTTGCTAAATGAGCTTTCCATTTTGTATTAATGGTTTTGCGCTAATAATTACATAGTTGTGCCCTTTAGGTGTGTGTTTTGCGTTTGCATTATTGGAGGTGAACTGTATATTTCTTCTCTTTTGGGCACAGAAAAAAAATATTTCTAATATTTTTAACTAACTTTGTGATTATTTCTAGTTAGTTTTTCTATTTGATCTTTGACAAGCAAATAAAAATGTTGACCAAGAAGATATGAAGAGGGGTCAATGGAAAAAAATCTCGTTACCTTTGAGATTCACAAAATTACGCTGTGATGTAAATTATCTACGAAATCTCACATTTAACGCGAAAGGAGCGAGGGGGTTCATTGGATCTATTCTCAACTCACTAAATTTCGGATTTCTCACTACATGTCGGATCCTGCTTATTTTCGAAGTCATTAATTTGTAATAATGACTTCGGTTTCCAGAGTCATTATTACAAATAAATGCACTACGGATGAAAAAGGTAGGTACGTTGTTACATTTTTTTCAAGTTTCCCACACACAATATTGTACCATTTTAGCCGTCTATAACTATAAAAATACGGTATGTCGACTATTACTAATAAACTAGAGTAAGCTAAAAGGCATCAGCAAAAAAGCATATCTTCATGACACTTACGTCCTTTTGTCGAAAAGCGCGGTTTTTCGGGCAATAACTCAAAAACAGTATATCAGATCATCTTCAAAATATTTTTTCTTGAAAGTATTTATTAAGCGTTACCTTTTTCATTATTTTCATATTTTTTTTTCACACGGTTTAAAAAATAGAGATAAGAACACAACTTCTGCTACTTTCGAAGCGATTATTTCCGAAAATATTCAATTAACCAAAAAAAATTGGTTAAAAACCTTGAAATGATCTTAAAATAACTGTCGAAATACATTGATGATTGGTAAAAAAAAAATTCAGCTTCTGTTACATGTATGAAGTGCCCCCCCCTACAAATATTTATTTTTGTCATTTAACTACCAAACTAAGTAGTGGCTTATACACGACAGCTATACTATAAATTTCATCAATATACGTCTTGAAGTTTTGAATATAATACCTGTGACATACGGACAGACAGACATGACGAAACTATGGGGTTCAGTTTTTATCATTTTGGTTCGAAACCCTAACAACATGTCATGTAATTAATGTATGTTAAGGAAGATATCAACGAAAATAGTTGATAATAATTAATTGTTTTATGTTGTTTCACGTTTTATGACCCCCACTATAGAAGCATACCCTCTCATCATATTTTCGTTCCAGATCGCGGGGCTAGAGAGCTTAAGTCCTTCACGCCGCGCTCAGAGTGGATTAGGGGCTGCTAGCAACCCTTGTAGTTAATGTGACGATGACGTCCAGCACCGATAGCTTAACGACGTGTGGTTTAATTTGACTCAAACTTATTGTCTGAGCCAAACCTATTCACCTCAGGGTTCAAAGCCAGCGCTCTTTTCTACTGTACCACCACCGCTAGTTATTAGTTAATTAACATATTTATATGTAATTGAGGAACACACAAGAGTTATATAATGCGAAACATAAATAGGTTAGGAAATGCGTTAATAGTTTTTAATTTGCATGAAAAGGGCTATTTAATTTTGTGACTTCACCCAAAAGCGAGTTACTTGATTTTGTAATGGTAGTAAGAGAATTTTATACCATGAATTAGAGAAACTATTTTGAAATAGAATTCTTTTTTTCTTATAGAATTGCACATTATCAATACAATTATAACCTTTTCCGGGCTTTTATAATGCTTAGTAACAAAAAGGAGGTAGGTACACAAAATATTATGTTGGCAAACTTCAACAGATTTATTTATTTCTTAATTGCTTACTTGTTTTCTGTTATATGTAATGTGGAAAAAAAAAGAAGGTTATTCTTGTTGCCAATATGAAAGTACATCTCCATACATTTGATAAAACTTCAAAAATAGTTTTTGAAATCACCCCCTTACAGTGATCGATATTTCAAAACCGAAAACGTCCGCGACTGAAGCTCAGTGTTATCGCAAAAATCTCTCCGTGACCCGGACATTGCGAAATCCGCTCAGTTACTTTAATATACGGCCAATAGGGCGCATACAAATAGGGCCGGCCGATATTAGATTAGGAGTCTTCATATCGACTTATTACGCGTCACCTGAACTCGTCGTCAGGTGCGCCGCGCCCGCCCCCCTCCGCCCTGCCGCGTTCCCCGCGCACACGTGAGCGAATTTCGCTCCCCGTTAAATGATATACAGTTGTTTATCTTGCTTCGGATATATTAAACGTTTGCCTTCGCCCGCGGCTTTGCCTACGTAGATGCGCTGATTCCCGTCTTACTTCAAACGGATAACAGAGATCGATTTTAAATGTGAATTAATTTATTTTTCCAAATTGTCACACTTGCATTCTTTTCTTTACTTGTTCTTATCAAAAATTGCCATTTTGTTTTAGCAAAGCCTATTCATAAATGATATAGTAAAGTATAAATTATCTTGTCGCCAAAAAAAAGTGAAATAAAATTATCTTTAAGAGGGAAAAAAACGCTATAAATGTTTACCTTGATAATTAAAACACTCTTTTAAAATTTATTATTTGTATTCATTATCATTTTATGGCAAAGTTAAGGTTGCGTAACGAAGGCAAAAAACTGAGCAATTATTGACTTCGGAAGAGAGCCCCAAGACTTCCGCATTGTTTCGAGCAATAATGCTTTTGAGCTCGGAAAGCTTGAAAACATTATTGTTTACATTTCGTCCTTAATTATCAGCGGTTCTCTTTAAAAATTTTTATAAGTGTAAATATGATCTAATTGCAATATATCGAATATTTCATTAAGGATATCTTTTGAATAGGGTTTGCATCATTTGCTGTAGTTTTTTGAGCTCAAATATATTTAGTTTAAAAATCGGCAGAGCAAGAAATCTAACAATGATTTTGTTAAAAAAGAAGATTAGAGTACATTTTTGATTTGTTTATTCGATTTCAACGAGATTTACAACGTTTGGTAAATACATTTAGTTTTAAAAGTCAACATTATTAAAATTTTAAAAATACTAATATAATTATTATGACAATAAATACTTTTTCTTTAGAAATACTTTGCTTACGATATTTCTTTATGAATTGAATCGACATTGATCAAGTTTACAGTACTCAACGCAGTTATTTTAGAAATCGCTGTTATAAGAATTTGAAAGCCATTGGTTCAAAAGTTAAAAACTTGTTTAAAATTTTTTATAATTTTCAATGAGTTTTCTTAAAATTTACGCAATCGTTCTTTCTTAAATTTTCAGGAATTCTAAATTGTGGCAAGTCATTTTATAACTGCTTTCAATGATAATTGGTTAAACAAAACCGCTTAAGTATTTTTTAGTAATTCCCATTTCTTAAAATTATTGGAGAATTATTAAATTCATATGGACCCGCTATTATTCTATATTAATATTTACACATTTATAATGTGATACTTATTTAATTTAAACTTAATACAGTTAACAGTTGCAAATTTCGCGTCTTTTCTCTCTTTGACACATAACTCGAAATCACATATCCAACACCCATCTTGGCCGGTCTTAACTGCATTAGATGCTGAAAAGCAACAAATGATATTTTTAAACGAGACACGAAAATGAATCAGAAAGTAGCTAGCATTATTTAGATAATAATAATAAATGGTCAATTTTTAGAGCTGGTGTTAGCAAAATACATGACAGACACTTGAAAACAGACGTCGTTGTTAATCGTGTCTCTATATAGTAACATAAACGAAATGTACAGAATATATATGCGTATATCAAAGGAAAGTTACGATAGGATTCAGCGAGTATTATTAGTAGATTATTAGTAGCATATGCTTTTTAAAGTTATTTTAATGTTATAGATTACAAAACTATTAGATTAGGATTGAGATTTAGTTAAACCAAGGAAGTGCATCGATATCAATTTAGGCGTAAATCGATAATAATAATGGAGGAATTTACTACAAAATTCACGTTCAATATGTGATAAAGATACATATGTAAGCAAAAACTTCTAGAAATTTTAATGATCATAAAATTTCATACGGCCTTCAGCACAATCCCCGGCCTGCAACCGTCAGTTAAGACAAGGACCCATCGCAATAGCTAACAGCTAATTCCTTTTCAAAATTTATTAGCAATAATGAAAACTTGTAAAGGGCCTCGTGTTATTGTAAATTCCGTTTCGATAAGGTGCCGTTTAACAGCGCAAAGTGTTACCGGAAAATGGAGTAATTAACCGATCGTTTGGTGAAACAACAGCCGTCAAAGTAAACTTCAAATACGACTTCGTTTCGTGACGAGGATCGATCGATCGTAATATTTATGCAATACTTCGGAGCGGGCAGGGACGTGCGCCGGCGGCGGTGCGTACGCCCAGAAGCACTCGGAACTTCCTGGATTTATCATGTCTCGCGAACGCGAATTTAGTGAAAATTTTCCCGATTAATTTCACTCGGCGAAAGTTAATTAATCGAGAAAGTTGTGACGGCTCGGCCGCGGGGAACTGTAAGTGAATCTGCCCGCCGAGCTTTACCTTGTGAACTTTTAAAGTAGGTGCCCATCGGCCCCGCTCTAAACTTGACGTCACAAAAATAAACGAGCATCTAAAATTTGTACTCGCCCCGTTACCCTGATTTTTGTATTATTTCAAATGCACCGCCGTGTGAGGGAATGCCGATCACGAAAATAATCGCTCGACAGCCTTCGTTATCACATCTTATGTAAATACAAATATTTCATGGAGATTATTATAGGAATTATTTCCTTGAGATACGTTTCCTATAATCCAGAAAATATTTTTTTTCCTTTATTCGAAAAAAAAGACTGCTCAATCGAAGATTCAATCTTCTCTGTGACCCTTGACATTCAAGGACCAATAATAATATTAAAATGGGAGTATGGATCTCCATTACAAGTAATAATATCATACATGCCCGAGGTTCGATCGATATGTACATTGAATAAATCACGTCTATATTAAATTTTCTCCTTCGACGCGAACCCTTTCTGTATTTCAATATTTTATGAACACGCACGCGTCTCCTGCAATCTAGGTTCTGGCAATTTTCAAGATGAATTTTTCCTTTCAGCCGATTCGGGGCGCTGACGTTGTTGAATGGTCATACCTAATTCAATTCTTACGACTGAGTTTCTTCCTTGGAAACGGTTTACATGTATCCGACAGAAGTACTTCTCTATAATGATAAAGTTTTCGTTATAAGTTCTTGCGTCATTTTACATGCAAAAATTTAATGATCGTAATGAAATTATTTTGCACACTTTGTACTTTTCCGAGGTGTAAACATAATATCGAATAAAACATATTAGTTTACACTACGCAATGCCATTTCTATTTTATTTTTACCATTTGCACGAAAAATTAATTAACATTGTTTTTTTACACGACTTAAGACATGAAAATATTATTGGACCATATTTATTGGCTTTTTTAAATAATATCGCCTAAGTTATGAAATCAAAGCCGCAATTATATTATTTTTTCCCCGACTATAGTGGGTAACAATTTTAGAAGTGTATGTGTATATATGTTTATCTGTTCTCTCGTAGCTTCTAAAATACTTGTCTTAATCTAATAAACTAGGTGTAAAACGTCTTATTAGATTCAATTTGGTCGAGTATATAACATATTTTCCAACCTCTAATAAAATAAATCGCAGACAAACATGTCATGTTTTGTGTGAAACGAGAGATCTTTAAAAGTTAATTCCGAATATTTATATTTTTACTGTACATAATACAGCTATTTAAGTTAGTAACAAAATCGTTTCAAGTTTAAACGTAAAACCCCAAAGGATGCTGCGTTGCCCTTCCGCCCTTCGTGCGACGAAAATATAATAAGGGCCACGAATCTACAGTAAGAGCTAAACTTATGTGGCAATCTATAGAATAGAGTATTTGGAAGGTGTATTCATTAGTGCTTTGCATCGCAATAATTAAAAAAAAAATCTACTCTTTATATGGTATCAAAAGCTATAGGTTAGCGCAAATAGGTTACAGAAAAAGAGGAATTTAAACCAAATGTATTTCTCTTACTATGGACGCTTTTGACTTGATATAATAGAATATTAGGTACAATTATTGATATTTATTTTGCAATGATTATTTTAACATCGTGCCTATATAAGTAGGTAGTTATTTGAAGGATTTCAATATTTTCATCTACATAAATTTCAGATGTACATCATATCTGATATGTGTAAAAAACACTCCTCAGCGCAACTCTTACACAAAGTCATTATTTTAGTTTTAAAACAACTATATTTATTATTAAATAAAAGCTTGTTTTTTAAAAAAAAAATTAATAATTTCAACATTTGTCTAGTTTTTTAAATATGTCAAATCAATGTGCCTACATATCGTCGATATGATACTAGTTGCACCAAATTCCTTTTCTAGTTCGTTATTCTCAAGGTCCACGTCTCTCTTCACAGACACCTCGTCTATCTATCAACTTTTTTTTTGCGAATCGAGTAAAATTTCATTATTTCGGTAATTTTCGCGCATCCAGCACAGAGGCCGGCCGCCTCTCGTATGAACTCTTAAAATATACACATATAATAAGGTCTAAATAATACAAATTTTTCACAGTAATCGCATGATTTTGTACGCAGATGTAACCTCGATCATTATTATATAACACCTTCATTTTTTTTTTCATAAAGAGTTCATAGCCTGTTTATCAAAAAAAAATAGTCCCTCGATAAGTTTTTTTAAGATATTATTAGGTTATAATAGACACAAAATTGCTTCTGGGTACAAATGTGACCTAAATGAATATGTTTACGTTTTTTGTATATTTTTTAATTATAAACTATTTAGAGCGCGGCCGTCAAACAAAATATCTCTCGATAAGTATTATAAGTATTATCATATGATTATACAAATAGTAGTTCAATCGATCAATCAAACAATAGGATAAAATCCTTCAGTTTAATTAAACAGATATTTGGTTTAAGCGTCCATAAAATGTCAATCAAGTAAAGTTTTCCATCGTAACACAAATAATCGACCAAAGGTAGCTCTATGGCGGAACAAAGGTTTCATAAGTTTTTGATGATAAGTGTATTAGAAACAATTTTTTAAAATCTGCATACAAATGATTGTGTACTGGGGAATAGTATATGGTGTCGTGTATAGTGTACACTGGCTACCCTTACTTCGTCTAATCAGAATTGTGACCGGTGGCGGTATTGATATTGAAAACGAGATGGGAAGCAGAATCGAGAGTCGAAATCGCGGCCGAAACTGAATGTGGGACCGAGATTACAATAAAGAGCGCGAGCGGGATCTAAGTTAAAAACAGAGTACCAATATCAGAACCGAAGCGAAACAAAAGTGGGCAGCAAGATCTGTTAGTCTAAAACGTAAAACCGTACTTTCTATGTCCAAACTGGTGAAATCGTGGGCGGAATGCTCGTAATTTTATAAATAAAAAGCGAGTCGTTACAATGCGACGGAGACGCAGACCGAGCGGCGCGTGCGCGGCCGGCCCGTTCGTACGTCGGCGGTACGTTCGTTGTAAATTACCGGGGTCCTTATAATTTCTTATTAATGTCAGTGGGGATCGGGGCGCGGCCGGCGGACGGCGGACGACGGCGGAAAAACGCCCTTTTATTTTATGTCCTCGTAAACGTGACCATTTTTTCGCGATAACGATGACGCAGCTCCCTCCCCTTCCGCCCCGCGGCCGCCGGCAGCGGTCATTATCACTTCTAAATGTCCACCAATCAGATCGCAGCCGTTCTATAGTGGGCAATGAGGCATAATAAAAATATATATGTCTATGGTTATTCTACCTATAGGCTTACGTTTTGAATGTACCTTGAAGGGATTTCATTGAGTTGCGATTTTATTTCATTTTTTTATATTTATATATGATTTATGTCATCAAATGTCTCCGGGCTCATATTTCTTATATCCTGTAATGTTTTCGATGTTTTATAAGAAGCTATTGATTTGGATTATTTAGATTTTTATTAGATTAATCGATATCCTAACAACATAACCGCGAAAATGAATTTGTTTGTGTGTTATGCTTTTACTTCTCAAATGCTCAACACATCATCATGAAATTTTGCCTATACGTTGTCAGGGGTACAGAAAAGAACATAGCGTACCTTTCATTTAGAATTTCTGGAGTTTACTTCTGAAGGATCGATTTTTCATATGTAAGCCCGGGTAAGAAAAATCATGGGGAGTAAAATCAAACTGGCGTTACGTCACGTTACGTTCAGGTCAGCTTCGTGTATATGGTGACTATACACGTGTATAGGCTCCATATTCATGCGGAACTTATCTTGCGCATCCCCTAGCAGTATATGTAAAGTACAGCGCCGACTTAACTATATCAGTACATACTTTATTCATTTAATGCTAATAAATAACAACTGTCAAGTTGCGGAGTTTTAATCTCAAATTATAATTTTTTCTGGTAGAATACTGGGAACAACTAGATATGGTACGCTATTATTGATGCGATGTTTTCGCGATTTAACACACATACATCTTCCGACGTCCATGTGTCATAGTTCAGTTACCACAAACCAATTGCCTCAGTATTCAATGATGTCCATATCTTCCTGGAGTAAATAGAACGCAAGATGACGTTAATGGTGAATAATTATAATCAATCTTACTTAGTTAAAACTTCATTACATAATAAAATTATCATTGTTTGTGTTTTCGTGGTTTTGTTATGTTATATAACAAATAAATTGTATAATTAATATAAATAAATGTATCATTCATGCTCAAAGTAATATAAAAAAATGCATTTATTTACTTCATTCACTAATCTATTTATTTTATAATCGTTCGTAAGCGGCAAACTGTCATGCATCGGAACTGACACACACACACACACACACACACACACTTTTTTTCATTTTCTTTTTTGTTTTTAAACTGCGCTATTCCCGAGTAATATAGTCTATATTTTATTTTGACAATATCGTTTATTCCGGTACCACACAAATAGGAACTTTGACAAGGTGTGACATGATACAAATTCGTCATTCAATCGGTAGCGGTATCTGAAATGAATGTAGTAGGGGGGCAAAATCGAGGGTAGGGGTCGAGGCCAAAATTAAGAATGGGACAGGGGTCAAAATTTAGTATACGATCTGAATAAGTATCAAGAATGTAATCAGGATCGAAATTAAAAACAGTGTAGGCACCAGAATTATAAGCTAGAAGTTCGTTCAGAATAAAACATGAAGGAACACATTTTATGCTTACGCGGACGAAGTCGCCGAAGGAAAGCTAATTAATCTAAAATGAGTTGGAATATTTAAAACTAGTATATGGGCAACAAAGCATCTCTTAGCCTTTTTCGTTTATGGAAAGATGATAATTCCTATGACGAAAGTTGTTTATATTTCCAACAATAAATATTTAAAACACAATAAATATAGTACTCTCACAATAAATATAGCTTATGTCGTTTGTCATTTGCTGTTGAGAACCTAATGCACCAACAAGGTAATTATCTCAAAATGCAAATAAATTCGTTAAATAAAGCATGCTTAAATTTATTTATCTCATTTTTCAATACGAAGCATCTCTATAAACGTGAAAAGCAACATTTAATCAAAGTAAAAAATGACATCGAAATCGTTAGGGCAGTTTTAACATACTCATCTATTATATATGATGGATTTTTTAGAACAATTTTGGCAAAATATCTACAACAAAAGTAAATAATTAAAAAAACACATAAAAAATTTAGACACAACCCTATTAAGTTCGGTTAGACTGCAATTGTGAGCGCCGCGCCTAGCGCCATAAAAATGTGTGTATGCATTTTTATTAAGATAACTGTCCTTGTCTTTGAATGTTTATAAATTTTTACTACACCTAGTAATCAAAGACATGCGCAATTGTACAGTTGCGCTGATGGTTAGCAGCGTGACGGTGCACGTTAGGACAACGCAAACGGGCTGCGCAGGCATGATAAACTGAATAAAATGACAAGTTATATTAATATTAATAATTAATCGCGTATGTGATGCGCCTTTACGCTTGAAGCACTGTTACAAAAATTGCATAAAAATTGATGTAATAAATAATTAAATAATATGGCTCGCTTCGGATTATGATCGACGTAGCAAAATGCATTTATCAACTCTTCCTCTTTGTTGGTGGATTTTTGTAAAAGACGTATGAATCCGGAAAGACATAGTTTTGACGTGACAACGTCTTAAATTAGGTTGCGGCTGGGAGTCACTTTGAAAAGTGTAACGCTCGGTAACGTAACGATGAGTCACCGAACGAGAGAGCCCGCCGAATGCCTTGCGTCTCTCCACTCAACTACTATGATCGGTCTGCCGCGCGCAGCGCTAGAGAAGTAGTGCATAGCTTGCAAATGTATTGCAAGTTATTGTATGTATATTTGTATATAAATACGTATGTATGTGTAAAGGTAAAATAAAATTTTGTTAATATGAAATTCAGTGCGAGATTCTTTGTATAAATTAATGTTTTAAATATAATTCTTTGTATAAATAAATGTTTTAAATTGTTACTATTTCATCCTTCTTCCTACTATACGAATGAATATTCACATTAAAATGATTTTACCATTCAAAGTCGTTGTCACGTAAAACTTTCGCCCGTATACCGACTTTTTTAGTCTTCTTAATGGGTTCACCACCATTCGCTCGGCATTACCTATGTATCGTATTCACAGGGTTATCGGTTGGCATCAAATTGTTGCGACGATTTCTCCACACTGTCCATAAAGCTAAAGCGTATATGCGTATTCTACAGTTGTAAAACTCTTACTAAGAACGTAATTAATACGTACGATATCTTTATTCGACAAATAATGTACTTAATTTACACGTATTCGTGTATGTCAATTCTTTGCTTATATATAGCTAATCAGCTGGGTTACGCAACTAAGTCACCGCACTTCAATGCGATCGTAAGGAAACTGGAATTAAAAATTAAAAAGGTACCCAAAACAGACACAACATTATCGCCGACAAGACATCGCCTGCGAGTGATTGGCTATTTTTTTATTATATCGCATCTTTGTCGTTTTTTTTTTGTGTGTTGTGTAAAGAAAAACTACTCTTTCGTTGTAAAGAAAAACCAAGGCGAGTACATACTTATTAGGGAATATTATGCTGTGATACACTATACATTACATTATAGAATACAGAACATAGATTATGTAATACAGGAAATAATTACCTTGGTTTGCAGTAACTATTGTTTAATTTCATAGAGAATTTATTTGCTTAAAAAATGCCCGTAAACTGTTTGCAACCTGTACAATATTTTGTAGGATTTCTATGTTTTTATCACAAATCAAATTATTTGTATCATTCAACTCATTTGAGCAAGTCAGTTGTGAAGTCATATAGGTCTCAGTGATGGAAATAAATTCATTTTTACGCATGTAATTAATTACAGCTACTTAGTGATTTTAAAAAAGCATTTTATGATATAGCACCACATCAACTACTTCGATAATGTCCTAATTCGGACTTTATCCATGTCCTAAATTCTACTAATTAGTAGAAAAAGGACGTCAGACGAAAGACTACCACCTCATTGTAACTACGAAAAAGGAATGGCATCTCTATGAAGAAACTGGTTGAATTTATTCCTAACACTTCACTCCTATAGCTTCACCGGCCAGTGAACGGCGCGTGATCGCACTCTCGTGGCAATTTTAACGCGAATCAACAATCGCTCCCTGTTCACCGCCCGCCCCTTAAAAGCGAAAGCTTACAACTTAGTGAGTCGAAATTTGAGCCGCGTCATAATATCGCCCGGAACGATCGCTCCGGATTTCGCATGGAATTAATACGAATTAAATAGATTTCGCCGGAGCGCGCTCCGCGTCATCGTCGCGGCGCGGTCGGCTGTAGGCGTGTGTTATAATAATAAAATTAGCGGCGCGAGATCTGTCCCGATCGGCGCGCCGCCGGAATACGGATGAGCGCGCATCGACGTGTGCCGGGACGCGTCTGCCGTTATTAATTAACCGGCCGTGTCGTTTACGCCGGTATTAATCGAACAGTATTTAGCGTCGCAGCGGTGTTATAAATCACGTTTATTGCTCTAACTATACCCTAAGTACGACTTGGGGATTTAAAGTGTAAACGATACTAGCGTTCGCTTTCATCTCCGCCTGCGTGGACTTAATGTATTAGCTTTCACCCGCGTCTCCGCCCGTTGGAAATGTGACAGATTTTTAATTTTTTGTATAAACCGGTCACACTGTCAACCATGATCCCGATCTGGATTTTGTTCTCTATTTTAATTCTAGTCCCGTTCTTGATTCCTATAACAGTCTTGATATAGATACCGGTTCTGCCTTTGCTATATTCACGCGAGCGAAGCCGTGAGAAAAAGTTAGTGTCTTTATAAATTATAACTCATGTCTTCTTTTTATGTATAAGCTACAACACTGCGAAGTTAGCTCCAATTTAGTCGCACTATGAAAATGAATCGGCTCCATCGGTGCTATGCCCTACTCTCATAGAATATAGAGACGAAATGATAGCTTGCACTGTTGCTTTTCGCCAAGTAAACGAGAATTTCGGTGGTCTATTCCCACTCCATCAGATATCATTTTTATTCTTTATTATAGAAACAAACAGAAATTATTAACTTTTAATTACTAAAAGTTTGACTAATAAAAATGATAAAAATTAAAACATGGAAAATAGCTAAAACAAAAGCTTAAAATGAACAGTTGTTTCTATTTAATAATTTTACACAATTTACTCACTATTAATTATTTAAAATTATTTAACATATTATTGCATAGGTTTACTACTGAAAATCGTGTATTATAAGTATCAAGAAAGCGAAAGAATAATAAATAAATTCTAATTCTATCTAATAGTTCCTGTACCTTACTTCTCTGTCCTCTCTCCATCACATATCCTATCCCTTCCTAAAAGATCGATAACACACTGGTGACTTCTTTGGAGGTGCGAGTGTCCATGAGTGGTGGTGATCGCCTATTCTATCGTGATGCAAATACTTGTTTGCTCCTTGAAGTGCCATAAAAAAAAAGTTTCATCAATCTCCATCCATTAATTTTGCTTGAAAACATAAAAAAGATCTATTAATACATCTTCCCAAGCTATCCCATTTAGAAGGATTTTCACTCAATTTCAACCCAAACTAGAATCCGTATACGTTCCCATCCCAGTTTTGATTTAAATTCGATTATCAATCCAATCTTATAACACTAATAGGGACAAATAAAATATACTCATTTTTACATTTATACTAAAGATTATCTAAATAGTACATGGAGTACCATATTTTTCAATAGTTCAAATAAAACAAGGCAAATGAGTACCAAATTTTACAGACGGCAGTTGTGCCGTGAAGCCGTAAAATCGGATCAAACAAACGAACAACTAACTCATTATCGCACGCAATACCGCGATAATACGAATCGATTCGATTATACTGACAAAATTATAACGCTGGCGAACAAAGAGGTTAACTTACATTTAAAAATAATAGTAAGAATTTACTAATGAATTCGCCACCTGAAAACGAAATAAAAACCTGCTGGAACATATTTTTATTATAGACACAGTACTTGTTTATTATAAATTATAATGAAAAACATTTTCTAGCGTGTTTTCCTTTCGTACTTCAGGTGACGATTACAGGCAGGTTATCGCGTTCCTTCCCTCCTGTGAAATGCTCGCCCGGAGTTGCCCGGCTACTGAGACACGCTCTCGGGGTTGCCGTTTATTCGGTTACCGATCATTTAAAAATATCTGTATTTAGTTCATATCAAATAAACACGAATATCCGGTTAAATGTTTAAAAATTAAAACAAATTATTACGGGAGTCTTATCAAATTTACGAAACACTAAACCCTCACTGCTAAGTGCTGTAACTGATTTTCTAATCGAAATATGAACTTATCATGATCACGTAATAGTATAACTCAATAAAACATGATTATTCGAAACGGTTAATAAAAAATTTATCAATATGAGATGTTCATAGACCATATTGGCCAGGCAACGCGGCAATGAGGTCCTAATAAATATATTCTGTTTTTAAGGTTTTAGTTGATTTCGTATATTAACATTCTAAAATGTTGTTAAGATTAAAATTTTTAGACTGGCAATAAATATTAAAAGAAGGCAAGGTAGTGGAGTTGATGTCAGGCAAACACGACTCCCCTCCTTTGAAAAAATAAAAAAGTGATTGTAAAAAAGTTGATTTATTACAACTTTAAGAACTAAGCAAACAATTGTTGGTAAATTTAAGAAATTTTATACCGAAACTCTTCATACGCATTGGGGTGCTTTTTGGGGACTATGACCTTATACATGAGGAACTTAGAAAATTTTGCGATATGTTGAAAGGTTAAAAATTTATATTCAAAATATTTTTATTTGGTAAGTTACAAAATAACAATTAAAAAAGTTAAGCTATTTTATAATTTGTAATATTTTAAAATTAGCGTTTCTTTTAAATCACCTCTCGTTGCCAAGTCCTTAAGAAAAACGAGCATATAATTTGAGGGTAGCTGCATTCAAACCGAAATTACACAGAATCACAATCATATTATGTATTGCAAAAAAAAAACAAACCTGTAGGAAGTTGAGCTGGTTATATTCATTTACTCTTTAAATATTCATAAGTAAATTTTCATATATAAAGTGCAATGCCACAATAAAAATTCAAATTACTTTAAGTTTAAGCTTCCTAGAGATAGATGAGGCCTCAGCTTATAAATCGCACAAATTGAAATTCTATGAACATCCGTGTCATGTCCTAAGGCAAAATACTGTTTATGGTATTAAGCTATGTAAACAGCCAAAATAAATTAAACTGGCGATTTGGATGCAAGACAAATTTCTTATCTTTATAATTACATACGCAGCACAGCTAAGCCTTTTTACCAACTTACCGATATGAGATCACATTGAAAATTATTATTTAAAATAACACCCATGAATTAGCATCAACAAGCTCTAATTCCTCGTTTCTTATCATAATAGTACCAGATCAATCTTTTACAATCGAAACAGAGAATTTTACATGTTATGTTTTTTACAATAAACTATTTTCCAATGTTGGAGATAGCATTGTTCACATCGTCATAATCTATTTAATTTCTTTTAAATTTGAATGACACCTTTTTGTCATTTGCAAGTAGTTAGGTACCTCTCACATGGCCGTTGCAGTCCATGCCAATTGGCAAACGCCGTGTGTAGCTCTATAGGTCGGCAAATGGGATGGCATGCGTACCTGTCTTACACCCTATCCATGGAGGCGGGTGTGCTTCAACTCGGAAGATCCTAATACTTGCTGATTTTACTGATTTTATCACCAAAGTACAAGTTGGAATATATAAATCCATGCTACAGGCCATGGATTTATGTATTTCAAAATCTGTGGTAGTGATAGGTGGTACCTTAGTTTGGAAAACTTTACAATATGGCTGTCTGTGAACAGGAATGCTATCAAACCTGAGTGAGTTGTATTACTTTCCGCTTTACACAAATATTCGTACGTAGAGCCTTTTTTCCCATTGTATCCTTAAGTCGAGTGGTCTCGATGGCATACCTTTCATCGTGCTT
This sequence comes from Eumeta japonica, assembly GCA_005406025.1. Taxonomy (NCBI): domain Eukaryota; kingdom Metazoa; phylum Arthropoda; class Insecta; order Lepidoptera; family Psychidae; genus Eumeta; species Eumeta japonica. The sequence continues at coordinate 177,262 of BGZK01000395.1, forward strand.
AAAATATACGCCTCTGAGTTGGCACCGGTTTTAAAGCCTTTGTTTCGTCACTCATAAATCATTCGGCATAGTTTCAAATACCTGGAAGACAGCTTTAGTGTATTCTATCCCTAAAAAAGGCGAACGCTCAGATCCCTATAATAGCAGACATATTGCTATCACCTCCTTGTTCTATACAATAAAGGAATCCATTTCCAATAGCCAGCTTCTAGGCTATTTAGAAGAACGCCAGTTGATTAATTACCGTCAGTACGGTTTTCAAAGTGGCTGCTCAGGTGATAATCTTTTCTCGGTATTGACCCATCATTGAGTGATAGAGCAATGGTAAGGCTTCGGCTGTTAGTTTGGACGTAGCAAAGTACTTCGATAGGGTCTGGCATAAAGCGCTTCTCTTGAAGCTTCCCTTTTACGGGCTTCCTTAGAAATTCTGAAAGAGCATTAGCAATTTTTACACGATACGTAGTAATAAGATCGTGATTGACGGTAGATGCTTAAGACATTCGCGAATGCCGTTGTCCCTCAAGAAGACGAGTGCTGTCCCCTACGCAGTTCATCCTGCATATTAATGATTTACTTAAAATCGGTAACATTCGTTGCTATGCAGATGGCAATTCTGCGGACGCATTATACCTCGGTCACATTAATATTTATCGATACCGTGTGTAAAACCAAGTTCTTTTTAAAATAGAGACAGCTTTAGAGCAAATCTTAGAACGTGGTAAACTGAACCTCCGTAAATTAACCACCAAAACACACTACTTTGCACGTTTACTGCTGGAAAATTCCGCTACACTCTTTTTCCTCTTTTCGGAAGCACTTCTCTTAGTTTCACACCAAGTATCGGTACCCTTGTTGTCAACATATCAAGCAGCGTTCAGTTTCGTGATCACGTAAAAGGTAAAATTAAACTAACTTCTAAAAAGTTCTTAATAGATCGTTACAGGATCACAAGCCCGATCATTGCCTCCTTCTTTATAAGGAATAGGTCCGACCTCATCTAGAGTGCTGTTGTTCTCTATGAGCTAGGGCACCCCAATATCAATTTTTGCCTCTAGAGCGCATCCAACGTAGAGCATCTCGAATCGTCGATAACGTCATAGCACATGGGGTGCACTATAAGTTTCTGGAATTGGCCAATTACATAAACAATACTTACTACTTTTTAAAATGAAGAACCATTAATCTTCATCCTTGCCGCTGGTTTTCGTCATCGTTCCGCTCGCAGGAAACACCATCAGCACCATATTAATGGCTAGCCTTAACCCTGCGGAAGTGTGGTGAACAAGTAGTGTATCTGTGGCGGGGTATGATATGCCCAAAAACAAAACTTCCCGTAGATCATTATTATTATCAACTTGAAATCAAATTACTATTTTATTTATTATTCCGTAATCTCCAATAAATTAATTTAATAATAAAAAACCTTGTATTTCTTACTAAAAATTACAAAAGTGACTGTTAAAAATTAAGCTAGACCACTTATTAAATAGAACTACATTTGGTGCTAACTGAGCGGTAAGAACCCCTCGTTAATTGAAGGTGAAGGCCTCCTCTAGAAATTTCCAGGTGTCTCTATTGATTGCTGTATCCATCCACCGGTCGCCAACCACTTGTGTAATGTCATCTGTCTACTGGGCAGCTTGCCTACCTCCATTCATAGAGCCTGATGGTCCCATCCAAGATGTCAATCTGTGCCTCCATCTGTTGTCTATCAGCCGGGCTATATGAACCGACCAGCGCCACTTTAATTTTTTGCATTGACATAGAACATTAGCAACCTCAATCTTTTTCCTAATAATTTTATTAGGTACTTTTTAAATCGCTTTCAAGTTTAGTATGCTTCTTTCTACACTATTATGGCATGCTCTAATTTTATTTTTCGTTCTATATGTAAACTTTCAAATTTTACTCGCATAAGTTAGTGATAGGAGAATATAGGTATCCATGACCCTTTATTTAATTTTGATTTGCATATCACTTTTCAAAACTTCTTTCATATTTCAAAAATTTTCCACGTATTTGTGATTCTCCTATCTATTTCATAGTAATTTCTCAGCTTATCAAAAGAATTTTGCTAACCCAAGTAAATATAATTGTCAACCTATTCTAACGTTTCAATATTTATGTGTACTGGATTCTTGACGTTATTTGTCATGATTTTTGTTTTACTGCGGTTTATTTCTAGACCGACCTATAAACTTGATGTGTGGAGAGCGTCTAACATTAACTGTAACTCTGTTGTACTCTCAGAAAACAGAACAATATCGTCTGCGAATCTTAAGTGACTTTTGTACTGATTGTTAATATTTTAACCAACTTTGTCCCAGTTAAGCTTCTTGATGATATATTGTAATACTGCAACTAAAATCGTTGAGAAAAAAGGATCTCCCTGTCTTACTCCTCTATTGATAGATATAGGGGGTCCAGTTGTCTCTGATCTAATTCTACTGAAGCACTTTTGATATAGATGTTGTAGAACCTTTAGATAATTAGTTTCAAATGTCCAATATGATTATGAATAAAAAACAATTTTTATCAATTTATTTTAATATTTGCTGGGAATATAAATTCGGAAGGGGCAACGTTCTCTAAGCACCAACAGCATCTCATCAATAGTCATATATTCATGTGGTAAATAGACTTCTTGCTATAATTGAACAAATTGTTTCAAAGAACGTTCTAATAAGAGTCATATTGTTGACTTTCTTTCGTTCCTCTCTCGAAGATTTGTCATCAAAGCGAAACTAATTTTGAAAAAAATAAAATCGTTGTAACGACATTGTCGTATGGAATATATCAACTGTTGTTCCATCAGTCTTCCACAAATCTTTCAGGCTTTGTGGCCTGGATTTATTCAAACCAGCAATATATAGCAAGTCAATAAATGCATTCAGTTCTTTAGGTGAAGTTCCTTTCATATAATATAGATTTTTGAGCTCTTTGCAAGTAACCTGCTGTCTCAAGATTTTTTTCGTTTGTATGATTCAATACCATACTCTTCATTTCTTCGTTAAAAAATTATTCCAACGATTTCTTTCAGTTTTTTCATTTTTTATCAATCATTTGACACCAGGATACTGAACAATTATATTTTCTGACCGAGTTCGTACTCAAGTTCTGTTCGTCGTTCGTAAGTGGCGACTGATTATCCATATTTGACCATTTTTAGACTTGTAACAAGCTTGAGCAGACGAACCACGTGTACTGAGGGTCGAAAGTGTTATATTAACATCATAATGTTGATCACTGCTACATTCTAAACAGTCGTTACTTAGCTCTTGTTTAGTATCAGATTGCACGATGTATTCACTGCAATAATCAGATACGTATGTCAAGCTCTATGCATCGGAAGAATTTTCTAAAACGCCTAAGAACTTACATCTAAGTTTCGCCTCACCACTTTTCTACCCATGTTTTTTTAAAAACCTAAAAAAGATAAATAATATAAAAATAAACATAAAAAATCAATGAAACTTAAACGTTAGCGATGTGACGAAGAATCATTTAACCCACGTAAATGTGCGCGGGTATATCTCGAAAACCGGCCGGAGCAACACTGAGATCACATCACTTTCCCTCTCCGGACTCACACAGCTTAAGCTACACGACTTTGCTTAGACTTAAACGGTAATAATAACAAAATATGCCTATAAAAACAATTGATTGAGTATGTGACAACCCACCACACTCTCTCCAGGTTAAACTACAGTAATAAGCATGCTCAATTTTCATCAATGTCGGGGGGTTCTGTAATAATTTACCATCATGGGTATTCCAGATAAGCTTTGACAAGGGGTGTTCAAGAAAAGAACTAATTGTTATTTAAAAGGTCAGCAAAGCATAAACAACAACCAGAAACGGACAAAGGATTAATCCTTGTGGCATCCTCCTTCAGGCCATGGATCTAGAGGATCGTATATTATTGACATTGACCATCTTAACCCCATTCATCAAATATGATTTTAGAAGTTCTAGTGAACGGTCCGTAACTCCATATTTCTAGGACCAGAGTCCCGTAATTTACATAATAAAATGCCTCAGGAAGATTGAAAAACACAAAAATAAACGGCTAATCCTCCTAAGCTTTTAAAATTTGTTCAATAGCACCTTTATTCTTTCATACCTTTAAACCGGTTTTCAAAACACATTTTCAACCACCTTCTCGAACGAAGCCAGTGCATCTTTCGGTGATGGAAACTAATCACTTACACATTTAACCGATATTTTGTTTTGTAAGTACCTTGTTTTGAGGACCGAATGCGAGGATGCGTTGATGTTGAGAGCAGTAGTCATAGAGGCCGGTGTTCGGTCGCTGACTGCTCACAGCAGTAAAAACTACCAGTATACCTTGGTTACATACCGATCAGTTTTGATGGTCCTGTGCTCTGTAAGGGCAAATCCCTTAATAAATAACCTATTAAAAAAAGAATTTGCCACCAAAATATTGCCTGCATTTCTCGTTAGCTTCAATTTCGTAAACATTGGTTCATTTTGAAACAGCCTCATCATCGATTGACGCCTAATTTATGGATCATATTGATAAATGCATGATTTGATCGTCCGTGATTACATGATGAAAAAATAGAAACGAGTTTGGTTTAAAAGTTGCTATAATATCACGGACAAATTTTATCTGAAATTGTTTATGAGGCTGCGTAAGAATATGCGGTACTTAATGTGATGTTATCCTTTACGCAAAGATGCCTCCGTAGAATTTCATAGGCAGTTTTTTATCCATTCTGAAATATAAGTTAAATATTTGTATGTAATATGTCTTCTAACTTGAATTATTTTTTTACTACAGCACGTTTTCTCATGTAACTGCTGTCATAGAGCAGCTACTTCTACGGCTGGGTCCACCAAAGTTACTCAAGATTGAGTCAACATTTGAAATCGTACAAAATCATAGTCCAATATCCTTTTTGTAGATCCATAGAGCCATAGAAACAACATTTTAATTTTCTTCACATAAAAGTTCGATTTTGTATTATCCAAATTTTTTTCAAAAGTAAATAAATTTAATAACTCACTGAAAATCAGGCAGTGACTATTTGTATCATGAATTTCTATATCATGCCAATTACTAAGTAACGCGTGTAATTGCGTGTTCATAGATATATATATATATAGTAATTTCAAATTTAATATATATATATATATAAAATTTGAAATTATTAAAATTAAATATGTTACGGACAGCCGTGCTACTCTTGTTAAAATTGGACAATATATATTATTTGATTTATACGAACGGACTTAGGTTAAGAACTGTTTTGTATTTTATTATATTTTGTGCGCGTGCTTGTATTAAATCATTTGAATTGTCTTGTTTTATTACCTGGATAGGGATTAGTCGTAAGAAATTGTATATTTCATGATGTTTGCCTGTTTTCGTATATTTTTTGTGTATTTGTCTTGTTTGTGTTGTTGAAACCAATATTACACTTGGCACAAATTTTTCAAATGTGTTGAATCTCAATTCAAAACAATCAATGACAGTCATTTTCTTCTGGGAGTTAGTAAAAACCTTTTACTAAAGTGTCGTTTACTGCGAGTAGTAAAAGTTGTATAACTGATATTGCTATACCGTTTTTTTATAGTATCATATTTTTTCTTTTTTTTTTTTTGGTGAAAGTATGTCGATTTTTTCTACATATTCTTCTAGGTCATGTAAAATATTTTCTCCAGAGATGGAAGGTCTATTTTGTGGTTCGGCTAACTCTTCATCAGTCACGATATCATCAAAAAGAAATAAAATGATATCGCTTGTGTCCTCCCCGGCCTCCAACTACTCAATGATTTCATGTAGCGTTAACTTGTAATACGTTAACAATCTCATGTAAACAACAGTCTTGTTATTATTTCGAATGAATGTAGGACTACAGAGTTGTATTGCTCAGTATCATCCACAGGTGACCAGGCATTTTTCCAAAGTTGTAGCAATGATTATTGTTATGGACAGCCGCGCTCTTAGTATTAAATTAGATGATGTGTAAATAAATGTATTATTTTGATTTATACAAACGGACTTACCTTAAGAATTATTTTTTTGTTTTATTGTATTTTGTGTATTAATTAAATAATTTGAATATTTTTCTTATTATTACCCGGATAGGGATTAGTTGTTAGGAATTGTTCATTGTGTAATATTTATTTCTTTTTCCTATTTGTGTATATTTATTATGTTTTTAGTGGAATATTTCTTGTCTTTACTTGTTTGTGTTTTGTCGTATTTAATTACGAAATCATTGTGATGTGCATATGAGTCGCATATAAAATTGTGCCTTGACAGAGACCAAGAAAGGCCGAGAACCACGGCGGTCTACACGGTACGACCGCGAATCGGTGTTCCGAGCACATGTGGCGTTCATGCGTGAAAAATGTAAAGAACATGGCCACACCTCAATTAAAATGTATGGAACTCATATGTGCAGGCGGATGCTCCATCTACAAATTGCAGTAAGATCGATGCAGAGGTCATCTACTTCCACACTTTGGACTACTCGAGAGTGGTCCAGGGTGTGGAAGGAATTTTGTTATCCAGACCGAGGTCTGGATAACAATATGGACCCAACCCGTGTTAGTGTTCAAGTGACTTCCTGCACAGAGGGGATCTCCTAGAAATCAAGGCAAGTGCGCGCCGTCAACACCTCCGTGTGTTGTCCGGCCGCGTACGGTGAAACTGAATAGAATACCAGTTAACAGCATCGCCGAATCAGTTATGTTTTTTCAGGGGGAATTTTTTAGGGGGTTTCAGCCCCACACAAACAAAAAAAAATGCATCCGTTGCAGTTGTACTCCGACCGCCACATATGAACTCGGCTGTAATAAAGAAGTCTTGATCGCCTGAAAACGCTGTCCACCATTTTGCCCACGACACTTCAAGAAATCCGTTCTCCGAAGCCGCGTGTGAAGGATAATCCGAAATGTGGGCTTACGCTGTGATAGCCGAAGTCGCCGTTACAAAATATAGTCACTGGTAAGATGAACAACCTTTACATTGTTCAACTCGATCTTGACAAGATATTTCAAAAGGTTTTTCGAGTGATGTGTGGAATAGAGAACAGAAAAGAAAAACTACATAGTATGCCAAATTATTAAGTGATTAAAAATGACTACAAACATAAGGACATTTTAGAATAAACGATCAAGACGCCGTTTTACACCGACGGAGGTATTCGGACATGTGTGTCCAAATTATTTAAAAATTATTAGAAATATGAAATATTGGAAAAATTATGTAATATGCTAGGAGCGGAAAACGAACATTGAGAACGTCAATACGAAAAACGAACGCAATATGGCGTACAGAGTTCTTAAGTTCCGAGACGTGTGTTTAAGATTCGAAACAGCTTATAACTACATTTATGCTAATGTCGCAGAAATATCCTAATTTGGTATTCAACGAAGCAATAAGACACGCCGGCTTTAACTTTCAACTTACACACTCAAGGATAGCAAAGTTCTCTAACAAGGTTCATACGGTTGAGTTTGTATGAGCTTTGGAGCTGGTAACTTTTAATTTGCGCGCGAGTCGGTGTTATTGAGATACGATGAAAAATCACAAATAAGGAAAACAAAAACAAATTTCTCGTTTAGAAAATTAAATATAATGAATAAGTAATCTAACTATGTGGTTTTGTTGTGATGATTTTTGAATCGCATGGTATTACGAAGTTAACCTTATTTTGGGCTATTTCTTATCTGACGTAATCTTTTCACAAAAATAGATTAGTTACATAACAAATAGTGAACATTGTGCATTAATCTAAAATATTCATTGGGCAAATTTGAAAAACAGTACTTGATTACTTTACTGAAAATTGGAGTAATTGTCCATCAAAATTATTTTTAAAATTTTTCTGCAAAAAGTTGGCACATTGGATGACATCGGAAAGTAATTGAAAACCATAAAGCACGTACCTACAAAAATCTGCAGGGACCCCCTATTATTATTTTTTAAATTACTTTTCCAGATAAAATATTATCAATAACTGCACGCCTGCTATACAGGATGGAATCGATAATGCGTTTTTTCACAAATATTCATAATATCCCGTATTTTTAAAACAACTTCGCCAAAGTAACTATAACAAAAATATATCATTGAAAATATGCTTATGAATAATATAAAATAATATAGACACAATCCTAGTAAATGCTCGAACATCATGAAAAGGCGTGAGCGCGGTCGTGAGATAGCGGCGGTATGTGATAAACTCGAATCCTGCCCCGTGTTCGAGCTCCACAATGTATTTATTATTTTTTAAGAATTTATCTAGTCAACTACAAATGACACTTGATGTATCTAGTCACTTAGCTACAGATAACACTTGATCTTGTCAATGATGTAAAGGTCGCCGACGATTTTATTTTTAACTGATACTCCACGTATTCCCTTCATTTCACAACAAATAAGGCAAACTAAGACAATTTCTCGCGTAAACGTTATACAGCAATAGAACCACATTACACAGCAAACCCCAACAATAAGTCGTGTTTGGATCTTCGATAGCAGTGAAAGGCATTGTTATTAAGCACTTCGATATTAATCACATACAGTCTTAGTTTCAAGCATGTCGATATCATACTGTGACGTACTATAACTGCAACCTAAAAAACAGTGAATAAACAAAATACCTAACTTCTGTTCAACAACCACACGCGACCGCGCTTTGCTCTTAGTTGGGAGGACAATGTGTCACGCACGACCGTTAACGGCTGTGCGTCGTGAGGCACTGGCCGCCCTTTGCGCCTTAGCTGGCAGGACGCGACGTCACGCACGACCGTCAGCTGTTGCAAGGTTTGGAATGTCGTGAAATTTTAAAACACGTTTTAAGTAATTTAGAAACGGCTACTTCAATGAGTATGGTTTCTATGGCAAAGTTGTTCTAAAAAAGAAGGAGATTGTGAATGATTGCGGAAAAAATCATGATCGATACAATACGATATAGTTAAAGGTGCCGAAAAAATATATCAGAAAAAATCAGACAAGACAATTTTGATGAGAATAAAAACTCATTTCTGTTTTTTGATATAAAAACAAATTAATTAATACACAGTTTTAATACATTAATCGAGATTTCACAAAGAGAGATGAATTAAATAATAATTTGTGTATCTCCCACTGTTTTGCGGTAGAAAAAGAACGCAAAAAATATATCTACCACTTAAATTGCCTTATACATAAAATATTGTATTTTAATGACATTACTTTTTTTAATTCTAATAAAATCATTGAGGACTGTAAAAATTTGTTTCTTTCTCTATAAAACATAGATAACATCTTTACTTGCATTGTACTTAATCTAACAAACCAGTCTAGATTTAACAATATTTTACGCAATAATCCAAATTAAACTAAATAAAAAAAAAGCACTGAAATAAAACTTTATAAGTCTGATACTCCAACATCTAATCCATCTCTATAGCATAGCGAAACAATAAGGGCAAATCTCCTCAACAGAACAGCTATATTCTCTTATTATTCTCAACAGAATAGATAAAATCCATCTTGCCGAGAAAATTTATATCTTGCAAAAACTTTAAGACATTCGATGCGATTTAATTGTCAAACGACAATTAAGTCGCATTGACAGTGTTCAGCAAACACTAAACGTACAAGTAAAACGTTTTAATTCTCTATTTCTATAACTTCAAACGTGTGGGGTTCTTGTAAAGCTATAAGATATTCACGGCGGCGGCCTACCTAAAACTGTTAAAGAAATTGAAAGGTTTAATGCAAATTTTCTTGTTTGATTTAGCAGTTTTAAGCACAGCCGAGAGTAAAGCAAACAAACGGAATTCCCTTCTCGCTACAAGTTCGCCGCCCTTGATCTTCGGCTCAACTTCAGTCTGAAATTTGTTTGAAGATTTGGTGATTCGAGAATATGTAGGAGGACCTTCTTTGAATTTCTCCGTTTAATGCTTTATTTGTGTTGACGTTACGAACTTCGCACGCTTTCGTTTGATTTTCTAATGCGTGCCTCATTCTACAATATCGATTTTTTTATAGATATTCCTAAAGATTTAATTCCATTAGCTCAGTGTAATATCAGATATCAGAATATCGCGTCTATAAGGATTCGTGCAAAACCTAATTAAAACTTGTGAACTGTAAAAAGATATCCATAAAGAAGCCATATAATTATTAAATAGTTTTATTTAATTATTGAATTTATTTTCCATGATTACTGCTATTTAGCTTAAGACTAGAAAAGTCATACCATACGTAATCGAATACGCGTAAAAATATCTTATAACTTTAAAAGTTGATTCACCGTACCGAATTGTCAAGTTGACGTGTATGCAAAATGTATAAGCATTGTAACTCAAATGTAACGAAAGATAACTATCTACTAAAATAATATAGTAGCTCAATACCTATTTATTTGATAGCAATATAAGTTCTAGAATTTCCAGAAGTTGAGAATTTATACCATTTATTATAACTGTGAACCCAATTTTTGTCTTAGAGTAATTCAATTGGAAGTGCTTACTTATTACAAAAAACTTAAATAGATTCTTTATTCTGTTGGTTTTTTTGTAAAGTGCATGTCTTCGAGAAATTCAGCTCTAATCATTTGACTAAAATAAGGGTTTGTAAATTATTCACAATCACTATAAATGGTGAAACTTAATATTTTTTTTAAGTCGGAGAATAATTTGTTTAATGAAACAAAATTTGCCATGATAAAATGAGCAGTCTACTAAATAAAATGACAGCGATGAGGTGAATGAAAGTCACTTAAAAATAATAGTTGTCTATTTCATGAAATACGACTTCGAAATGCGATCTATTATTGACTATTAATAGCTTTTACCTTTTCATAAAACTTCGTTTGAGGTCGCGGAATGTCCGCAATCTCAATTCCCCTGTCCTCGCCGTTCGCTGGGTCTTTGGCGGTTTTTATGTCAATCCCTCAACGAAATTGAGATTCGAAACCTGAGAAATGTACGAATGGAATATCTACAGAATTCACGTATGGAAAGTTCTTAAAAAATGCCTATAAAAAATAATGATGCGAGAGAACGGTGATGCGAGTTGAATGATGATGGCGTTACTAGAGTGCACAAGGCTGAAGAGACAAAGAGAAAAAGAAATGTATAGATGTACACAAAGATGTGTTGAAAGGTTTTAGCTATCTATAATGGTTAAACAACAACTTATCGTGGACAGATAAATTTATAGAATAAGTGTGATAGAAGCGACATGGTAGTTAAGCGGTAATTAATATTCAATCATGCCATTCTTCATGAATTTTGCAAAGGTAAATTTAAGTATTGTGTATTTTTTAGTTCGTGAATTAAGAAGTTAAAACGTGTTTTTAGTTAGTAAAATATATTTTCACATAGAAATCACCATTATGAGCAATAAATCATCTTCCGATTAGAAGAAAGTTAAAATTCTAGACAACGCTATACAAAATATCTATTCCTTTCAAATGCTATTCTAGTGTTCAAGCCACATTATAGAGGTTACTTTTGATAAAATGGTTAAATAAAATATTATTTCGGTTGTTACTATTATGAAAAAAAAATGTTTTATAGAAACATGCTGAATCTGTAAATAATTTTCTGTCTTTTTGTTTATTATGCGTTTGGCAATGTCTCTCGGCACACTGACAGAACTAATTTGGATTTTATTTTTAATGGTCTATTGCGATAAATCTAGATCAGCGTTTAATATATATCTGTTATTTTACAATATTCACGAAGCGAAAGCGGCAAATTGCGCACTCTTTGCCCCAATTGTAATAACGATATTGCAATTATATTTAGACGCACAAATGTCACGAATATTGACACGAGACGACCATGATATATCAGTTCAATCAATTTTAAACATTATGCCTTTGGAAGCTCCATGGTAATCGTTCAAAACGAACGCCAACAACCCTAGAATCGGGTTAGGTCATACAGCTTCTGAGGACTACCGCCCCCATACGACAAACGGACGAGTCAATCGAGTTTGCGAGATCTGCGATCACACAATTCGATTTAAGTTGTAAAACCGACACGGGCCGTGGGCACTGGACGGCGGACGGCGGACGGCGGACGGCAGACGGCGGACGGCGGACGGCAGACGGCGGACGGCGGACGGCGGGCGGCGAATCGGCCTAATAAAACCGCGCTGGGGCAGCCCGTCCCCGATCACCACAAATTGGATCGCCTCCAACTGATAGAAATGTATTGAAGAGTTGGCTGGTTCGCTGTCGGTTAGCCCTACGTCGATTGACTACAACAATGTGACGTCAGTGACCAGTGATTTTCAAAATCATCTAAAAAATAATTATTTTATTATTAATTATAGATAATTAATAAAAAAAATAATAAATAAAAAAAAATGGTCAAAAATGATAGTAGAGTAACGAATACTCGCGACTTAGCTCGTGCTGTCATTAAATGTGTTCTTTTTTTCGTTTCCACTTTTCTTTTCTTTTTAATATGTACATTTTAAAAATGGAAGATCTTTATGAAAGTCTAGAAGCAATTTTTTTCACCTCGATTTGTGAAATGTTCGTATGTTCAAACTTTGAAGTCCGAGGATAGTTTTTAATTTAAATTGCATTATCTAGATATAAAAATTTTCGGATACCGCTAGTGTGATGATGATGATGATAGATGAAGTACATTTTGATTAATCGAAAAAATATCCTATATTTACCCCCTTAACGTTTAAACTAATTCAAATCAATTCCAAAAATTATTGAACATTATTGCCAAAAAAAAAACTATACATAATTCCACAAAAATCAGAGAAACCGGTTAATATGATTGAAACATATCGTTAGAAAAAATATACATAAAGAATTTTTTTCAAATAAGTTTTAAACGATTAGTTCGTTTAATGGTATAAATTTACAGAGTTCAAAGAAATTTTAATTTCAATAGATCGATAGGGAAATTTTAGGAAAGCAATAGATTCCTTTTTTAAAAATGTTTCTTTTTGTATAACACCAAAATATTAAATTGATCAGTTATAAAATCAGAACAATTTTTATTTTAAAGTTATTGTGTTATCTAAACTTACGAAACATCGGTATGAAAACAAAAGCTTCCCCCGTTGTAGAAAAATTTTCAGTTTCCTCAGCGGGGACTTGAAAAACAAGGACGGTATTTGGCAGTTGCAATCCGAGAAAGTTAACTCCGAGATCGAGCACAGCGTAAAGGTGACGTTTTCAAATAAAACAAACGAGGCGCCGCCTTCGCGCCGGAGCGGGTCCAGAGCAGTTTGTTGGGAGTTCCTCCCGCACGCCACGAATGTGAATCGGAAAACGGGGAGTTCAATTTTTTCTTCTGTATTTGGACATATTCAACAGACAGGGCTGTGAGAATCACAGTAGGGCAGAATATCAAAAAAGAGCATTTTAGAAATCGGTCCACAATTAACGAAATTATCGCTGAACATACATAAAAAAATACAAATACAGACGAAAATAGAACCTCCTCCTTTTTTTTGAACTCGGTTAAAAAGGGTTCTAGTTGACACGTTAATTATTATGTATAAATATTATACACAATTTATTATACTATACGCGAATAAACGGTGTTCCATCTCCTCCGCTATGTAGCGGCATAGTCAAAGGTGCGGGGTCGAAATTGTAAACGAATCAAGGCTCGAAGTATTGGTTTAGGCCGTTATTCAGCGAGTCGGTGCGGTCCACGTCCTGTCGCCGTCGCGACGCCGTAAGCGAAATAGTTCAAGGAGAGAGCGATCTCTAGGAATATTATCAAATAAATGTATCGACTCTGTCAGGGAACATCTTTTTTTAGCTCTTTCGAAGAATATGTCGAATGGTGAAAATCTATCTTGAGAAAGACCGATATTGAATAGAGATACTTTAGTAAAAATATCGAGACATGGCAACAAAAGAACGTTTTCGTAAAATAATGTAACAACGTCATAACGTTAATATCATATAAATTAAATCTAATATTATGAATGAACAAGCTCAAACAATACTATGCCAAATGAGTTTCAAATAATATAATAATGTACTATCTTTTTTATTTTATTTCAAAACACGGTTATTTAAAGATTATTATTGAATTCGATTATACAAAAAAATAGAAAATATGCATTTCGTGGTATTTCATACTACGAAATTTCATAATTTAATTTTATACTACGGCTTGCAAGCGGTTTTGCCGTATAGGAATATGTATTTATAAAAAATTTACCACAATCTTGATGTTGACCACTCACGAGCATCAAATCACGAGCCTGCTTCCTTTTCCAATTTCAATCACTGTTTCCTTTCCGGCTTACAGTCCTATTCCAACTCTGAAAACATAAAGTACCCTATATAATGTTCTTCTATGACATAAACTTCCACGGTTTTACATAAAAATTCAATTTCACCTTAATATTATATGATAAGCTATACTACTATATAAAGTTGAAGAGTTTGTCTGTTTGTTTGAAAGTGCTTATCTCTGGAGCGATCATATTTCATCCAATTTTTCTGGATTAAAAAAAAATTTGCTTTTGAAAGGTCAATTTTTGAAGAAAGCTATAAGCTCTCTGATTAGTTTTTCTTTTTTTAATGTTTGAATGCGCTAATCTCTGGAATTACCATTTGCTTTTGTGTATTTGTTTTGTATTTGATAGCCCAATTGTTAAGTAAGATTAAAAGCTGTCTGACCAATTTCTTTCTTTTTTTTGTGTTTGAATGCGTCAACTTTTTGGAACTACCAGTAAAATGTTAAAACTTCTTTTTGTGTTTCATAGCATTACATTTATACAGGAAAATTATAAGTTATTTAGATGACTTAAAATTTCATGTGATGTATTTAGATAACTTATAATCACAATATTAGCATTAAGCTACGACCTTTAGGAGTCTAGCTGTCATGGTTTTACTCAAGGATGTTTATAAAAATCGCCACCTTGACAGACATATGAAACAGTTTGGTTTCATATATATAAAAACAATGTATTAAGAACGTCGTATATGTAACTATTATATTTAACCAACAGAAGTAACTTTTATATAACTAAAAAACATTTATTTCCTTAGGTAATGTTCAAGTTAACGATGATGGACGATAGACAGACTTGACAGGTGGAGGGACAAAAGCCTGACCCTGCTATGCCTACACTTTATATTAAAAGTATAAGCGAATATTTTGAGATGTAGAAGATAACCTTTAATGTACATTTTGGATGCTTATTACCCATCACTCGTTAAGGGCGGATAATAATTAGCTCAAATTTTCATATATTTTTTGTCAAAACGGAACATTGAAAAAAATTGGCAACTGTATCAAAAATAAAATCACTGCTTGTTTCGTACGTTGCATGAAGTAACGTACGATGCAAACAGTGAAGATAATGGGGACTCAAATCAGAAGAAAACGCTACTGACGCACTTAAATAGCGCACGTCGGATAAATCATAAGAGATGTATGTGTTTTTATCGGTGTATAATTCAATTTAAAAAATCACTTTTCCTTGACCTTTACTTGAAAACGTGACAAGTTCAATGTCCCGAAACCATTCTCAAGGACACCGAGACGGAGTATCGAAAAAAGGGATAGTTGCGTTTAAAACGGGACGTACGATCACTTTAGTTATATATACATCAGAATAAAATAAGGGCTAGGATTTATAGTGATACTGATTTTTATTCGCAGCTTTGCTTACTTGTAGTCGGGATAAATCCTACGATAACTCATATAGATTGGTCATTGGCAACGTCAGTGTTCAAGAGAAGGTCAATTCCGACGTCGGACCAGGATCGGAATGAAGAGCGTGAGCAGCGATAAAAAAAAATAGTGGCAGTACGTTTGTTTTTAGTTTTCATAAGAGTGTTTCATCTGAAGAATATCTCATCAGAGACCTAGGTCGAAACTGTAACCAGAATCAACAGCGAGACAGAATCGGTGTCGAGAGGGCACGGTTGATATTAACGGTCGACATAAAAGGTGAAATAATTCATTGAATTCTTATGAGCTACCACCGCTCTCCTTGAAATTAAAGATCGGCACTCCTATTTTAATTATAAACTTTAGACCACCAAATTTACAACGAAATGTAATGGAACCAGACTTCAAGTGAGTTTTTTATGGTAATGTCGTGGTAGCTTAGGTTAGATTGAACCAGCAGTTGGACGAACCGTACTGATAACTGGCGTTCCGATGCTACACACAGTTTACCTTAGTTTTAAAAGGGTACAATTCCTTGTGAAGGTATTGTTTGCGGTCGCTATAAATAAAGCGCAGAGAAAACTGTTAAACATACATTTAAGAGAATACATTTATCTTATTGACAATTATATGTTATCTCATCTAGATCACGATCGACGAAAGGCTCTATATACTAATGCCACACGAAAAATGACTAAAAATATTGTCTATGCCTAAGCATTTTAGATTATTTATAAATAATCCCATTTCCTTTAAAACGAACGACGGGTGAAAGCGCGGAGCACAGCTAGTATTATATAATGTTAAGGTGAAATTTCGTTTTCATATACATGAATATGTATTAATATTACAAGAAAAATTTCTATCGGTTGTCATGAAACAAAACCCCACAAAAAATAATTCTCGATCTTGAACCACAAGCGGATCCTGTAAAACGTTAGTATTCGAGCTGGCTCGAAGGATGGAAATCGAAACAAACCGCTCCAGCGGTCCGCCTCAGCCGCGGCGCGATAAGCCACTCTAAATTGTCGACGCAGGCGCCGCCCCATATCTTATTTGCATCGCGGGCGAAAGCTTAAAATGAAAATATGCCCGGAGTGAAAATATCCCTGTTACGGAGTTCTGTTTGCGGTTACCGGCGCGCCGCGGTTACGTTACGTTTCGTATAATTCGCCTATATACTTGTAAAAATGTAGACTCGTTTGCAATTCCAAATTTATCGTTGTCGGTGCACGTAGGGAATAAACAAACGAGAGGATGTCGCTCGGTCTTGAGTTACGATCGGTGCGTCTTATCGGGCGATAGTTTAACTTGTGGTCATTAAAAAATTGAATGTCTATCATAATTTTTTCGTGATTGAACGGTAAGCAGTAAGGAGGCGCGCTGAAAGCGAGAAGGTGAAGGTAGGTGATAAGTCGATATAGACAGACATATAATATATTAAATAATAGAGTTGGGGGGAATACAGTGTTTTAAAGCTATTGACTAACGCTTAAAGTGATTCTTTCACAACACATACACGTATTGTGTTTAATAACTACTATATTGATTACGAAAACGGGATTTAACGATAAAGTTTGGTTGCTTTGCAATTATTAACGTTTAGATCGACGGATTGAAGCTTTGACATTAAGTCCTTGAAGATTATAAACAATATATGATTTAAAGAACGACGATTTTGTTTTTCTTCGTTTACGATTTCGTTATATTTATTTACTCTCGATCCGACTTTTCGCGACGACTTCACATGGCATAATTTTTGTTAAGACATTTATGAAAGATTACCAATAAAATAGATTTTTCTCAAATTTTCACGAGCGTAATATTTTTGTAACAAAAATTTTTATTTGATTATTACCAGTACACATCCATCAACACTTTATTAAAAAAAATACAACACGTCATTAAAATTCTCAAATAGACAAAATGAAACTCAATTATACAATTTCAGGGGCACGTCTCCATTTTGCATTGAATTTGAGTCATTTAAATGGTTGCAGAGTGTTAAATACTAGTAAAAGGGGAAAATAAGCATTATACGGATGGATACATATTTGACCCCGTTTTTTCTATCAGCTCTGAGCTATTTTTGTTTTTCATAAAAAAATCATCTGCACAATTACGATGTTCTTTTACGATTTTATAATTGCTTATAGATGGTCGATATACAGAAATGAACTTTGCAATTTTATTGTTTATATGCTTTATTTAAGTATAAGAATAGCCTCTATTTATACGGCCAGAACGTATAGAAAACTTGCAACATCTCGCCGCTTGCGTATTCACGAGAAGTGTTGAAGCCGTCTTTTTATGGCCGACGGTTTTCATTAACAAAAGTAAAAACAAAAATTTGGTTGCCTGTAAAGTCGGTATACGGGCGAAAGTTTTACGTGACAACGACTTTCAATGGTAAAATCATTTTAATGTGAATATTCATTCGTATAGTAGGAAGAAGGATGAAATAATAGTAACAATTTAAAACATTTATTTATACAAAGAATTATATTTAAAACATTAATTTATACAAAGAATCTCGCACTGAATTTCATATTAACAAAATTTTATTTTTACCTTTACACATACATACGTATTTATATACAAATATACATACAATAACTTGCAATACATTTGCAAGCTATGCACTAATTCTCTAGTGCTGCGCGCGCAGACCGATCATAGTTGAGTGGGAGAGAGACGCAAGGCATTCGGCGGGCCTCTCTCTCGTTCGGTGACTCATCGTTACGTTACCGAGCGTTACACTTTTTCAAAGTGACTCCCAGCCGCAACCTAATTTAAGACGTTGTCACGTCAAAAAAATCATTCGAATTATATTTTCAATTTATAGCCTATTTATAATTCATTTTTTGAACCTTATCTTAATATTTCATTACGATTTACTCGAACCTTATCAACATAACAACATCTTATATTAGCTATCTCTCCTCCAGATTTAGCATTTCCCTATTCAAGATTCCAAACAAACGCGAAGTAATCTAAAGATATTATTCTTTCAAATTATAGACGCTAATAGCTATTTATTTTCTCACGTAATAGCCACGGAACGTTGTTCGAGATGGACGAAATCGAGATTCTCGGACTTTCATCTTTAATTGTACTTCGTATTCTGTCGGTAATGAAATTCTGTAAGTCTTTGCTACGGAAAAATATCTTTCAGGAGTATAAATTTATTATATGATTATAAGGTCATGCGAATAAGATAATTTAAGAAGTCGTACTATTTCAATTCTCACATATCTCAATACCTAATGTTAATAGAAGTGTTGGGTATCTAAGCCATTGAAAAAGGGTGATTCTAATTAAAGTGTGATTTAAATTGACGCACAATCCATAAGTTGTTCTTGGATTTGACGTAACCCGGTCGTATTCGTAAATCGATAACATATTGATGATATCGCATGTGTATTCAATCTGATCCTTAGATTAATAATTGGATACAGATATTGACGACAACGCGTTGATGATTCTTTAGGTTTGCGGCCGTGTCCATGGGCGGCGATGACCACTTGCTTTTTGATGGCTTGCATGGTCGTTTGCTCCTCGATCTATGATAAAAAAAAGACGATGCGATGACGACCACGTATTTACCGCAAAAAATTAATAAAAATGCACATCTTTCATATGAACACCGCGTATGCGAGCCATGAGAGAGTAGGTGGTCATCGCCGCCCACAGGCTCCTGTCAACCCAAAAGAGTTATATATATATTTTACGCGAATACCATATGAAGGAAGCTTCACGAGAACCGTTTTGTGTCAGAAGCTTTCTCTAGATCCAAACTAACAATCAAAGCTTCCCTCTCACTTTAGACTACCTCCGCTTAACGATGGGTCAACCAAATCAGAAGATTACGTTTTTGAACGCTCTCTATGAAAACCAACCAAGTGGTTAATTATCTACCGGTGTTCCCCTAAGTAGCCCAAAAGTCGGTGCCTGTTTATGGACTCCATTATTTTGTAGAACAAGGAGGTAATTACGATATCTCTGTAATTGTACGAATCTGAGCGTTCATGATCATTTCTTCATTAAATTGTAAGAATTTTTAATATCAGTACCATTCAAAGACGTAGCCTGAGCTACCACCGCTCTTTGTAATGACGAGGATTCTTTTCGTGTAATTAAATAAAACATAATTTTCAAAAACATTTAATTGCAATGTGAATTGGAACAATTGAAATTATTTGTGGAATTCAAAACGGACGAGCTTGATAAATAAGAAAAAAAAGCTGTTAAAGTAACATCAGGTACTGACCAGTGCGTACATTCTAGCACCAGAACTAGAAATTCGTGGTTGGGTCCATTCGGTTATGTGAAAGCGCAAAATGCGAACCTGTCATCAAAAGATACATTTAAAGTAACAGAACTTATTCCAGTGATCGAGCAGTTATTTATTATTCTTACTAAAGAGGTGCATGCATTCGATGCTGTACGTTCAATATTTGGATTCCTGAATCATTGAGTACGTTTGTAAACAGAAAATTTCGAAATGTAGTCTTTACTAATAAATACATTTTCATTGAAAAATGTCTTAAATCTTTAAAACTCTATGTTCATTGGCATTATTAGCATACAGGCGTAATTGTATACAACCATTTCGATGCATTTACTTTAGCCTACAAGGACAGACACGATCTTCGGTTTGCCATTGGTAATTGGCGAACTTAAGGTCTGATCACGCTTAGGTTTTTCAAGGACCTGACTGTTGAGTTGAGCTCTCCCACAATATCTGGTCTCAGATAGAGGGCCGTATACGTGATATGTATTCCTTTCCATCCCCAAAGTTATTGCAACACGTAAAAGGTTGTAGCAAGCGCGACGATGCTCTATTAACTCAATCTACGATCTAAACGTCTTGTTGTTGTTTTTGAAAACTAACTTAATAACATGCTAATATATGATGCCGCGTTATATATATCATAGGTGATTAATTTTAAGAGAAGTAGTAAATGATAGCAGTAGTTGCCTCGTGGTAGGACGTTCGACTTTCAACTCAAAAGTAGTGGGGTTTTGATACCGAGTATGTATTGATGGCTTTTCTAAACATAGGTTTAAAAGAGAGGTATGAAAGCAAATGTTACCAAGACTAAGCTCATGGTGTTCATGCCTGAATACGATATATATATACACATGTATGTAATAAGTGTACTTGGGTAGTCAGTTTACAAATGATGGTAAACATCATAGAGAAATCGAATGGAGAGTGAATGCTAAAAATGAAATGAATGGGCCTTGCATACGGTTATGAATAGTAAGTTCTCAAGGACATATTGTTTACACCGAAATGTGAAGTCATTTCGTTTATAAAATCTGTGAAAACCTCTTGGCCAGATATTGATATATTTGTTTGAATGAAATACCTTTTTAAATGTTTTTCATTTGGAGTTTTTCACTTTTCAAAATTAAAGTCTTGAAGCTCTTGTCAATGTACCTTTGCATTCGATGTCTTAACAAGAAAAGTGCAATCAGTGAAAATATTCAAAGACTTCCTTACTGTATTTTCGTGGCGGAATGAAGTTGCATATATATTTTCTGTTCGATTTTCTATTTATTTTTTCATATCAACCGTCAGCACCTGAACGCGCTAGAACGAAAGAGTATCGATTTACCGAATGTTGCATGCCGCATAATTACTCGTTACTCAGGGTGTCGTTAATATAACGTCAGTCGGTCGTGGGCGGACGTCGTCATCGTCTTTATTAAAGTATGACGTCTCGGGCCGGTGATGTAAAGCAAAGTATCCCTTTTCGACGGAGATTTATGTCGCAATTTCAGAAGGTGAGGGGAACAAGCCATTCCAGACGAAACATTGCCGGATTTGTCGGCAGCTCTCCCGCTAGAATATTCATCTTTATCAATCAGGCCACGGTACACCGCCATGACGAGCCGAGCCTGGACCGACACACCGATCTATTAATCAGCGTAAACGTTTGAATTACAAAAATGCCGCAATTTATATTATGGAATTTTAGGAATTTAATAATCAGAAAGATTCTTGGCTAGATATTCGTGATATATAGCTGCGGATTCCGAATGTTTGTTTAAACGTTTTTGAATATAAATTATAAATTAAATGTACGTACTTTTAGTAATAATAATATTCGAGATAAAATGTTAAAATACCACATGCGACCAAATCAACAATTTATACTTGTGTGTGTTATCATAAAATCATAAATACTAAAAAAACGATGAATTTATATTACACTAGCTTTCACTGACTGCTTCGCCTGCTCAGGTTTATAACGAATTCTCTTATGGAATATGTTTTATATCGATCAATATCTTTGTAAATCATGATCGCGACCTCGATCTTGTTTTCGATTTTAATTCAACTTCCAATATCGCTTCCCATTCCAGACCCATTTTCAATTTCAATGTCGGTTCCGCATAATTTTCAATTCTCATCCTGCTTTCATTTGTGATCCCAATATCGGTTCCGCTTTCGTTTATGTTCTTGATTTTTCTCTTGATTCTTATCCCAATGGGATTCGATTCCCGCTCGATTTCCGCTCTAGATTCCGTCTCGATCTCGCTTTTAATTCATTATAGCGAATTATTTTCCTGAATCAATCGATGGTTCCTGTTTGTTCGTCCTAAATTTTCGTTGCTGATAATTTTCTAGAGTTATAACGGATAAACCAAAAAAAAATAATTACATATATCATAGGACATTAAAAAAATAAATTAGCCAAATCGGTCCAGCCGTTCTCAAGAGAAGTACTTATCAACAAACAGCATTTCATTTTTATTTACAAAGATTATCTATTTCTAATTTCACTACAGATGTCAGTATCTTTAAATAGCACTTCAGAACTCTTAATAATCGCATAACTTATTTTTACCTTTCGCCGGAGTAAAATTTGGAATTGTTTAATTAATATGTTTTTTATATTCAGTACATGGTTGAATGGGCGCTTGATAAATTTCGTAACTTTTTTTATAGGATTATCGAAGGACAAACGGCCATACAAGCCACAAGAGTGTAGGTGATCACCGTCACCCATTGATACTCTCTGCTTCTAAGAAGTCACCACTTCGTTGCTAGCCTGTCGGATAGGAGTAGGATATCTAATGGAAGGAGAAGTGGGTTAATATAGAGGGGAGGGGCTAATGGAGTGAGGTTGTGAAGTTTCACTCACTGCACGAAACTAAAAAAGCTTAGTAGTATTTTAATTTGGAGTAGAGAATATTTATTTTGATAAAGTAATATTTAAACAAGTCATTCCATTAAAATTGAAAACGCTTGAAATAATTAATTATGCGTCTTGTTATTGAAATTTGTGAAAAGCAGTGATGCGCGAAAAGATTAAACAAAATATTATACGCTCACAGGAGCACATGAGAGGTTATATAATTCTAGTATATAATAGAGGATTTATTTGAAGAAAAGCCCCAATAAACAGAAGAAATAAATACTTATAGCATGCGATATATGAATCTTTCATTACGTCGTTCCTCGGAAGTCTGTAACTACGAGTCACAGAATATATTATTTACAAATTGTGATACTGTTTGTCTAAATGAAAATGTACAAGCCGTGTGATCGAAGTAGAAACTTATTTTTATTATCTAGTTATTTTAGTAAGTTGGCAATCTGTGTGTTAGTGTCAATATTGGACAAATTTTTGGAAAATTCGTTCCTTATACGAGGATCACTCCAAAATTAATGAGATACAAGAAATCTATGTAAGAAAAACACACCCGATTTACATTTGTTCAAACTATCAGAAATACTTCTATTAATATTTTTTTTTACAAACAGAAAGCATAGCCCCAATCCTTTACAGAAATAGAGTTAAAATATATAGTAATAGCAAAGTCGATTCCTTCTTTTGATTTAAAGCGGGGACCGTGCAATTTTTTTTTAATTAAAAATAACTAAAATTTGTTACTTGCCATATTCAGTGAGTAAAACAGATTTTCTAAGACTGCAATGCTATTTTCTCTCTAAAAGTTAATAGTGAGCACAGCGACATGAGAGGATGCGTTTCGTGGTGTGGCATTAAGCCTCTAATTCTAAGAATTTGCAGAGTCTCTGAAAGCGGTATTGTGTGTATCTCATGCCCTTATCAATTTAATAGCTTTGACCAAGTGGAAGGAACACGGCATACATAACTTTTTTCATAACGCGTACTTTTTTCAATGATGTTTTAAGAATTTTGTATGAGTAGTACTTTTCTGCCTTTATGAAATAAATGTACCTGTCATCAATTTTGATAGTATACGATGGCCGCCTTTATTAAATAAATTTAATATCGGCTGATCTATACAGGCTTGGATTTTTGGTGTTGTGTTAAGATGATGTGGAATCCAACGAGAAGCAAACTTTTCTATTTTTAATTCATTGTGCATAATCTTATATACCGCTGTGAATCCAATTCCAAGAGCGATCTGAATCATGTGCTAGGTGTATCGATTGTCGTCTTTTATCATTTTACGAACACGAGCGACATTATCTGGAGAGACTCTTAAAACAGGTCTTCATGTATTTTCTTCATCTTCAAGTAAATTGCTTTCACTAAGAAATTCCATGAACGACTGAAATACAATGGCTCTAGATGTCGCTTTTATATTAAACGCTGACTGTAACCGCTGCACACATTGCTCTTCGGATAGACAAACCTTAAAATCGTAGTACAACACAGCTCGCCAGTGCTCATGTTTCAAATACATTACTTTTGTCACAGAAACACACTTTAAGACATCTACGTTTAAACGTTTGAAAACGCAGGACGTTCTTACTGATCGCGCTTTCACAGGGAAGCGGAGTTCCACGCTTGCTCAATCACAACCGCGAGAAAATCGGCGCTTGACAGTATCTCAGTGGCCCTCGTATGTTGCTACAGCTGATGATCTTGTAAAAAGCAAGACCAACCACAGACAAAGCTACGTAATAGTAGCTGTACACGTTTTTGATGAAACGTACACGCACACACGTACGAGTGTAGGAGAGAAATGTAGAAAAACAGAGTGACAAGAAAAAGAAAGTAGACGGTCGATTGTATAGGAACGGAAGTTTAACAGTAAATTTTTGACAGCGGCCTGTCTAACGAGGTTGTGTTGGTTGTTTTAACGCTCCTTGCACCCTGGTGGATGTGACTGTCGGCAATTTCCTGAAGATGTGCCTTGTTGGCATGAAACGTACGTAGAACTAAACAATTTAATAGTTGGCGGAATTAGATAATTATAGTAATAAATAACACTTGCTTAGGTGTTCGATATCTGTCAATCCTCTGGAATCAATATTCAATCATTTGGATAGAGATTCGTAGTGGAGAGGCAGATTCGAGGGTCAGCGGTGGGTTGCATGCTGCATGTTAATACATGTTGCAGGCAAGCGTCAGTAAATTTTTTATTACATTTACGTTTTCTTTAGCTAAGTCTGTCGATGCTTTTATGCGAAATTTTTCAATTAGTAGGTACAATATATAAAAATTTGATTCTTACATAACTTAAGAATTAAAAGCATTTCTTGTATTTTACGATTCATACCAAGTTATTATTAATTATAAATGTATGTTTCAGTTATCTTAATGGGAATTTAATTAGCAGTTAATTTTGTCCAATAGTGTGTTTGCAAGAAATTGTATAAAACAAAACAAAATAAAAAAGCAGCAAAGATTTGAAAAAATACCAAGAGCTTAGAGATTACGGTTTTTTAAAATCCTTTTATTAGATGAGATCAGTGGCTAGTGGTAGGAGGATAGCAGTGCCAAGAATGATAGCGGCAGTAGTGTTTCCTATTAGATTTCCTATAAAGCCTATCTAAGAACACGTGGCTAGAGATGCTCTTCCGCTCACCGCCATCCGTTCCCGCTCCACCCTAAAACAAAAAGGACAATTTGAAACAACACGCAGATCCATCACTCTGCTGAAATTACCTGTCATACGTCTGTAATTAAGCAAACGTAGAGCCCGTATGTGCGCGGGCGGCGCGGGCGGCGCGCCCTCAGCCCGCGCGTGCATTTTTCAAGCCATTACCCAGATGTTTCCACATTTTGTTCCGCGGACGCCGTGCAATTGACACCGCATTAATCCACGTCGCGCGTGCTTAGTTTATTTCGAGGAATCGTCATAAATTTTTCCCGCGGCTGCCTGCGTCGGTGCCGCCACAATTTGTCTCCGTTACTGGTCGGGCCTGTCCTAAGAATAAAGTAATATTTCGCTATGCTATTGTTTATCACATGTTATTTACGATATATTTTTTTTCGAATATCACTTTCAAAGTTCATTATTCAATGACTGATACAATTATATTATTTGACACCTATTAACGAATGACTCAATTATTAAAGAACCCTTGAGCGAAGGATATAATGCGGGATAAAAAGTTTTTATTTAGGAAAAACCAATTGAATGATTATATCTTAAAACGTATGGGGGTCAAACATGTATATTAGCACATAATTTTAGATTTATAAAATATAATGTAAGTACAAAAATATAATCTATTCCTTTTTTAACAGAACTTTTTGTGAATTCCCTTGGTATCACATACCATTCGCAGTACGTTAAAAAATTATGGTCCCCGATGCATAATTTTACGCAACCGGCGACAATCTGATTTTTTTGCGAGTCCATCCATGGGTAAATGTCAATAAATTTACAATAAGATAAAAATATTACTGAAGAAATCTGCTCCATGCGAAAATTTGTTTACAGATAGTGCTATAAAACAATTCATTGGCACGAATACTTAGATCCAAATTTTATGCATTAATAAATTTTATGCATTAAGATATATATGACAGTAGCGTCTAAAACATTTAAAATGATTCCATTTTAGTTTACCTATTTATCACAAATTGGCACTAATGCATCATTACTAAGTGGTCATTTGTGAGTTTATATTATGATACCGGCCTGTGCGTTTATTATATTGCAAGAACTGCATAAATGTATGTATCAAAATTGACAAATGTATTTTTCCTAGGCATTTTTTGAATTCATAACACTTGTTATATTATAGTACATGCTAAGTAATATCATAAATGAAGGGTTGAGATTAATAACGTTTCTATGGTCAAATTACAAATTTTTGCACAATGATTTACGGTATCAGATTTTATTGAGGTATCCAATATATAAACGAAAATATACATATATATCAATTATGGTAGAGTTCTGCAAAACTCAAAAACAATAATTTTGGAGTATGTTTACATTCGTAACCCAGTCCTTAAATTAAAAATAGATGACTAATACGTTAAGTAGAAATAAGCACTCTTTTTTTGTCTTTATTATTACTAAAAAATGTAGCGTTTACGTATTTTCTATGAATGGATAATTTGTACAATATTCTTTAGTTTTTTTACGAGAGATAATTTTAGTAATAAGTATTAAATGTTAATATTGAAAATTAAAATTAATTTTATGGTGAGGTAAAATTATATTATAATCTATAACACGATCCGGAGAATAAGCTACGTCACCTCTCAGACATCCGAGCCCCGGTCGACAGTCTAAATACAATATCTAGTGCCTAATGTAGAGTATTACCTCACGACATGACGGCTACGGCGCGAACGACGGAGTTCGCTTAATAAGAGCTGTAGTTGAAATTTAGACGAGCGATGTCGTCGGGAACATTACAATATTACCTCTGGGTGATTCGGCGGAAAGTTAATCAGTATTTGATATTAGCTCACAGTTTCGCAGGTACATTACTATGGTTTGATCTCTAAGTATATTCAGGAAGTAAGTAGATCTTTTGCAAAATATTGGAAAAACAATATCCATAGTTTCGACTGAATGTGTTCTTGAGATCCCTAAAAAGCACGCAATGTTAGAAACGTGCTGTAGAGTGCGTTTCGACTATACGCTTAGCTCCCACTTGAAAATGCAGAGATCCACTAAAAAGGTCGTACTTCAAAAAGCATTACCAAACATCAATTGCACGAAAGGCTTGCGTCGCCGCGGGCGCTCTAATTATTGCGCACCTACAAATAAACGCGGACGCCGAGAGGCGGCGCCCGTGACGGCCGGGGGCGGCCACTTCCGCGCCCTTCGTTCTTACCCCGTTTCGTTTCGCTCCGGCGCCACTTCCGGCGCCGTGAGCCCGACCGTCGCATGTCACGGATGTTCCGTTTCCGTGTTTGCGTATCTGTCACAACGTAATCCAATTTTTTTTATTGATCTATTCCGCTTTATCTATCTGGTTATGATTTACTTACAAATGCTTCTTAGAGGTGCATGCTTAAAAAAAACAATGGGGCTCTTATAGTGTCACTATTGTGTCCGTCTATCACGCGTTTCTTGAATACTGTGGAATTTTGCAAATTAAAATTTTAACGTAATGTTAGTTCTTAAGTATATCGTTGTACAACAATTAAAGAATGTAAAATAAATTTAAAAGGGCGGTGGGTACAAAAAAAAATGAAACATATGAGACACAATTTATTGAAAGTGTTAATCCTACCGTAACTATTTTTTTAAATAATTTTTTTGGTGAAATGGTCTTAATAATAGAGTTGAAAACTGATTATAAATGGCCATTTTTCTCTGATGTTTAAGCTTTTTGTATTTCAAATTTATACTTTAATAGAGTTGTTTACTATGCTGTTATATGTTATTGTAAAACTAAAGGTTTTTAGACTGTTTATTATTTGTCAACAAACAAATGTTTTAAATAAAGATACCCATACACTTAAAAGTGCTTTTGATATACATTATTAATACTTATTAAATAAATATTGGTACGGAACCGTTATTGTTTTAGCCCGACTAGCTCTTGCCCTCTTTTTGTATAAAAGACGAGATTGTTTTATAGATGTTCATTGTTATTATTTCTACTTAAATTGAATTTGATTTTCGTGAATTCCTGGTATTCAGAGACTTCGTATTATAAACAGCAATAGCAAATTTAATTCACTCACGACAAAATTCACGTCTTATGATTTCGTTTCAGATTTAAGATTCTATGAATTTTCTAGATTGTGTGAAAAGTTTTTGATAAACAGAGTCACAAGGAATCGAAAGGAAGGCAATCTGTCAAAGTGAATCTTTTATATTATGCACATTGTAATAAAACTTCATAGTGCACACTAGGAAATTCCTAGTGATAGCTCACTAGGAATTTCCTAGTGTGCACTTTAATGTGCGTTTCATCAAGAACGATCATTAAACTCAAATGCCAAAGAGTGACGACATCTCACGCCGTTTAGTGATAGCTTACAGTCACGCCATTATATGTCGTGTGTACATTATATTAGAATTGGAAAAAAAAATATCACCGCTCTTTCATTTTATCACATAATACTTTATATAACAAATGAGCACTTAAAAATACAGTACCAATAAATTAAAATGATGGACGTGAACACGTCTAAAATGAATAAGAAAACAGCTGTTTGCCGTTTGCAACAGCACTAGTGATTTAACTCCTAAGAGAAAAAACATAAAAACTTTTTTCTCTGTGTTCAATATTACATCACGGACGTACTCAATGGATTTTTTATAATCTCGAAATTGATCCGCCATTATTGTTTCAAGATTACGTACATTAACTCAGTACAAACAATACAACCACAATGCCTTATTAACTTAGCCCGAAGCGATATCAAATCAATATTCAGCTTAGGGAGCAATTAGACGTAACACCCGCCGACAGCATTAACACATAGTTAGTGCCCCACATAGCTACGACGCCCTCTACGCTGCTACGCCCTCTACGCCGCTACGCCGGCTACAGGGCTACGCCGCTACGCCGCTACAGCGCTACGCCGCTACGCCGGCCGTGAGATACGTTAATGGTCGGGGTTGTAATCTAGAGGCGCGCGGCGGGGCCCGCCCGCTAACTGACTCCGGCGCGTCGTTCGCCGTCGCGAGCTCGTAGCATCGAACTATAGGCGCACTTCTGATTTATCTATCAGTCGTTCGGCGTAACCGGCGACTCGAGCTGTATCGACCCCGAGCACGCCTATACTTGCGTACATGTTCGCTTTGATATGCTGACGCGGCCGCGCACCGCGTTGTGAAGCGACATTACTGTGGTTGTCACGATTATAATAATTAATATATTAATCAAATTCATATTCACTTCCCACTAAAAGGAAGAATGTATATATATACACCCTCGGTGGGTATTGTCTAAAAAACCAAGTGCGATTTGAATTCGTGTTGTGCGGGTTTCTTACTATAAATAAGTTATCAATAATGTTTATTTCTTTGAATCTAGCACAAGTTTGTTTGTAGTAACTAAACCAACTGCAAAAATAAGTTTGTATGCACAACATTGTAAGATTTACTATATTGTTTTAATACATTAGCCTACTTATAGGTTTTCCTGTAATCTATAAATCAAGTGTAGTCTATTTTGTGTACTTTTCAAAATTTCAAGCAGTCAGTTTTTTAAATAATGAAATAATAAATGTATTTACAACAAGCCCTTTTATTTGATACGTCACACAGCATTGTTAGAAGAACTCTTTTTTAATGCTCAAACATGCCCAAAAGTGACCTAAATATTCAAAATTTATTTATTTACGTTGTATATATGTGTTTAGGTTACAGAGTGTTTGACTTAATTGGTCCAGTAGATTCGGAGCAAATTGGCAAACTGTGGCAAACGGATAGTTAGACATACGAGTGATCCTGTAAGGGTTCCGTTTTTTTCATTATAATTAACGGAACCCAGAAAATGAGAGCATTTAATTTAATGCGACAAAATATAAGTGTTGCAAAAAAGGAATTTTAGTGTTATTCTATTTTAACGTTTCATTTAATTTTGTTATGTATTTAAAAAAAAAACTGTTTAATATTTTACTTTGAGGTTTGTACTATTAACATACTATGACGTTTGTAAACTTAGCTGTTTTTGAAACGGATTAAAGACAAAAAAAAATTAAAACAAAAGCATGTTTCTTAAATGGAAATTTCTCAATATTTTTTTGCGTTTTTCTTTTATTACGTATTTGGTAATTCACAATAATATTACACATTCTGGAAAAAAAGTAATCGGCTACTCATAATGGTTCAATACATATACAGTGTATTAAACGAACCGATGGACGATCAGACTGCGTTATACTTGTAACAGGATTCTATAGGAACTCTTTGAACAGGAAACCCTAAAAATTTAAATTAAAATTAAAATCATCTTAAACCACGAGATTAAATATATAAACAGCCTTTGCTATCTCTTTCTATAAAAACGAATGCTTACATGAACTTGTAACAGTATTTTACAAAGGATCGATATCATGGCCGACGTCACTTTTTCTCTTTAATGGATAAATATAAACAACGATTATTTTCTATAATTCTTTGCCTAATAATATCGCGTAAATCTTATTCAAGTAAGAAAAAAAATATGTTATACAGCACATTTACTTAGCATCTGCATTTCTTTGGTGTATCACTGGTCGACGCTTTTTCCGGATACGTACCGAGTACATCGCTTGTTCATTGGAATGGATGTTTCGTAATGAATAGTTAGACTTCATCAAAACAGGGAGCCCCACGTGACTTAAGGACGTGACCAGAAAGCACAACGACTTACTAGTTCGTCGCTACCCCGTCCGCGGGCGAGTACAATTATTTTATCTATATACTTCGCACTTCCGTTCCTTGTTCGGTCCCGTTATATAATTCTGTCTTATCGATTCGTGTACGAGTGAAAGGCAACTTGTGTAGCTCAGTCATTAGGTGTATTTTCAAAACAAAATCATCATCAACTATATAGATCGATCAGTGTAAAATTATTTGCTGTGAAATCGGGTTTGTAAATAAGATCGCTATACGTAATGAGCCAAAGTGGTAACCAGACCATAGTATCAAAATTTATGCAGAAAGAAGGCAAACGATGTGTTGTCTTTTCTTGAAAGATTATGAGTGAAGGTAAAATTTCAAAGTATTCTTGGTGATAATTCTTCCCAAGATTCAGCGGTCAGAGTATATTCATATTGCAAAAAAAAGATGTGTTAAATAAACTACTAATACATACCTTTCTGTTTGTTAATGTTTATAATCTTAGAGATTCTTGTAGCGGTCTTACGTATGGGTTATTTTTATAATTATATATATGTATATATAAGATATAATACGTACTTATTAAGGCAAGATAAAATGAAATTTTTTGACGTATTAACAAAACTATGTACGTAACTAGCGGAAGGTTATTATTATTTATCATAACAGTTAATTAATTACAATATAGTTTCTTCATACACTTCATGCCAATACAACACGTGCCCCGAAAGTTCAGATAGTCACGTCACAATCACCGGTGTGCCAGGAGCATTAAAATCGCTAACAGTGCTTTCCCCCAACTATCAAGATGACGTATGAACTTTCAATGGAAAGCTTGTGCATAAGATTTTAATACTTGCTTAAGTGTCCGATATCTGTCAATACTCTCGCATGAATATTCATGAATATGGATATGGATGAGGAATCGTAGTGGAAGTGGAGATTCAAGGGTCAGTGGTGGTTATATGCTGCACGACATGCGATGAATGTTGTAGGCAAGCGTCTTGACCATATAAAGAACGAAAAATTATTGTTCTCATATTAAAAAGCCCGATTATTTAAACGAATATAATATTTTATTTGCGTGTACGTGCCTAAGAAAGGGAAACTTTGTTTATAGTTCCTTCTATAGACGTGTGCTTTTCTGAGGCAAAATATTCTATGTAGAAAGTTTTTTCTATCTAAATAAAATATTCGTCTATTGATTTAGATGTTGGAAAAGTAATTTTGTGAGATAGAACGTGACAAGTGTCGAGATGGCCATTGGAAACGGCCAAAGTGCACAACCCGCCTCTAAGCACTAGACCTTTGATGCCTTATGAGGCCTTATAAAATATATATATATATAATATATAATATATATATATATACATATATATTATAAGCACGGTTGTACATAAGCTTTGTAGTTTTAGTAAATTGTTTTATATATATATATGTGTGTGTGTGTGTGTGTGTGTGTGTGTGTGTGTGTGTATGTGTGTATATTACTTATTTATTGAGCTTAAATTTTATACGAATTTTATTCAAATTGCATAATTCACGTTAACTACTAGCTTTTACTCACGACTCTGTTTGCCTTAACATAAAACGGATTCGCCGCTCAATTATAATTATCAACAATTTTCAAAGGGGGAGAAAATTGACCATAGACTCGAAATTGTAATTACAATTAGGATGAGGATCGGGATTAAGAGCATTAGCGATATTGTTTTGTAATAAAAAAATGCAGCTGTGCATTTTTTCAGTATAGTTAGTCACGTTTCCTCTGGTATAATTCCAGCGAGACATAATCGAAGCTGGAACTGGGATCTAGATTAAGACTAGAATCAGAAACGAGAGCGGAACCAAGCTCGGAAACTAGAGCTGGATAGAAATCAAAATTATGTGACTGCGCGATCGGTTGATAATAATGAATTATGTCTATGCGTGCGATGCTGCGGGCGGAAGCTAATAAAGGAATAGAATTAGATACATGATTTAATATAATATTTTTTACTAGTGTATTTTACTGAATTGCGTTATAGGCGGGCCCGCGAGCGCAGGGGCCGAGCCAGCCGGCGGCGCGCGACCAACACAATACCTCATTTCATGCGGAAAAGTCAGGTGTGGATTCCGCCGTGCTTTCGTATTCTACTCGGAATATTAAATTCTTACGCTGACATATTAATATTACTTTTCCCGCGGCAAGGAGACGTTCGCCTCGCGGAGCCTTCGACGTGTTGCTTGAAGCTCCCGCCTCCGCTCCCTAGGCCGCTCTGGTACGCCGTGAAGGTGTTTTCACACCTACGCATTGCAGATTTATCATTATGACGGGCACGTTCTCGGCTGTCGCCGCCGGTCCTTCGCCGAGGACGATACACGTTCGTTCGATACGATTTCTGAAGACCAATAACGAACCTTTTGACGCGTTCACGGATACGATACATAATATATATAAATAAACTATTGCGTGTAGAATATTGAAATATATGGAAAGGAATAAACTTATATGTTTATTTCCGAAAAAATATTGTATTTATCGCTAACTTGATGTGAAAAGTTGTAAGTATTAGGCGTATAAATATTATTTTATGCATAAACTGGGTTATGTGCAATTTATATAAACGATTAATTTATTTAACAGTGTCACGTAAGAGATCAATAGTCGCTCATTGTGAAAGATCTGATTCGAACCGTAATACGATAAAACTGCAATTCATTACTGTATGCTTAGCAAATCTCATTACACTAAAGGAGTAATCCTTTACACGCAGACGCACACACACACGCACGCACACACGCACACGCACTAATACAACAAAGAAACGCACACGCACGCACTCACACACACACAAGCTTATGTATGTTTGTACATATGTAGTATATTTATCTCTTCTCAAAATTTAATTCGAACTCTGTTTCGTTCCCGATTCAACGATAACCTAACCTCATCCAATACTGATTCCGATTTACTAAAACAACATTAAATTCGTCTAACTCTAATGTCCCTTGAGAGTCCGCACAAAAAATCACATCACCCGTCTTACCGGATTCCATTACTGCGAAGGTTCAAATTTTAAAACGCTTCCCGTGTAGCGTTTTAAAATTTATATATTTATAAAGTACACAAATTAAAAAAAAAACATAATTAAATCGTTTATATTAAACAATCAAAAAACATTACCTAACTGGATAATTCAGCTTTCTTTGGTGTCTTTCAAATTAGCCGTGAGAATGTAATATCTTTCCACGGGAGAAAATTTGTTTATGCTCATTTCCAAAAATAAATGTTCGACACGTGATTGTGTAAAATTACGTAATTGCAAAATTCACCTACGCATTATATTAGTAACAATGGTTGCCAAGAATCAAAAACACAGCA
This sequence comes from Eumeta japonica, assembly GCA_005406025.1. Taxonomy (NCBI): domain Eukaryota; kingdom Metazoa; phylum Arthropoda; class Insecta; order Lepidoptera; family Psychidae; genus Eumeta; species Eumeta japonica. Next base: position 211,763 of record BGZK01000395.1, read on the forward strand.
ACAATGTAATTAACATAAAATTCTACGAAATAGCGCTAAATTAAATAATGTTTAGATTTTTTTTCTCATTTTCAAGGTAAGTCATTTATATATATGTTTGGAACCAAAACTTTATCAAAGTATACGTTTACATTGAAATCGTTACGGCCGTTTCTTAATAGCCATGTTGTTGTCGGCCGATAACGCTGGACCGAATAAGATAACCACCTAAGATACCGTATTATCGACGAAATTTGTATCTAAGGCCGTGGGTTTAATGTATTTAAAATAAAAGGGTCGTGCTTAATAAGCAATAATTGCCCAGAGGATAAAAAAAGACCGATAAGGCAAATATGGCCGATTAAAATAAGTTACTTATAAGTATTATTCCACTGGAAAATAGTGTGTCAATGTTGTTATAATTATTATAAAAGGTTAAGATAAGTAGAGGTCGGGGGAAAGGAAGCATTGAATCGGTACTGGACGAACAGTAAAGCGCATCTAGCAGATTGGGGCCGCGCTCGGACCGGAGCGCATAAAAGAACGAGCGCGCACCGCATTCAGTACTCACATTTCGACGTCATCGCGGCTGAATGTTTGTCGGCTTGTAAGGATAATGTCTGTAGAATAAGGTGGAGTAGCAATGTTCTAACGATATAATACACGATGTAGCACACTCACGCAGGGTTGAGGAAGAAATTCGTGTGAGAATCCCCTCAAACCTAAAGACAAAAAAGGAAAATGTTTCTGCGCAATAAGCGCACTTTATACCTAATGTGCATTAAGCCAGTAATGACGTATGCGAGTCCAAATTTTGCCCATGCCGCGCCTAATATACCTAAAAATTATCCAGAAAAGCGACTAATGCCAAGAACGTCAAGAACTCAGTGCTTTACGGAAACTTAGAGCTCCCTACAATCAACAAATATATGAAAGATGCTTCCAAGCGCTTTTTCAACATGGCATAAAGCCGCTCCAATCCCCTCATATTCTCGGCTGTCATTTATGAGCTACCGCTTGTACACCACTTCCTAAAAGGGCTATCCTAAATACCCTTTCAAGGCTTTCTTAATATCCTTTCATATCCGATGGACGCCCTCACTACAGCGCTTTCGGTATTCCCTTAAAGTCTTCAGACGGAGCTTAAAATCTTCGTGGCCTCCTATGTCGAAGTGCTTACTACTAGGCACCCATAGGACAGTCACGCACCGACACCATCCCTATGCTGTTCGACCACTTCCGACAAAATCGTCAAAGCCTTCGGGCTAAGGTCAGGATCATTATCATGTTTTTAGAAGGTTTTTAGACCGTGCGAGTCGAGCACACCCCATGCGCCCGGCCGCACGGACTGCCCATAAGGGGTTTTTATCCTCTTTCCCCATTGCAAAGGGAGGAAGAACAAGAAAAAGTTACAAGCCGCTGCCCGAATAGTTAACATCTAGTGCCGACCCAGTGCCGCCCGCTCTCGCCGCCTCCTGTGTAGACTGAAGTGTGTTGTGTTTCACTAGTGCATCGCCTTAACGTCACATGAACCCCGTACCTAAAATAGTCAATACGCTACACATGTATAATTTATGATAAACGGGATTAAATGTAGTATTAACTAGTCAAAATCAGGATGAGGATTGGGAACGGGAACAAAATTGAATTCAGATTAGATTTCAAAAGGAAATAAATATAAAATATGCAAATGTTACGTAAAAAATATGGATGAGATGGGAAATATATGACCAAGAGGGCATAAGCCTAGGGAAATCTAGTACATCATAATATGAAAGTTGTTTATTGATTTGTAAGACTCGCTACATGGCTACAAAAAAGAAATCAATATTTTAAATTAAAAGTTACAAAACAAGTACCTATACAATTTCTTGGTGGATACTTTTAAACACAGACAAAATAGCCTTTGCAATAAATCAGAAAACAATACAAATAATTTGTATTTCAATCGATCGTTGAAGTGCTCATACAGATTTTGCTTTAAAGAATTATTATGGTATTGAAGAGGCATATTTGTATATACAAACGCCAAATGACGTAATTATGTGTCAGATATTGATACAATTAAACGACTCCAAAAGCGCTTTGATGCGAGGATAATTGGGAAGCTTAAGTAGTACACATTTGGAGAGTGATCTCATTAAGGTGTAGATTAGATCTAGTAACCACAGAAGGATTTATTTATTATTAGATTTTATTCGAATCCGTGGAAGCCAGTCGCAAAGCAATTGGCAATTAATCTCACAAAATTATCAAAATTCCGCTCGAATTGATAATATTATTAACTCATAAGTAATATTATTGTTTCTTATAGTCGAATGTGCAAATTTATCTAATGCTGAAAAAAATAATATGTAAGAAGAGAGGCCGATGGTTTCCACGATGTCGTTGTTTGGCTGAACAATCCTAGACAAGTTTGTACAATAACAATTAATTATTCTTTTTTAAAATAGTATTTCTCCTTGCAATAAATATCACATATAAAGAAAATGAACGAAAGATTTCTGACATTTAAATGGATTTCAAATCAAAAACGTGACTGGTTTATCATGGCAATTTGCTCCAAGTTCGATCCGTTACGCTACTCGGGCAAGAAGAAATAGGACAACGCGAACGCTTTCTTTTCATAGTTTTAGTTGATCAAAAGCGATAATTGAATTGTTATTTCCTTTTTCAGTGTTACGTTTATAAACTAATTGAATGAAATCAGTAATATCATTCGGAAATGAGTAATTGTCATAACATCGATACTCGCGTCGACACCACTCGGCCGACTCTGTCGAAGCGCCTGTAAATATTCCAGAACGTGTCTGTGTGACTAAAGCTTGTTTAGCTCTTGTTTACTTTATTTGTTTACTGTTTCAAAAAAGGCATATTAACCTGAAGTCTACGAAATGCTGTCTGTATTAGATAGCTGATTTCAAAGTCACAGTAATTCTCTCCTCTGCCTCTCAAAACACGATATCTTTTTTGTCTTAAATCTCATCATAATCTCAGAAATAAAAAGGTATTAGATACCTGGTGTAGACACCAGAGAGGTAATAATATTGTCACAGAATCTCTTTTCAAGTTTTTCATGGAATTATTGCATTATTGGGATAATTTCCGCATAGAAGAATGAGGAGCTTTAAACTGATGGTTTCAAAGCGCGCCACACCTCACAAAACGCAGACCTAGATGTTTCTCTATTATATCTGGAATTCAGATAAAAGATTGATTTTTGCAAATCGATAAGATATACACGAGCTGATATGTTACTAACGTCATTAACAGAAAAGGCGAAAGTGTGCTATTACACACAAATTCATTGATCTAGCGTTAATCAGAGTCAGTCAAGATGCGGGAGTATTAGTTTTATGCTGCCAAAAAGAATGTTTAATAGTGTTAGCGGTTATCGGAGTTTCCTTTGCTTTCAGCTAAAAATTATGTTTTCATTTTGAGTGTTTATAACCCAAATATATTTAAGTGATTTTAGCTGATGTAAGAAATATTCGAAAATTAGGAATATAACAATTAACGTGTTGGTTTGTTTCAAAGATTGAGTTTGAGCCTGAGTTGAAAAAGTTTCAGGTAGTTTTGAAGCTAAAATCCTGAATTAAACTATGAATTTGCCTTCACAAAGTACACAAAAGTTTAACTTGTGCCTAACACACATGCCTGATACACTACGTATTACAATTGGAAAAAGACAAAAGTATAATAGACTTTGTGTAGCGGAAAATCGATTGGGAAGAAAAATTACTGACATGAATACACGCTGGCATAAACATTGGTATAGATCCTTTCTTAGCCTTCTTGCTCTCAACTTTATGTAACGTAATATAAACATTAGAATTATTCGTTTCGAATCTGTGTGTTTCTGTGTGTTTATATATTTGTAAAGAAAAAGGATATACGTTTTGTATCAACTATCTCATACACATAGAACAAATCTCAATGTTTTATTTGGAGTCAGATGGTGCTGCATCCGAAGATAATTATTTACTATTTATATGTCGAGAAATCTCAAACAATATATGGTAAATAGAAAAAACATGGAATATGACGAACAAGTGTGAAATAATTGCAAAATCGTATATGTGAAGGATATTAGAGACGACAGTAGGTACATGATGATTGAATAAAATAATACGAAATAGATTTTGATAAATTATAAGTGCGAGGCTACCACTAGTGAGTATTTGAAAAGAAATGGAAATAATGTTAACAAGGAAATGATAAAAACACAATAATAGAAAATATACGGATCTTTATTAGTACTGGAAAGCGATAAGTTACCTAATAATTTGTACAAAGCCCTCGCTATGATCTTGTCTAAAAGAAAAAGCCATCAGTAGATTTTTGAAAATTTCTCCTCTACAAATCTCCACAGTGCCATTGGTAAGCTGTGTACAAAAATTATAATTAAAAGGTTTGCGAATGAAATTGAAGGTAAGTTCTGAGATGCTTTTTATTTTATTGTCAAGTTTACACTATATGTAAAAATAAATAAAGCTTGAATGGAAAGTATTGTGAATACGAGAAAAAAAGGGCTTTGCTTGCTATTATGAATAGTAAAAGTGTTTTACGACAAGCGCGTCTGACAAACCATAACGGGATATCTACTCCTATGTATGGCAGCGAAAGTTGGGTATGGCAGAAGAAAAAAGAAATTAGAATCAAGGCAGTAAAGCTGCGATATCTGCGTAGTATGTGTGGAGTATCTTTGTAAGACAGGTAGAGGAACAGTCATGTCAGAGAGAGATGTGGTTTGAAAGAAGACGTGACTGGAACAGAAACAGTTACATTGCTATGGTTTGGCCATCTGGAAAGTTTGAATGTAAGTAGACTGACAAAATAAATCTTTATAGCTAATACATATGATGAAAAGGTCGGCGAGGATTGCCCTAGAAAATCCTATGCAAACCATTTTTGGCATATTAAAAAAGGACCTAGATTTAAAGATGAGCATGAACAAAAAGGTTTATAGATTTCAGTGAAGCAAGAGAGATAAATTTCCATATCGTACGACGTGGAAATATGTAGTCTCTGCCTACCCTTTTGGGAAGTAAGCGTAAGTTTATAATGATAATACTAATAGCTCAAGGTAATAAATTTATATCAAAATATTGTAAAAGTTTCTAATTTATTTAAGAAAATATCGTACATCACCAATCATCATAATAATCTGTAAAGATAATCACACATTTGGACAACCAACGGTCACCTGGAATCTTTCAACCATTAAATATAGGCTAAGACATTAAATTTCGATATACGATTCGGACTGATGACCTATACTGAGTCATCAATCAGCTTATCGGCTGAGAGGCCGTCCTATGGCTTTTAGATTGTGGTTGTCATTGGAGAATCTTTCTTTCCCATCGGTTATTAGTTCTACGAGCTTTGTGGCATGCTCATTGCCAATAGGCTAGTTGACAAAATTTTAAAAACTAGTTATTTATACACCTAGACACTTATTTTATCAAAAAAAAAATATATTTTAAGGAAAAACTAATATTTACAATTAGTATTTTGCATTTAAAAAAATCAATTTAATTTTCCGTCAAAACGCTCAAGACTGTCATGGCGTCTTGAATGACGTCACGGCTCGCCAAACAAAACTGTTTGTTTACTAAGATTGGAAGTGTTTTAAAATAAAATGGATTTGCCGTCTTATAACTATTACAAGTGCTGTGTAGTTCCTCAGTGTGAAAGTACAAGCATAAAACGCCAAAAGATTATTTATATATGTTCCAAGAAATCAACAAATACGGAAAAAGTGGCTAACACTTGCAAGGAGGAATGATAGTCTGAAGAATGATAGTAAAGGTCTACAAACAATACATACAAAATCAATAATCGGTAATAAAACATAAATATTTATATTTAAACTTATAATAAATATATTATATACTTACATTGAAGCTTTAACATTGCGGAATTCCGATGAGAAAAGTCTCTATTTGATGTGAAAAATGTACCAAGCATAACGGCGTCAACTCTGGGTAAGTTATTGCTATTTGCTTTGCTAAATCCTGATTCCATGATGATATCTGTTGTCTTTCACTGTATGACTAAGAATAACTGTATTTACGTGTTAAAAGGGATAAAACAGAAATTATAATGAAAATGGCAGGAGGCTATCTTTGTTGTTTGAATGAAAACGTCAACGACAGCAGATGTTTGTTGAGCCGTGACGTCACACTTTCTGATTGGTGTTTACTGTCACGTGACTTAATGCCTATATTTTAAAGATTTATTTTCTAAAATATAAATAATCTTTAATTTTATGATAATTAGATTTTTTTCCTAATCTAAATGTCTTGATCTATATTAGAAACTATAATCCATCCGATTTGTTCTTAGTGGAAACAAACCGATTCTATTTACTGATTCTGTGAGATGTATTCGTTAATCTGATTCCTCTACAAATTTTCGTTTTGTATTATATTTCTCAAAGGAACTCCAAGCATAATAGCTCTTTATTTCGTACATTAAGTGATTATGAGTCTTCTCATGAGATAGACAGGAAGAGATCTCATCTAACATCTTTATCACGGGCAACACGGACTATTCCAAGAATTTCATTTTCGCTCTTGAAATATTTTGGTTTATTGGGAAATATTGGATTTGGATATGTCTTCTAATATATCGAACGCTGTTTAGGCGGCCTGAGTTCTTCATGTAACCTCTTCATGTAATCGAGTGGGCTCTACCTAATCAGGCAGTTTGTTCCAATTATACAGATCATTCACGAACTTCGATTAGGTAGTTTCAACTATTTCTATAGTAAAATTTTAACAGCTATTCAATATAATTTTTGTTTTGGTCTTTTCAATTTTGGATTTCATGAAAAATTCTATCGAGATCTCTGTATTAAGGTCATTATACAATACAACGAATCACCGTTTCCCCAATCGTTACTTTATCGTCAGCAGTAGACAAATAAAATAAGACATACGAAAAAAAGGTAAAGAATTTTATCTAAGAAAAGGTAAACAGTTTTACAGTGTGTTGGTCAATTTAATAGTTGTCTAATTTTAAAGTCATTAAATTATTAAATTGAGGAAAAAGTTTTTTCGCATGTTATAAATAAAAAGCTGCAGTATAATCTCTTTGGTTATGCTGTTTGCTTCTGACTAGTTTTGTTACTATTTAATAGATTACATTTTAATGAAAATAAAAAGTAAAAATGATGTTCCGTCATTTTTTTATTGTCTTTTATCCACTAAAATAAGTAAATATAACGTAAAAATTCGATACATTTTAAAGTTTCATTAGAAAAAGGAAAAAAATGCGACACAAGCTGCGAAAAAAAAATTGTGACGTTTATGGACTTCACTATGAGCACAAAATTGGTTTAATCGTCGTTAAAGATGAACCTTGCTCTGGTTATGTGTCTAACTGTTTTTGGAAAAATTTATCATTGGTGATGAAAAATGGATTACCTATGACAAGAACGTGCGAAAAAGATTGTGGTCAAAAGGCAAGCAAGCTCTACAGACTATAGCAAAATTCGAATCAACGCGCAATAAATTGATGCTATGTGCGTGTTGGGATTGGAAGGGAATTATTCATTATGAGCTTTCACCGCCGGCCAAAACCATCAATTCAGATCTCTACTACCAAAAGCTAATGAGACTCAAGTAAGAATAGAAAAAAAGCGGCCGGAATCAATCAGAAAAAAGGGTATGGTTTTCACCAAGATAACTCCAGACCACACACATCCTTAGCCACTCCGCATTTATTGAGAGAGTTTGGTTGGAAAATGTTAATGCATCCACCATATAAACCTGACCTTACACCTTCAGATTTTCGCTTGTTTAGTCTCTTTAGAATCCTTTAGATAGTTTTAGGTTGACATTGTCATGTTAACCTTAAAGTACCCAAGTAGTTTTTATCTTGAATTTGTGTATAATCTAAAAAAAAAGGTTTTTCCCCAACTCAATATTACCTTACGTATGTGTTGAAAGTTGGAACGCTGTGTAGGTGAGTCAAAATTAATCTGCAATATACACGCATGTGTGATACGTAAAATAAAAGACTGCAATGAATTCGATTAATATAAATCTAATAGAACTATAAATTACATTGTTTTCCTTTATATTTCTTTCTTTATATATGGAAAACCACAAATATCTAATTTACATGGACCGGACTGCGAGAATCTGTCTTACTAAATTACTACGAAGAGTCGGGAACATCGGAACAGCCACATTAGAAGAATACGGAGGCGAACACCGAGGATTTAATTAAACTAATAAATGGCCCCCCGGTCCGAGCGGGTTGCGGCGGGGCGGGCGCTCGCGGCGCCGGGACTGAATCTTCTTAATTGCACCCGCACTCATTGGAAAAAGTCGGGCATAATATCGAACCTCCGCCGGAGCGGGGGACCGCGCTTTGATTCGCCTTTAAATTGTCCGCGTTGGATCTTCCTAACTTTGAACATCTGGAAAGTTCTTGAGACTGCTCTACGGTTACGACCATAGCTAATGAGGGGAAAGGAACACAGTTGAATGTTTTGAGCGTATACGAAAACGGACAACTAAAATAAAATTAGATAATGTCTTTGGAAGGTAAAAGAGTATTGACTCGACATTAAAATATTCTCATTAAAAATACTACACAATTCTGTAACTACAGCTTCTGTTTGATTACAATAAAGTTTTACATAGAACAGAATTACAAGTGGTTTGTCGTCTTGTACGTCTTTCACGTCTTGTAGATGGGTAAAATATATTAAAATTTAAAAACAATAAATGTCATAGATATTGTTTGACAAATTGTTTTGTGGGTCTGGTATCGTATTATTCTCAAATTAAATATACAAATAAAACGTCTCTAGAATAAAGTCACTACGTGTTGTTGGTTACTTTCGCCGTTATACGTAAACTCGCTTCATTTCTTACGTGCAATCTGCGGCAAGAATATTTAATTTGATTCTCGGTCGCCAAAATGTACCGTAGAAAGGAAACCCTAAAAATATTTGAAGGACGTGGATGTTTAGTTAATGTGCTTATGAAAGTTGTCGCTTTAAGACTTCTAATAAAAGTAAGTTTCATTTGCAAACAACCCGGTACATAAATGGTAATGGTTATTGTACTCATTCTTGTAGATAGATGTGGATTTTTAAAAGCTTCTATAAACAGAATGTATGTGGGTACTAATTGTATTCTTAGTTATTGCCCTAAAAAAATTTGATAAGAAAATTAAGACTATAGTTGCCTATTTTTAAAATCTGGATTTGAATTATCCCAGCAGCTCAGTTATAAAACTACGTAATACTAGCATTCTAATGCAGCTTCGTTGACATGAATGTAGGATTGATTCCTTCATTGTAAATATGCATCCCATTTCTGTCTAAATTCCGATTTTTCTTGAGCTTCAAACCTTTTAGTTTGAAATAAAAAAATGCAGAAGGGTACGCGCCTAAGCATCGGTATAATTAAAGTCTGATAAACAAATAAAAAGCAAAATCCAATCGTAATAAAAAATTAATATTTTTTATGAAAATATTTACAAAGCCATGAATAAAAAACGTAAATAACACAGATTAAACACAGCTCAAAATGTTTTTTAATAAATCAACTACTCTGATAAAGGTAGGTAATAATAAATGAAACGGTATGACATTGAATCAACTGTTTCATTAAACATAAAGTTTTTTTTTGTGTATAGCCGTAATTTGCAACGGGTATAAATATTAATTACGACGACAAAGTGGTAGAATAAAATCTTGTAAAGAAAAATTACGGTACTCCGTAAGTGTATTGCATTTTTAATTCTTTTTACCGTATTATTTTTTTACGGTACCACCACATGTAATGGGATCACATCACTTTACAGTGCAGATGAATTTTGTTTCTCGTTTAAGCTATGATGTGGGTTATTGTTGGACAGCTAATTCATAAGCATTGCGGGTTTTGTAAAAAATCATTATTTGATTTAATGATTTGTTTGCGAAATATTAAGCTTTAAGCTACAAACTTTTGTTAGAGTCGAGTGTTCCTCCCGCTGAGGTAAATGTTTATCTCTGCTATATGTGAAAAAAATTACGATATTGGCATATGTAATGAAGTTAAAAGGAAAACTATCACAGCTAAGTATGCTTTACTAGTAAACTAGTAATAGTCTACCAACTTTTAAAATGTACTCGAAGAAATTAAAAGCAAAATTTCGGCCAAATTCCATTGGAAATTGTTGTTATGTGTTATTTTCTGAGGTAAATGAAGTTGATAGTTGTGCAAAACAGGCAGTAAATATGAGATTATAAACTATTTAAAATTATGGACAATTGAAATCATTATAAAAATCCTCAACAATACAATTCCTAAATTAATAAGTCTGCATATTGTGAAGGAAAAGTAGGGAGTCCTGCACCGCGTATGGCCCGGCATGCATTTGGCCAATTTTTTTTTCTATTTTGTCCATTTTTTTTAAGATATTGGCCAATATAGTCTATATTAAGCTACGCGTTTTTCAGTTGAGTTTGTGTTTCAACCCCTAGTATTGTTTCTAACGGCCACTTCTTATTACTTGAATTTAGTTGTGTGCACATTTCAGAGGATGAATTCAGCTGACGCTTTATATAAATCTAATAAGCAAGCTCTAAGTACGTTCGCCGACTTTGTTGAAATTCAAATACAGCTCGCCGGCACCTTCACAATTTAAGTGCAATGCAATACGGACGGGATTGTATAATAATATCAATAGGTACTAAATATTTTCTACCTAGAAATGGAATATTTTATTGCAATCAATAAAGTATTCCATTTTTAAAGTTGTGCATAAATAAAATGTCTGGAGAGTGCGAAATTATGTGATAATTATGTTAAACGTTTAGTTAATGGTAATAATTAATTTGAAGCATATTAAATATTATAGTTGATTTAAGGCACTGCATGTATTGTAAATAACGAGACAGAAAATCATGAAATAATATGACATAAATATGTCCAAAACGTGAATACATTAGAATTAAAAAGCTCTTTATGACGTGCCTGAAAAGATGTACGTATTAACCAATTTTGATTGCAAAGCTTTTATTTTTTAAAACAAAGAAGAATAATGGTGTTGGTTCATTGAGCAGCAGTATCCAACACCTATTTCTTATTACGTTTTTTAATAAACTTTAAGTACAAAATCGAAACCTGTGATGTAACCTCACTCGCTTTGTATCGCCTATGTATTTAGTATTCGCGCTCTTTCACAAAATATTTACCCTTTTTTTTTTTTCGTTTTATTCGTGAAGTGTCACTCGATCGATGTCAACTTGATAAATGATAGCAAACCAAAATCACGACCGTGGGCGTGTCGCGCGAAGCCGCCGCCCGACAACGGCTAATTTATTGTAACAATATAATGTATCTATGCGACTATGTGCGATCAGCAATGGCGCATCCTGTTTATGACCAATTTTCACAATATGCGCGTACAACGTCGGTATGTCGTAGCCGTCGCTCAATATTATTCCATTACTTATTCTGAGCCTCGTCGCTTTAGCGATCACAAACGCACTTTGCATCGGTACAGGATCATATTTTAGTAGCTTCTATTTTACCATCAGTATTAGAAGAAGTGCAGTCAATTTAAAGGCTATGCAGGTAAATAAGGAAGTAACAGCTTTCTATAGTTTTGCGATAGAAGTATTGTGACAAAAAGATTCGAGACACTTTAATGTCTCTCAGTTCCTCTACCGGCAAAGACAAGTTTTATAGTAGATGACCCACTCTATGACCTCTATGACCCAATATGACCTTTATCTTTGGTCAGCCATTATTAGCCCTGGCGATACGTTTCGAAAACAGAGATATATTTGAGATAGAGCGCGTTTTGACGCGCTGTTTAAAAAGGTAGCAACGAATTTGTAATGTTTTTTTGGAATGAAGTTCCTTATGGGGCGTTGCGGAAGGTACCCTAGCCGGAAAAAAACGTCCGTAACGTTAAATAAAAGCGTAAGATTTTTATGTATAGTTTGTATATGACGGCTGTACAGTGTCTAATGTATAGTCCACGTGATGGCTGTTATTATTATTGCAGTTTGCTATTATCATTATATCATTCCACTAACGTTTCTCGATCTAAGCGTGGCTTGTGTTTTTTTTTTTTGTTATTTAAATTTTGTTCTATTTATGAGATTATTGAGTATAATTAAATTTTGTTTGAAATAACAATAATTAATTTTCTCTGACATCAAATTAATTATTACTATTATTAATTATATAACTAAAATGAATGAAAAGTAATATAAAAAAATCATATTAAAAAGTGTATACCCGAATAATTATTTTCTTTATATCTCGAATAGAACTTGAAATTAATATTTTTATAATAAGAAACTTCGTTCCTATTTGGTGTGCCGCGATACCACTCGTTACTTTTTCTTTTAGTACGTTACGACGCGATACGGTGCGTTATAGCAGACGTGGCGATTCCATTAAACGCGAAAAGTTACATATATCCCAACCACAATAAAAGTATTTCTTTAAACTAGGCGGTGCAACCAGACTGTTGTGCGATATCGAGTCTCCTTTTGTTTTTGGCTCTCTCTTTCCAGTCAGTGTCAGGATGTTCCAGAGACAGTACACGTAGAAGACCTTAATTCGGTGTACCTGTTTTGCATACAGTTATTTCGGTTTCGTTGAAGAATATGCTCACGACTGAAATGCTATTATTGTTGTTTTTATCGTGAAGTGTATGTTGCGCCGTACTATTATGCTGAGTTTTTAAACATAGTCGCTTTCTCCGCCGACATTAATATCCAACACACTTAATTAGGTTGATACGCAAGTACAGTACAACGCACGAAAGTCTACTGCTCCGAATTGGCTGCGAACGATGCAATGCGCAGGTTCCGCGTTTCCCGACCATCCTTTCTTCTCCCCCGCGTTCCTATTTTACGCCATTACGATGCTTTCCTGACTAACTTCACAGCGGCAGAATTTCGTGCGTTGTACTATACTTGGAATTTCAAGCGGACAATATAAGTTGATAAATAAGTTTACTAATGAATGTGCTGTATTCATTTTGCGTCGAATGTGAACATTTCCTTAATACTCGTTAATGCATTTAAAACAACATTTATGCTGATACAACTCTTTTCGTGTTTATCTCGCCAGGCGAAATATGCCGAGGGCGCATGCTCCGAGTAAGATGTAGCGCGGGACTGTAAATCATGATGCACACGACCGGTGCAAGTTGGCACGATAAGGAGCGTCGAGCGCGGCGCCCGCGCCGGCCTCCAATATGACGCCGTGGCGCTGTGCCAACTGAATACCAAATAACCGAAATGGTAAAACGGTGTTTACCTGAATGTCCGCGATTAAACGATTTAACTAAATTTATATAAGAACATTATGAACTATAAATCGTTATCTTATTGCGCTATTTGTCTTGCTATATTTTTATAGAAAAAATTGAATGATTATCCTAAATATTTTCCACAGTGCACTACTTTTCATCCCTGTAGGCGATCAAGCATTGCTCAGCGTTTTTCAAATTCTCTGTGGGAATATGATAACATTCCGTCGGAAGAGTTGCTTATATTAATTTTCAGTTATATGTATTTAGGTAATACAAATTGATGAATAAAATAAAAAGCGCCTTCTAAAACCTATTCAAACAATCTCTGAAATAGATTTCAAAAGAACTAATTAGTCGTTTTTGAAGTCTGTTTAAGAATCATTTAATGGAGGCTGTTTTTATTTATTTTCTTAATAATTTTATTTAATTTTTTTTAGTTATCGAATAATTATAAGAGTGTCGAATAATTACAATAATAAGTAACTTTAAGTTTGTAATTTATTGAGTTATTTTGCATTCCATGGCTAATAAAGTTGGCCTGGTATCTCCTTTACTTTTGCACTGAGCAAGCGGAAAAGTAGTTTCGTTGTTCGTTGATAATCACTCCAGGGTGATGAATCATTTTTAGTTGGAGTGCAATTACCAAATTGTTTTTATGCATACTATATAACTTATTCTTTTTCTTTATTATATAAAAGTTTTACAATTTATACAAATCACATTTTTATTCACTTCCGCATTAAATTAATTCATCCTATTTCTACCGTTATCACTAAAAATTTCCAATGTTTTCCTGCTAAGATTATCAAGTTGGAATAATATAAATCAATGAATAATAAATTAATACGTAATTAATTTGAATTATGGGTATACTAGGTTATACTAATAGCCATTGAAGAGGAATTTCTGGGAACAAATCGCAGTATTATTTTTGTTTGAAGTAGTATTTTTATTTTATTTTTTCCAATATTTTTTTTTATTTTTTGCCTTTGCTCACACGCACATGCGCAAATGGACACGCACAAAAGCATACACGCGCACGCAGAATCAAAACAATAAATAGACATACACTCAAAGCGATCGCGGGTCATTTGTTTGCCGTTTGTTATTAAAGAGTACCACTGCCTATCTTCATCAGATCCTAATATATTATACACTAAGACTTTCCCTGAAATAAATATACATTTAAATGCATATTTTTAATTATTAAAAATTAATAAAGAAACGAAAATTTTTATAAACGTTTCTAATAAATTGATTGTGTCAAATACATTGCATATATAAACAATTTTCAAATTCAGTCATATGTTTAAGTCAGTTAAAAAAATCAATAATATACGTCGATTAAAACTTTAGCCATTTTAAATAACCAAACTGTCAGCTTTGCTGTGGTTTGTTAGTTTTCATTTTATTGTTATCATTTACAAATTACATTATATTGATAATTTGTTATAATAGTGTGTAATAATACGTAATATGAATATATATCCTGAGAAACCACTGGGTTAAAATTTAACATTTAGACAACATGTTTCTTTTCCAGTTAATTTAGTTTTTTTTTCTCAGGTACAACACCTATCAAAACACTAGTTTACTAGTAATTAATACATCGACGAGGTCCGTTGCATATTTTAATATAGCAACTACTAATAGACACCAACGAGCGATAATGGATTTAAAGCTATTACTTTCCATCTATATTCTGTTAGAGAGTACGAGCTGAGCTGCGGCTGACCAGAGCTGACCACAGCGTGGCTCTATCACACGAAATTAATATAGCGCACAAGACGCAGCGACGAAATACGTCAAACGCATATGATCAGTCTCACTGGATTTAATTCCCGCTTTCTGACACTCGCTCCAAACAAAACTCGTCCAGACGTGTGAAGATGTCGCGCTAACTTTCGCCGAGCTCACAAATCGAGAAAATAAACAAGAAAGTCGATCAAACAGTAACGAACTGGGTGTTAGAATAGTTCGTAATATTTTTCTTTTATCCTCATTGTCTATATCACTGGTGCGTCTTTATTAATAGTAGCTATCACTCTGCTGGTTAGTAATAGATACTGATCCGTGCTGTGAGTTAATTTTATTTTGATAGAACAAAAACAGATTTAACGAAAAATCGTGCACTTCATGCTTACGGTGAAGGTAAAATAAAGATGTGCTATCAGTTGTACTTTCATCTATTCATTTCAGATAGTGTTCATTGAGTGCATATGCAATTAGGCGGAATTATAATAACTTTATTGTAATTATGTAATGTGTAAGGATAAGTGCAATGTGGAGATTTTGGAAATTGTCCGTGGGAATGCGAAAATAAGTAAATGTTTGACATCTGATGCGAGCGAACTCAAAGTTTCAAAAGCATTTAAAATATGCTAACGCTGTAGTGAGTCACCGACGATAACTAAATATTCGAAATATGTTGATACCGAGTTAAATCACGGCCGACAGCTATTAAGAATAAATGTTGGCACTGAGTAAATTTGCCTTCGTATTATACGACACGATTATTTTATTTTCGCTATAAATGCTCAAGTCTGTCCAGAATCGAGATTATGATGGCCATCAGCACGGAGCTCCGAATGGGTAAACTATTTTTGAAGTGGAATGATAGTAAGAATTTATTTTCTATCAAGGAATATAAATAAGGCCTCTTTTGATATAACTAGATAAATAGTATATTAGATTTAAAAAAAAATGTAAAAAATATGCAGAGAATTATATGGTTTGAATGAAATAATGTTGGATTGATTCTACCAGCCATTTGTAAATTTCTGAAACTGATTAGCGACGTCATACCATTGTTAAATTTGTACTGTTTAAAATTGTTATGTTAAATTACTTTTTTAGGAGAAACATTATATTCATGGATGTAACTTACGACTCGATATAATAGAAAATATTTGAATTTATAATGTTAAGTCGTCGTGTATGGAATAGATGAATGTATTTAGAAGTTAACTTTACAATCTAATAAACACCAAATGAAAAGGTAAGTATAATAAAATTGGATATTAAGATGTTAATACATTAAAATATACTAGAGGATATTTAAGTTTTAGATAATATTTTACAGTTTTTACGAAATATTTGACATATGTCTTTGGTCTTTTGTACTTGTTTGGCGATACCAACGGAAAAAACACATTAAAAAATTATAAGTCCAAATTTACTCGCCGGTTTGAGCTAATCACGTTTACGATATGAAATATAAGACATGTCAACTATTATTTAATTTTATCAAAATGTGATACATATATTGAGAACTAAAAGCTACCTAATAAATTTATACATTCCTCTTACTTGATGAAAATTAATAGATTACAGTAGTATGAAATTGTTGTAGTATAGATTGCATTAAATAGATAGAACGTTCATAGTTATCGTTAAACACATGAATGTTATTTAAATTCAAATTGGAAATAGGACGAAGAACGTAAAATATATAGAAAAGTAGAATGAAACGAGTGAAATTAATATGAGAACATGAGTTCCTTCCGAGTCGTAGATGTAAATTCTTAACGTCTCGTGTAGAAATAGAAATCAATACATAAAATCAGTTGTCAACGATCTAGAAGTTGACAGTTGTTCTAGAAGGTAAAAGATTCTGGGAGGCTATGGGCTCAAAATATGACGAATTTTTAAATAAAAAAAAATACTCAGCTTCGTAGTATTGGTCATTATCGACGAAAATCAATGTATCGTGTAGAAATCACTCGTACACTTCACACAAATCTTGTAAGTCTTTATATCTTTAATCTTATATATCTTGAAATCATATGCATTTTATAAAGTAATCCTTTCAATTGACATTCTTTTTTTATTCCTATTGAATATTTTTTTAATAATCTCAATTTTTTTAGTTATTCTGATCTTATAGGTATTATTTTAAACATATCTGGGTCGCATGACAATGAATCCACCAGTCTTCATTTATTCATTCCTCCATTGGGTAACAGTATATCATCATCATTGTCTACTCTCATATTTGCTTATGTCAGTTTCAGTCAGTCAGCCATTTAAAAAACGTCTCCTGCTCAATTCAAATACTACATACATTGTTTTTCAGCCTGTCGTATAGTATCGCGCATCTGTACTGTCTGCTCCCGTTTGACATTCAAGATATTTTTGTTCGCAATCAGCTCGAGACTAGACATAGCATAAGACTTGATGCAGCAAATAACAATGGAGAAAAAAATATTGCGACACAAATATTGCCACAAGTGACAGAAATGAAAGTTATTGATTTTCCATAGGCTATCTTTTTTCAGATGTTTACGTAGGCACGATTTAAATTAAATAACTCTCTCTCTTTATTTAGCAAGACTGGCAATTCAACGAAAACAAAAAAAATATACCCTCTTTTATAATCGCATTTAGGAAAATTATAAAGTCTATATTCATAATAAATTTGTCTCGAAGAACATACTGGGACAGTTACTAATAGCCTGTAAATGGTTTTTCTTTTTTAATGGTATTTGTGTTTTTTTTTGGTTTTAGACTGTTTTTACTTCATTTGTCATATTCACGAAAATAAAACATTTCTGAGACACATCTCTTCTTGGATATGGAGAGTAATATTTGAACTTGTGTTAGAAGTTGATTAGTAATAAAATATATTGATAAAATCAACTGTTATTAAGTTTTATTTCATTAATTTCGAATATTTTTGTTAAATTTAAATGTTTGTCATTTTACGTTTCATTAGTATTCTGTTTAAGATGTGAGATGACATGCGTGAAAAAGAATAAAACTGATGTGGTCTCTTACGAATTAGCAGGCAGTGCGCAGTTCTAATTTCTTTAACTGAGCGAGATCTTAACCTAATATCTTGTAAGAAATTTACGTAACAGTATTTACCTCCGCACCATAGAAACGCTGGACAGTTGCAATGTTTTATGCTAAATCAACGAACGTTCTTGTTATGTACAAATTCTGTCTTTTAAATGTAATAAAATAAAATCACAAACCCAAGAAATTAATTTCAAAATGTGTGCCTGCTGTGTATGTCCGTGTTAGGTCGGTAGGTAGATATTATTTTCATTATATTGTACATATAATATAATAATGATCATCATAATAATCTTCCTTCCGGTAAATAACACATTGTTCTGTTCTTGCATATAACAAACATGGTTACGTCCTTTTGATGTACTTAGTTTGTATTTTTGGTATTCGACTACGTAGTCTACGTTTAAGCTGCAAGTTTTGGGTCAGTTAGATAAACGCGCGCGCCGATAGTGTCGCGCAATAACAAAGTAGAAGCCTCATTAACTAACCGGGGAGCCAACGCAAATAAGCAAGAGAGAAGTGCACCGCTGGCGAGAGCCGCACGGACGGGTGCTTCATTGAACCTAAAGTACGTTTACAGTTAGCTTTTGTGCATTACTAACTTCTACCAAATTATTATTTTATTCAAGGCTAATAAAATAGCTATGCCAAAAAATGAACATAGTCTATTAGTATATCGATGTGTAACGGAATCTAATAAAAACTCTATATTCATTACTATAGTAAATATTATCCTTTCTTCTTTTGTTTATATTAGCAAACTTTAATCCGTCAAATAGTACATCTAAATATATGATAAAAGAATGGCGAATCCTACGTCACGCCTGCGACCGGACACGTTCATCACGCGTCTAGTTACACGGCGCACGCGACGCGCGGTGGCGTGACCCCGGCCGTGTTTTCAGGTAAGAACGTGATCCACATACCGGCGCAGTAGCTCACGAGGCGAGTTCGCACAGTTTTATTGAAGTCCATTCGGTTAGGATTTAAGGGCTGTTAGCGTCGCATAACCGCAATTCAGCCGTTTCTCGCGCCGCGGAGGCGATGTTTTCAAATATTGTTAAAATTACCACATTTCATGCGTTACGAGCCTCCCCGCGGGTGCGTTATTGTTGTGGGATTGCGAGGGAGTAAGGAAGTCGTTCTGTTATTCCAGTACTTGTGAATAATTTCATGACTGAAACATCCCATTTGATAAAGTTGGAAGAGTCAGAGACGGGATTTTACTTTACAACTTAATATACATTTCGGTATGAGATGACTTAGGTTACACGATTTAATATCTTATGAAAAACTTAAACATTATATTTTATCAGATTTACAACATCATTTTCAGAAAATTCTTTTGAGGCGGTTTATTATTTTCGATCTCCTAATATGTTATTTTTTTAAGATAGAAAGGAATATGTAGATAATGACTATTATTTATTGAATATCGAAGCAAAGATTTTGTTTGATAAAGAAATTAATCTCCTTCTAATTTACCGCGAAAGTGTTTTGATGGACTCGTTCATGTAAAGTTATCTAGAATAACTAAAGGTTACCCGATGAAACCCAGTAGTCTTCATCAAGCAACTGTCTCATAAACTCCATTAAAACATTTTCTTTTCTACATCAAATCATTAACTAATGACTAATAAATCATTTATCAAACATATTAATGAAACTAACAACCGCGGTTTCGCTACAATTCCGGAAAAAAATTTTGTGCCTATAAATTTAATAAATTTTAATATTGGCCATGTTTTCTTTTAGTCTCTTTTATTATTCTACTATTTCGTAAAGAATCTACAAAGAACATAATAAAAAAACATCTATATGGCTTTTGTAGACAACAACAAAACAATCGATAATCTGATTGATGAACGAATTTAGGACTATTTATAAAAATAGATTTGCATTAAACATAAAAATTATATATTGCAATAGCAAGGCTTCAATACAGCGAGAATCATTAAGCAATGAATTTTGGACAGTAAAAGGCCATCAAAGAGGCTATGTCTCCAAAAATATATTTGAAATATTCAAAAATATATTTCAAATATATTGGAAAATTTCTAAAATTGGAAGACTTGGCCATTTGTGTAAAAAGTAAATGGTTTAATCATCTTAAATTTGTTGATAATCTAGTGTTGATGAAACAATCGCCCTTAAGCTCTACAGTGCATATTTAAAAAATACTCTCAAGAAAATAACTAGTTTGAATTTACCATTAATAATTCTAAAACTCATGACCAATAGCACGGAAATAGAAATTTGTGTAAATGATGGAACTTTACAGTACGGCGAAAAGTATACTTATTTAGAGCAAATTATATAATTTGAGAACTAAATGAGAAAGGAAATCAACAAAAGGATAACAATAGGTTGAAAAAAGTATTGAGCATTAAAATACATAATATAATATATAAAACTCAGTATTTTGAATAAAAGCAAAGTATCAAAATCTTCTTTGTTTTGTGGTTGTAATATGTTGACCTTTATGATATTGGTATTGCATGGTCATGGCAAAAAGTGCAACTAGTAAACAATCAGGTGATTGATAAACAAGTATTCTTGACTTCTGGCTAAGTGGCCGAGCTAGAAACAAAGAAACATGAAAAAAAACAAAAGTCGCTGACATTCTTCAAAGAGTAGATAGATCAACTTAAATAGAAATTAACTATCTACATAATAAGCTTTAAACAAGGAAATTGTAGTAGAGATGTAAAAACATGGTATCCTTTTAAAAAATGAAGATAGAAAATACTGCAGATGGGGAGACGAAATAAAGAGAACAGTGGAACCGTTTTGAAGAAGAGAAGCAAGAGATAGGAGTCACTGAATAAAGTAAAAAAGGCCTTTAGCAAGTGCAAATCTAAGTTAAGAGAAATTATAATATGTTACAATTATTAAGTAATTTTTTTTTTGTAACGTCCTCAATAATAAGGCTATTTTATTTATTTCATTTACTTAATAAATAGTTTATTACATATTTTAATATAAATCCTACAACGATTTTGTTCACATACTATCACTAGCGTTTGAGTGTGGTTCTTATATTATTTTTGATAATGTTTTATTTTGGAATAAAATATTTTCACTAATATAAAGGCGTGTGTTACATAAACATACGATTGTGGTAATTTGTATAAACTTATTTTACACTAATCGTTTTATATTTTTAATATTAATTTTTGCTTAACATTTTAGAATTAGATTAATAACAAGACTAGATCACACTTTTTTTCACGTTGTTCTTATATATTATATATATAGATGTAAAGCAGCAAACGAGCATGCGAGCCACAAGTCACTAGTACATTGTTGGAAAAAATAAATGAGTTCTTTTCATGAAGACTTCTTGTCGTTATTGACGTGATAACGTCTTATAAATCGATGAACTCCGGCTGCACGCACGAAAAATTATGACTCATTGTCGCGTTCCACCTGGGCCGAGCGTGCGAGCAAGAGCGCGGAACAATAGAGAGGCACGATCGGTTTAAGCGGTCGACTTCTGACGCATCTATCTCTTTACTGTATAAGTTCAGTAGAAAAATATTTGAATTTACGAGTGCAAATAAATGTTAATTTATCGGAAACATTGTCATTTTTAATTAACTCCTTCTTTGTATTATACAAAAAAATGATTATTCAGTGATAATAATTCAATTCATAAAAGAATACAATTTTTCATCTATTTTTTTTTTTATAACATTATCACGTAAAATTATCGTCCGTAAATCGACTTTATAGACAACCAATTTTTTATTATTTTTTATTGAGAATGATAGATCAGCAATGGCAGATCATTCTAAAATTTGCTGAACACGGTACGAAATTGCCCATGATGCATACAATAACAGAACACAAGCTATCAAGATGATGGTAGTGCTATAACGAAGCAATAACGAATTTCAATGGCAAGAGCAAGACTGAATAATTCTTTAGAGCAGTCCTCATAGTATATACGTTAGGAAATACCTATTACCCAGAGATGCTACAGCTCTTCACAAGGCTAACGTGTCGAAATGCCTGGATATTCATTGGAATCACCAACAATTCAAGACGCTTTATGTTAGATGCCCTTAGAAGCAGGAACTGGTATTGAAAGACCCAATCCCAAAGATGACATGAGTACTCCAGATGTAGTCGGAGCTGTGCCTTAATATAAAAGGTGATAGTCCAATTTAAAGTACCGTCTGGTCCGATTAAGCATCTGATAGTTTATAAAAGTTGATTTTACTTTTCTTCCCTAATTATCGCAAAACTGAATGAACTCTTTCATATATTTCGACACAAGATTCTTGCTATTAAGAAGAACGTTTCCAAGAAAAGACGAAAAAACAAAAGAGGATTTTTTTAGCCATAAATTTGCAAAGTTATCTTCTTTTATAGTTAAATTCGATAATGTAAAGTCTATCCCATTCTAAAATTAGCTCTAAGGATATTTCGATTTCAAAACGAGTTGGCCTAAACATTCATTAACGCGATCACGATAGATAGATGCGAGGGCTGCTATTTATGTGTCCGGAATGTCAAAGACAGTGTCAAATGCAGTGGCACATACTCCCTACCCTTAATAATAGGAAGTATGGATTCGTGCCGCAGCGCGGGATTGAAGATGCCTTGTGCAACCTGGTGACATACCTTCGCGAGGAGAGGGAGAAAAATAACTCCAATCTCCTCGTGTCGCTGGACATAGAGGGGACCTTCGATAACGAGTGGTGGCCCGCCATCAAGAAGCAACCAGCTTTCAGAAAGAGATGCCCGAGAAACCTGTGCCACATAGTGGACTCGTATCTCAGAGATCGCCGGGTAGTAGTGAAATTCACTCGTCGCGAGAGCGACGAGGGAAAAGGAGACGACCAAGAGTTGCGTCCAAGGATCAATAGGTGGACCGACCTTTTGGAACGTCATCCTGAATTCACTGCTATCCGACGAAGAAGTCCACGACCAAGCGTTCGCGGACGATGTGGTTCTGGCTTTCTCTGGTAGATCGATCGAATCTCTGCAAGATAGAGCCAACAGTGTACTGCAGATCGTCCTACGATGGGGGGGATCGTAAGAAGCTTAAATTCGCGCCTCATAAAATAAAAGTCATCTTGTTTACGATCATACTGAAGTATGACCTTCCCATCATACGAATGGCCGGCAAACCAATCGAGCTTGTGAACGAGCTGAAGGTACTAAGCTTAACCATCGATAAAAGCCTAACGTTCAAGACGTATGTGGCCGCCATATCTAGAAGAGCGACAGACATCTATATCCCCTATATAGTCTAATTCCTTCCTGTACGGTTTCCCAATCGGAAAACCGTACAGAAGGGATCTGCAAGAAACTTCAAAGGGAAGCTTGCTAGCCGACTGGGAGCTAACGCATACAGCAAAGTGAGAACGATGGTGTTGGTCTTAGTGATTGGCTTTCAGGGACCAAAGAGCTGCAATCGTCTGATCGTAGATGAGGCCCTCACGAGTCACTTTAGAGCCATTGTCATGGCGACACGGCTTACGGACGCAAAAGAAGTCCTTCTGATAGGTGATGTTAACCAACTCCCCTTCATCGATAGGCTGAACCTCTTCGAAATGCAATACATTCGATCAAACCTGGTGGCAACGGTCACAAAGGAACTACTCTGCACCTACCGGAACCCGATGGATGTAGCACATGCCTTTAACGAGGTATATAGTGGAATATACTCATCCGTGACTCGAGTCCAGTCATTGCGGATGGAGAGATTTAGTGAAGCGAACATCCCGAAAAATCTCCCAAACATATTCTACCTAACATATGCACAGGTAAAGAAAGAATCCCCTATTATCCAGGGATTCGGAAAGGGAGAAGAGATACGTGTCCTGACCATCCACGAGGCACAGGGCCTGACGTCCGAAAGAACTGTCATCGTACGAATCGCGGCGAAACGTAAAATGCACGATAGTGTCACACGCCGTGGTGGCAATAACGCGCCACACCGTCAGTTGTGTGTACCACACAAACGACGGTGAAGATGCAATCGGCAGATTCATTAAAAGGGCTTTGGCTGCGAGCGAAACAAAATAAAGGACAACAATTCAAAAATGGCCATTCGAAATAGGGACAAGAGAATCATGAACGTCGTCGCAAAAAACTAGAAAACAGTAAACAGACGATACGGACATCTGATGCCACCCTTGCCGAAAAACACATTGTATTCTTCTGTCTTACGCCGCAATGTATATCTAAATGTAATGTATGTCTAAAAAATATCTGAAAAATGTTAGTGATGTGTGTAAATAATGAATATATAATGTAGCAAGTAAGTGGTAATTAAAACTTATGGTAAAAGAAAAATTAAAAAAATAAATCCCATCGGATACTTAATGGTCTGGCTCGTGTGGCGGGGAAACCGGATCATTCAATTCCCTTAAATATGGTAGAGTTGGGCGATGGCTGCCTCAATGTCAACCCTGTGAACGGGTGCTGCGAAGCTAGATCAAGATCGGACTCGAAAAAGAAAGAAAAAAAAAAGAAATGTAAGTAGATTTAATAGTGAAGTGAAAGTATATATATTTCAAATAAGTGGTGCTCAGTAAATACTGCTTATATTAACTGTTAAACAGTAATTTATAAACAAAAATTAAAGACTTCAATCAAAAAAAGGCATGAACTACGAGTCTATAGATGTAAAAAAATTATTATATAAAAATAATGTCAAAAACCAACAAACATTTATCATTTAGTATGGTTTTATTGCTTCGCAAAATATTCGCCATAATGATCGATGTACTTTTGCATACGCTAAATCCAATTTTTATAGCACGTTTTAATTCCGATTGAGGTATCTCTAAAAAAATGAATTTCGAACGCATCAACGGCCTCTTCGCGGTTCGAATGCCGTTGACCACATAAATTACTCTTCACACTTGGAGATAAATAGAAATAGTTGGATGTCAAATCGGGACTATACGGCAAATGACCCGTAAATTCGATCTTTTAACCTTCCAAAAACCGAGTTGTTTCGACCAACCTGTGTCAGCTAGCATTGTCATGATTCTACCTTGTTGGCTGTTCTTTCATATTTCTTCAAAGACTTTTAGCAAACAAATAATCATGTACCACTCCAAATTATTCTTTTACTGTAAATTGGTACTGTAACCACATGCCCATTTATAACGAAAAAACAGGCAACAATTTGCTTCAAAGTGCTTTTGGTACGAGTCACTTTTCTTGGGTTCGGCTCATCTTGGAACACCCACACCATTAACTGTTTAACTTTGGAGTCATACGCATAGATCCAAGATTCGTCACATATGTAGATATTATAGAAAGCTTTTGACCATGATTATATTTTTTTACACCAATCGACACGAGCCTATTTTTGATCAAAGCTCAAGTTATGCAGAATCCAAAGCGAACAAGTTTTTTTTTTTTCAGCCAAATCTTCGTGTAATATCTTATATATCCTCATCATATGCGACATATGCCCAAGCATATGCTTTTATCTCTCGACATTTAACATGACGATTTAGCATTATTAGTTCCCGCACAGCATCGATATTTTGTGATACAACAACCGATTTAGGGCGACGTTCTTTAAATTTGTGTGTGAGCATAGACCGCTTTTGATTAAACTAACGAAACTAGTAATACACAGTGATTTTTGATGGTGCTTTATCTCCAAAAGTCGAAATCAATTGATCGATGCACTGTGTTTTAGTTAGCCCAAGCCGAGAATCGCAATAAATCATCTTACGAAATTTTTCATGAGTTAAATCCATGGTTATAAAGACACGCAATTTTCAAAATGACGTCACAATGTTAAAACAATTGACACTTACACAAAACAAACTGTATTCTACAGCCAAAGACTTCCATTTTTAAATGTTGTTATTACTTTATAAATATTGTTTTGTATGTGACCATTTCCGGATACATGAGCAGCCCTCGTATTGTGTCCGAAGAATGAAGCCTTCACGTTAAGTTTCAATACTCGAGACGATGGTATATGTCCAAACAAAGACACGGGTCTAGAACGAATGTGTTCCTAAAGACTCAAACAAATTGTAATGTAATTCAAAATGGAAAATGTGCGCATCACTCGGTCGTCACTTTGAATTCAATGGCTGCTTATGGCACCCTCACCAACTTGTGGCGGCTCGACACATTTGAAATTAACAACATGATAGCAGATATCATTTAAGGATAAAAAAATCGATAATTGTATGGAATCATTTCCTATTTTATGGTATAAATTCAATAATTATGTAACAAATAATAGATTTTTTATTAGGACCTATATTGAAAGTTAATTATACAAAATTTCATGTTTTTTATTAGTTGTTTATAATGCAATAAATAAAATAAAGATTATCAGTTCTTGGTTGCAATTCATCACAAGTTGATATCATGTTCATAATTATTGATTTTTAAAACACGTACAACTATTCAATATTTAGACTAAAATCTATTTAAATTCAGCCTAACCTATAAAATTAACATCACTCTAGCAAATACGAGTTTTCGTTTTTTTCTACTTTGTCAAATGCAAGCGGAACTTCGCGACTAATGCTATAAATCACTAAGATTATGCTCACATCTATCCTTTTTTTAACCGACTTCAGTAAAGCCGAAAGGAACGATTAAGAATCAGAGGTTATGCACGTGATGTAAAATCAATTCAATATTAAGGTCTACCTGGTCAATAGGTATATGTCGCCTTCCGATCGTTTAAATAGCCAGTCAATTGGACGGTTAAGCCTTTAATTAAACGCCGGCATTCAACTGGGTGATTACCTCAATCGAATCGATCAATGTAACATGTATGCGTATAATTTATATGTGCAATATGTGTAATGTAAAATGAAAATATAAAAAATTAAAAACTGTGCTCTGCTCGGGATTTAAAAAAATATTTGTACTTATTTTGTACTGCATAAAAGTGCATCTTTTCTATTTAACGAAATAATTAGTCGTGTATTGATACATACAGATGTTAGTGAATACAATACTACTAACGTTACTTAATAAACTACAAATACAAATATTTTTAATACACCAAATAGCGCTAAATAAAATCATGACAATCATATCCAGTCTTCGTGCTGTGTATTTGTCTATATTTTGTAGTTAATTAAAAAAAAATTTAAGCCCAAACACAATACGAGCTCTGGCTCAACAGTCAGATTTTCTATTAACAAGTTAGGTATATAGTCATATACGCATTGGAAATTTTTCCAATTTGTGACAAAAGTGATCGCGCAGGAAACGGATTTTTCATAAAGATGAGACCTAGAAAATTCGATTTTACATTTAAAAAATCTTTATTAGCAATCCATATGGAAATCGTTGGAACCGTTCTCCGGATTGATATCTAAAATAAGCAAACAAACACAATTTTACAAACATAGAAATATTACACGATAATAGTCTAGAATAATATACCTGTGAGGAAAAAAGAAACTTTGATATTAAGTTTTTTTAAAAAACTTAATAACAAAGTTTCTTTTCATTTCATTTGCTTCTCCGACAAACTAACTTCCGGCCGCGATTTCATCCTCCTATAAAAATGCATCGTGGGCGTTATTTGGACTGCTCTCGTCGCTGTTGCGTATTCCTATGAGGCAGCCCGACATCGCTTTTTCTTCTGCCTTTTGCACGTGTCACATAGAGCGAACGCGAGAGATACCTTAAAACTGATATTATTTTTTTAGTTTTTCCCTCAATTTAAAGAAAAAAATATTGGTTGTTACCTTAAGCCTATCTTAATACATCACTGAAGTTCTGTCTGAATTAATTTCGCCAATGTGGAGATAAGCGTACGCAAATGCAATTATT
This sequence comes from Eumeta japonica, assembly GCA_005406025.1. Taxonomy (NCBI): domain Eukaryota; kingdom Metazoa; phylum Arthropoda; class Insecta; order Lepidoptera; family Psychidae; genus Eumeta; species Eumeta japonica. Next base: position 239,615 of record BGZK01000395.1, read on the forward strand.
TGTGACAAATATAATAACTATATTGTAAACAAATAACTTTTTATATTAACTGTCTTCGAATCATGTCGTTACACTTTACACATTATTGGAACGTGAAAAGTTTTAATTCCAGTTAAAGGTAAAAGGTTGAGTTTGTCTTCAACAAAAAATAAAAAAAAAATAACCGACTAATTTACAATATAAAATAAAGATCGTGTCCTTTCAATGAATTTCATATCATTTTATTTAGTTGTTGTTGTTTAGGTGAACGTAAACAAAAAAAAATATTTGTTTTATGTTGATTAATATAAAGAATTGAGTTATCATCGAATTTTATTTTCAGACTACCAGCAAGTACGTCTGAATTTATTCTCAAATTTTAAAACAGTGTAGTGTTTATTTAAATAAGTATTTGTTTTTAAAATGTCAAGATAATTGTCTAAAGTACATCCTGATCGTTTTTGTTGCGTTTGTGGTGAACTTATTATATCTAAAAAAGGATATTCTATAACGAAATTAAACAAACAAGCATATTTTTTATTTCAAAATTTCGGTCACTCATCAGGAAAAAAAAGTAATTTCTCACACTTTCTATGAAAGATTTAGAGAAAAACTAAGCTCCTAAGTTGTAGATGAAAAAATATTTTTGAATTTTGATATGTCAATGATTGAAATTGAGTCATCTAACCACTAAAATGACTGTTACTTTTGTCTCACTTAGATATTTGCATTTAATCAGAAAAGCAAAGATGATATTATATGTGCAGATGTTCCTGTGATTACTAAATACATCTACAGTTCAGACAAACAGCAAGTTTCAGAACCTCCCGATTATTCATGATCAAGATCAGCTTGAAATTCACTACGCCTTATTATGCAAGAGTTCTTGGGCAAAAAAAATTATCGACAGTTAATTGCTGATTTATTACATTTTTTTATTACATAATTTTCAACGAATGGGTGTCAGTTTGTCTCTAAAAATTCATTTCCTTCACTCGCACCTCGATTTCTTCCCTAAAAACCTCGAACAAGTCAGCGACGAACAGGGAGAGCGTTTTCATCAGGATTTGAAGTTTTTTGAGCACAATTATCAAGGATACTGAAACAAGATCACGTTAGGTGATTATTGTTGGTCTATTATAAGAAATACAGACACAAATAAATACAAGAAAAAAGCTAAGACAATTCATTTTTTGTTTTTTTTATATATTTGTAAACATTTTTTTGTAAATCAAAAATAATAAATATTTTAGCATCGTAACGTGTGGGAGTTTTTCATATTTTTTTGAAACTCGTTTTATCTCAATTCTATTTCAAGAACAAAAATCATCTAAACTAGTATTATTTCACTAAATATCTATACGAAAGGAAAAAGTCAACTCATTTGAAATTGACATCTGTAGCCTTCAATTTTAGTCACCAAAAGCTTTTTTTTAATTTGTTTTTTTTTAAATACGTTTCGATGATCTTTTCTACAATGAATGCTAGCTGTTAAGAATGAACTAAATTTAGAAAAACATAAAAGGACCATAATGAAATAGTAATTACTATAAGAGAATTAAAAAATTGTGGTTTTGATAAGTAGAATATCTTAATAAGAATTTATGGGACATAAAAAGGCTGTTTGAAATTCGCTGTACTTTAGCGCGTTTTCTTTCAGATATCTATATCATCTGTAAGTCGACACGTATCTAGTAGTATCTTAGACACTTCGCCGACAAGTAATGTGGAGTTTCATTCGAGGAACAGGAAAAAACCGCTCTTATTTTTCGATTCGCGTCTCGCGGCGTTCAGCGCTTCGTGCGCCTTGAGAGTATTCTGGCGGCGTTGTCCTCGTATTGTGACGTCACAGCGTCGTCCGCCGAACGTCACGACCCTTTATTCTCATTTCTGCCGTTCTAGACTTCAAGAGTTCTGTGAAAATGACCAGAAACGCTTCTATTAAAATTATATTTAAAAAATGTAGTAACCATGACCTTATAAGAAAATCACGGAATTCTATTAATTATTGAATTTATAAACTTAATTAGCTAAGCATACATTAGTTTAAGCATTTTGCTGATAGTATTATTTGTATACAGTCTTAATATGCAATATTATTTATTTACAACTAATTCGGTAGGTGTGAGAAAAATAAAGTGAAAACTCAGTAAAAAAATTACGCAATATATTTTTTCTTTGTTCAACTTCAGGATCACACCAAAACCGTTTTATTTATATAATGACATAGTAGCATGAAATAACATATATATATGAATAACTTCTAACATTAATCACAATTTTATTATGTAAATTCAAATACACATATAAACACGTATTATTATATATATTTTGTAATTATCTATTTGCTTAAATCAAAGTACAAAAAGGGAAATTATATCGACCAATTTATAAATGAAACACAAAAAATAGTGCCAAACTTATAAACTGTTTTGTTCGTTTTCAAGTTATTCATTAGTTTTGAAAGTTAAAAGACGATACAATTCATAATAAATAAAGTTTGCACAGTGTCTCAAGCTTCTGACGCAACGCATGAACACTCGTTCATATAGCGCATCGAAAAGAACACGCTTTTTTACTAATTTGTTATTATTGTCTAAGATTTCAAACTTTAACAAAGAATCCCATAAAAATAATGCATGCATCGTTTGTATTTTGCGAGAAACAGCCGATCATAAAAAAGTCAGCAATGAAATTTTATTGATTATCCATGTGATCCTGCGTCAATTAAGATGACACCAAAATGTGTGCATGTTCTATGAGTGCAGTGATCGAAGGTACTATAGTCTACCCTGTATGTGAGTACGTTCAAGTGATCTAGCATTAGCAGTACTATTGGCTACATTTGCCCGGTATTTAGTCCGCGTGAACTATTGTATTGTGAAATAGTTTTTTCACTACACTGTGTGAATATTTATACTGTAATCCGAAGCAGCTTTTATGTCTTTAATAGACAAATTAGGTATCGAATTAATTTAGATCCGAAAGTTGTACACCGTAGCTAAATATGTGGTTGTGGAAAATTGAACCCCCACATCTATATACATAAGTTGTATAATATTCTTCATATGCTACAATATTGACGGTCAATCTAAAAGGTATTATTAAATTAGTCTCTGATTTTCCATACGTGTTCCATTCACCTCTAAACAAATTACTCGTGGACTCAGAGGCTGTTGACTGTCAGGGTAAGTTTCACTATAAATTATGGAGCCGTACCGATGTCACCTATGCCAACTCCCTAACATTAATCGTGTTTGCATATTGATGCAAACTTGATTTACTGTTAGCACTTCAATATTGACCACACACAATATTCATTTCAAAAAGATTAATGTCGTGAACGTAACACTGTATAACAAAATACCTAAACCTCTAAAGTCGCGCGTTCTGTCGTAAACCACGCATGGACAGGTGTACCCGCGGCGGACTTACTAAACACTGCCAGTGTCCACTGCGTGCAGGCCTCGGATGATGACGTGGGCGTGTTTGTTCGTGTTACTAAGTGCTAGGGTTGTGCTTGGTATGTTTACACATTTACGTTTTGAGCTATTTTTCTCAGAAACGGCTACTTCAATGACTATAGTTTCTTTGGAAAAGTTGTTCTAAAAAAGAAGGAGATTCTGAATATCTGTGGACGCATGATCGATTCCATACTGTATATTTAAAGTTAGTTAGGTATAGAATAGTTGTTTGCCTTGTGTTATGTGGTGAGGTGTTGTCATGGTGAAAGAAAATCCTACTAGAAGGTCGTTTTTCTCAAGCTTTTTTCAAAACAAGAGGCAAACAATCGTTAGTGTACCATTTTGCAGTGACTGTTTTTTATGTTTTAATTTTTTAAGACTATCCGAAGAAAAGGACCAACATCAATTGTCCATCGTTTCCCTCATTTTACTTTAGTAGACAACTCAAAAAAATGAAACGCTATATTTTGTTTTTGTGATCATAACAGTAAATATAGCTTTCGTCACCCGTCACATACAGTATTTGAATCACCACCGGCAAATCTGCATCATTTCACGGCAATAATCAACACGATGAAGTTTTTGAGCTTCGGTCAAATTATGAGCTATCCACCGAGTACTAGTTTTCCTGGCCGCTTAATGTTCATAAAGGATTTTTGTGCACTTAACTCATACCGATGCCTAAGCTTGTCCAAAGATACTGGTAGGTTACTCTTTGTCAGTCTCTATCAAGAGCTGCACAGTGATGTGCAGATGATGTAGTCTTCGCTCGTCGCCGTAGAAGGACGTCCCTCACGGAGACCATCAGTCAGATCAGTGCGACTACGTTTGAACTCGTCAATCCAGTTACAAACAGCAGCAAGGGATGAACCTTCATTATGAAAGGCCAACCGAAGTCTGTTATAAATTTCTTGTTAGCATAAATGGCAACGAAACTAGATTTGCACGAAAATTATTTCGCGTTAAATTCATGTTGACGTTAGACAAATAATTTTCTTTTCGTCGTCAATTAGTAAAAACACAATTTGACATTGACAGATGAATATAATTTACATTATAAGGATGCCAAATAATTCCATTTTTTTTTATTTAAGTATGTTTTCTTGAAGTTTCTATGTGGCTAATTCTAAAAAATTGAAGTATCACTTAGACAAATTACTTCCTTAAGACCATCACGAATATGTCTAATCTAATGTTTAATGTATATAAACTCTTGGATTTCATCAAAATAGATTCAATACTTTTTAAGTAACAACAATAGATGGGTATGAAATTAAAAAAAATTACTAATTTAATTCGAAGATAATTAGGTAGTGGTTTCCAAAAAGTATTTGTAAAATATCTTGATGGGCAGAGAGTTCTATTATGGTTTTGTTATACTATTAATTATTATTGCACACATTTATTTTGTTTCATTACTAACTTTTTGTTTAAATTTTTCCTTTTAAACTTTAACCGTTTTAACCATTCACGTCCCATTTTCAATACCCATGTCGCCATCAGGAGTCTTTACTAATTGTCTGAAAATGTACAAAGGTTCATTATGTAGAACTAGAACTAAATACTTAAGAAAGATTAAAAAATAAGTTTGTCAGTAAGAATTGTAGTGATAACGTTAAGAATATACACTGTCAAAAAAATAAACATGACAGACAAGAAAAATGGAAAACATTAATTATTAGTTAAAAATCAATTTAATAAAATCACTACAAAATCAAATAAGACATATTGTTGTTTTAAAACCTTTTGAGAAATAAAGGAAAGCTAAGGCTTTCTTTATTTTAAGAAATATAATAACAGGACTACAAAAAATGGGAACATAATTAGCTAAAATATACACAAATTCATCCAAGCGATAGCAGGGTATAAAGTAAATTGTTGAATGATTAACCAACAGAATCTTCTAGAAATAATTAAAAGTGGTCTGTACTAACCAGTTCAGCGTGATAACTTTTTGTAATCTAGATATTATGATTATGGAATGAGTTAATTAAGATAAAGTTAGTTTGCTATCTTCACTTCATTTCAAATCTATCGATAATTTTTATACTTATTAAAATGTCAAGTTATTTCGTCATTTGAGATTATTTATTTTCTTGGACGAAAAATTTGTAAATAGTACATTAGTTTTCTTTCATTTCCTTCACTCGTAAGATTTGTTTTCGATTCCAATGGTTTTGGTTGTTGTTAATTTTGTGTCATTATAATTTTTGTATTTCTTAAATAACACATTTATATATATATATACCAATAACATGAGTTTGCGAATTTTGTTTTTAATCTTAGAATTTGAATTTAAATCTAAATCAAATACTTGCACAAATTGGAAGGACTAATTGATTACCATTTAGAGAATACTTTAGAAATTTTCGTCTTATCACAATCATTTTAAGTATACATTCGTTAAGTATTTTCAAATATTAATTATAGTACTTTTTTAAGAAAGCCCGTACATTGGCAATGAAATAAATTCTACTTTCGAAGAAAAATACAAACAGAAAAATATTCGAATGAGTTTTCTCTTTTATTTAAATGAATTACTTTCGTTAGATTAAAGTTTGTAATTACTCAACATTTTTTACTACCCAAAAAGTACATTACTGTGGTATCCGGTTTCTTGCCTCGTGTCTGGGTAATAGCTATAAAAACCTGTATCACAGGTTAACGACGTATTATATTTAATGACAAAGAAAATCGCATACATACGATAAATTCTTATTTTGCATAAATAATTTTAAATCTACCAGATTTATTATTAGCGAATTCAAACTCGTTCATTGCTCTTTATTCGTTTATTTACGGAGTCGTAACTTAATTTCAAGATCTTGTTTACTTTCTACATTCTACATTATATTCTACCTTCTGGTGAATTTGAGAACTCGTGCGCTCAGCATGTCGCATTATCATTTACTTTTATAATGTACTTCTAGGTCGTAAAAGTTTACGAAGCAGAACTGCGCACACGCGCATTCGCCGCGCACTTGGCTGGATTTTTAATCTCGGAACGTCGAACACGACACAATGCGGCGCGGATCCGTCTGCTTCTTGCTTGAGTTTTGATCATGGCGCTGGCCGCTTTTTGCTTTCCAAATAATTCATTAATTCCATCCCTACGAAAAGCATGCCAACTGCAATAATAGAACTACAATATTCGTTATTATCGCAACTACGCAAAACAATATTCAATATTACCATTAATTCGAGGTTTGTATCTATCGCAAAGTTTTATTTGTGCGCCTAGTAACTGTTTTTTTTTTAATATACCATTGTGACACTTTTCGCCTTTTCCACACTGAACAAAGTTAACTTCAATTTATATGTGGAATCGTTGAAATGTGAAGATGATAATTTTGTGAGTTAACGTAATGTGTGTACAGAGAAGATTGATGGTTTCTTTACGTAAAATCATTAATTATCACATACTTATTATACTACTTAGCGAACGTGTGATAAGTAAATTTCTAACTTCCCGCAGTAGAAATAGAAAACGTTTGGAATTGAGAAAAATGATTTGTTTTCAATTCGATTTTATAAAATAGAAATATTCTCGTATTTCAACGTTTTAAGACGTTGGAGTACTTTTTTGACCATTTTCAAGGCGATGTCCTATCGGGTTTGTGATCTTCAAAAGAATTTGAAAGTGTTTAGTTTTCCTGAAAAATTTACATCTATCGATTTCGTAGATTTTGAAAAAAACAGTAAATTGATTTTAAAAAAAGGAAAAAATTAAATTTTATTGATTTCTATACTATTTAATTAATCTATTTCAAAATCAGCTGCATTTTTAACAAAATTATATGTTTCATACTATAAATTTTATGAAATTCTGTTCATTTCTTTTAGAGAAAACGTAAATTTTTAATTAAGTGTTTTTGCGTAATAATTTTTATTTTCTAAACTGATTTTTGAAATAAAATCTATTTTTGCGCTTAAAAATCTATGTTTAACATCACAAATCTGGTTGAAATCGATGCGATCGATTAAAAGTTATAGCTGTGAAAAGTAAAAAAAAAAGTGTTTTTTCAAAACAACTTTTAAATTTCTTGACGAATTGATTTTTAAAACATTTTGAATAGAATACAAAACCAATAAATTATTATACACAATATATCTGATTAATTAGTCAAATAAAAACAGCAAGAAATTAGTCTTACAGCAAACTGATTTAAAAATCACTTTTTTATCATTTTAAGTCATAATCGTTAATGCATAAATTCCTTAATATCAAAATACAAAGTGAAAATACTCTCGTTTTAATACTGTACTTGAAATCACTATGCTATTGGCCATTGTAGTTCATTACTTTTAGATTTTTTTATACTATAATTGGCAATAGAAATTATATTCCCACCACCGGTTCAGCTCCCACTCTCAATCGCAATCCCGATTCCGCTCTCCAAACTAATATCAATTACGATGGTACCCTTGGACTGAACACTCCTTAGACATTGCTGCTATATTTCTCGCATTTCATTTTTAGCATTCGACTTTTTAATATGTATGAATTCGCTCTTTCATCTATAATCATATCAATTTTAGTCTTGAATTATAACAAAGGAAATCTCATAAATTGATATTTTAAGACTCGTTTATGGCCTTACACTGTATGCGTATTAGTATACAAAAAATATTACTCTTAATAGCATTGTAGTGTAGGTAACAAAATGATGTTATTTATAAATAGAATAATAAACCATTTTACACAATATGAACGTTCTTAAGTACTTAGCAGCTAAGCTTTGCTATTGTTAAAATAGCAACAATTGATCACGTTCCTAGACGAGTAGTAGCAGTATGTTAGATCCACCGGCCGCCTACACTTCGACACTCGCGATTAGAACGACGGGGTCACCGTACAAACTAAATGCTTACGGACAACCACGGATATGGGATATTCATTGAAGCAAAAAGCGCAATCAAATGTTGTTGAAGCGCTATCCCCTTTCGGTTTTTGCGGACGGCCTTGCGGACGGGCAGACGCATAAATCATAGCGGTGTTATTGCGCGAGCGGGCCAGTGATATATCAAAGGGCATAAAGGCGGAGGGCGCGCGTCCGGCCGCCGACCGCCGACGGGCGCGCCGCCCGCGCCCATGTGGACGAGCGTTCGCGGATGATTTACACTTACGCCGTCCGACGCCGCTCGATCGATAACTTATGTACATGAATAACTTTAAAATTGAACTCTTAAAGCGTTGAAATTCGCGGTACAAGAAGTTTTACATTTTTTTTCAGCAAGAGCTCGGATACTAATTATACGGCGACGTCGTTTGTTGAACGTTCTTCTGTCCATTGGACGGTTTGTTTGAAATATTGAAAAATGGCAGGATCTCGATCCATACATAAGCATCGATGTATGCAGATATGTACCACTCTGTATATCTCCGCCAAATTGGGATATGTGCATTGCTTTTAAACTTGATTGATGAGTATTCGCTGGTTCCGAAAAAACATTTGAGGACCTTTATAGATAAGAATGAGGCCACATACACGATGTCCACACCTTCGAAAGCCAATCATAGATAAGTATGAAAAAAAACGGTTGCGTCTACCGTCGTCTAAATATTGGAAGGGTACAACCAATTTTTGTTTGTTTCATCTTTCTCAAGTCGGAACTGTACCTACACAATATAAGGTTATAAATATTTTAAACAGTAGTAGGCGTAGCTACTAACAGCTTAAGGGCACTTCTACTCAAAATATAAAATAATTCACTTGCTTTTACTTAAATATGATACAACGACAAGATTACAATACGTTTCACGTGATATATGCTCATAATGAAAAAACATACCAAAGTGAAAAATAAAAATAAAATGTCTGTGTACCTCGAATGATTGGGTATCAATTAAAATGTTACGGTGTCCTCGGCCTTGAGGTCATTTATTATTACACATTTAGGACTTGATAACTCCTTTTATTTCACCTTTATATTACTAAGACAACATCCATACAGTAAAATTACTGAGACTATCTCTAGATCTAGCCCTCTTCTACAAATCCAAATCACACGTGCCATTCACGTAAGTACCATGTAATTATGGTTATATTTTTATATAACCATAATTTACATGGTTTTATAAATTGATTTATAGTCTTCACGATCAATACTATAAACACATACCTATGTTTCATTTAGAAATTAAGTTTTAATTCAATGAAATTTGTTCTCTTTTTTTTTTCACAAAAGGTACTGCATCAATTTCTTCCATCGTAAAAAACTTGTATTTTCTTTTCAAAGTACTGAACCGTATTTAACAAAACTAATTTTTCAAATGTTATTTTTTAATTATTGTGCTTACAAAGTACCTAATATTTAAGTGAGTCAATATCGTGACTGAACAGCAACGTAGAATGCGAATAGAATTATAATAAAACCAAAATAAGAAATTATTTTACTTTGCGGTTGTGGAATTGTAGTCAAAAGCAGGATAGCTTAGTAAATAGCGGATTGGATCGGAAAAGAGTGTTCAATACCCAGATAGGCGAAAGTGTAGGCCGAAAGCTACAAATCGTGTAACTTGACTATTAATCTACCCCGGCGCTGGTTACTAAAGTCGTTGAGAATAGTGACACATAGCGAAATAGTATTTATCATAAATAATTAACACATATCGTAAATGAATAACTAATGGCTACCTGTGTCTTCACCTGCATAAACATAAAATAAATTTTGTACAATGTCGAACGTAATAGCTGTGGCTATTTCAAACTCCGAAAGTTTACTTTGAAAAGCGATAAAACTTTCGAATATAAATTTACATATCCAAAACATTAAATATGTTAGCATTCCCACTCAGATTTTCACCACGAATTTCGAGTTTTCAGGAGTTGAGTTTTAGAAATGGCTGTTACAAACCGTTCTGAATTTTTGAAAAATATAGTTGAAATTATGAATTTAAGAAGCATAATTACAAAACGACATAACTTTTACGCAAGTTTGTCCTCTTCGAGGCTGGTTTTCTGTAAATATTTTCTATAAAAATACTCGTAAATTTCACTTTGTAATGGGTAATTAATAAAACTATCTTGACTTTAGTATCTTCAAAAAGTGTCACTGCTAGCTAGTAGGTTAGAGCAACTCGATATTGCTATACAGAATGTTAGATGATGAATCTCTAAGCAAAACATCTGATAATTATATACAGAAGACTTAGTTTTTTTCGCTTGTATCATATTCCTACTCATTTCAAAGTTCATAAAGAATAACGAACCCTTACCAAAACCTTCAGTGGTAAACTTTCTAGACAATTATTCTAAACTGGCACATGCGTATAAATTCATGGTATAGTGCTTCTGTTGTTAACAAAAATTCTAAAAAAGGTACGGACGGGAACTTTGATTTGTGAATAATACGTCATTATAGAGATACCTATATCACTACAAACTACTCTATAAATTCCCTGCCGATTGACTAGCTTCATTTTTGTGATGACTGTGTGAAATGTGCTTATCTACAACACACAGCATCAGTGATTGTTTATTGTCGTTCTTCGTTGTTAACAGAAGTTACTTAATGTAGAATCTACATATGTAAAAAGAAAAGGCCTGACTGCCTAACTCAGTGGACTCATCAACGCCCAGTTCAAACCCTTGAACCTAAAAAGCTGAAATTTCGCATAGATTTTCTCTTTAAGATTTAGACAAGCATTAAGGAAAGAAATTACGAGTTTCAACACCCAAAGAGGTAAAATTGTAGTTCAAAGTTTTAATACAAAACAGACATTTAGACCCGAAACTTTGTAAAAGTACCCCTAAAAACATGTTGGAGAATACGTATTTGGAGATTTTTAAGAACAACCTCTTTGGGGTGAAAATAAACCTTAAAATAGATATGGGTAATTAAGGTACTTGGCGACGTTGATTACGTAAATGACGTTTATTTTGGGATATCATTTAAGTTTTTTGCGAATTAGGACTTAAACTAGATTTTGTCTAGCATTTTTGCCCACGGTTTCACTTACGTAATGTTGATTTTTATATATAAATTACTTGGGAAACATAAAGGATTGAAATCCGTTTCATATCGTTACCCTGACAAAAACATTAAAAACAATTAATAAGACTGATATAATAAGCTAATAATGGCATGAATTATAAAATAAAATAAGAAATGATTTTTATGCAATCTATTTAAACATTTGTCGTCGACTTTGTACTTCCTATCGTACCGAACTGTTATATCGATACTAAAAATTCCCTTACTAGTAGAAATTAACATTGTCCCCGAGTAGTATAGTTTGTATTTTATTATGACACTAACATTTGCACCGGCTTCGTACAGATCGAAACCGAGACGAGAGCCGGGACCGGTACCGAAATCGAGTGTTAGAGTGACATTAGGATCAAGCACATGAGTGGGATCAAAATCTGGAACAATACTCGAATCAGAATTGATTGGGATAACGTCAAGATTGAATGTCCACGTGAATGAAGCCGCGGGCGGAAAGCTGTTTAGAAACAAAACCTAACTAGATAATCACTTAACTAAAAAGGAAAAATTAAGATCTAAAATGTTGATGCAACGTTGTTTTGTTCAGTGTCTACATGAGCAAATAACAAAGTTCAAACTATATTTTGTGTGTTATTTACTAAAATAAAATGAAAACAACTGAACGTATCGGCATGAGCTTATGACGTTTCGAAACGGAATCATTTATAGATGATTTATGGCAATTTATGTTTTGAATTTCATAGACACCTTACTTTGGTTTATTTACTTTCATAACACATAAAGCCCAGCGAAGTGGACGAGTCACCACCCGTGTTTAGAACTTCAAAATGTAAACCCAAAAATATATCAAAAAATATACAAAAATCAAGCATTCTTTAGTTTCTCTTCAAAACAACTGAACTTTAAACTTAAGAAGAAATATGTAATATGAAAACAAAAACTAAATAAAACCCGTAGATTTCAAATTTCCATGATAAACGAGAAATAGTCGTGAATAGAAAAAGTTGCTTACTTTCAACAAGGACTAATGCAATTTTTGATAGCGCGGAACCCTCTCCACGCGAATCAGATTTATGCTTAGCCGGTTTTTTTTTTGTTAAGCTGTGGCGACGAACATAAGTGTTTTTGAATAACAACTTTTATGAGACTTATTCATAGCTTGAAGCAAGCCAATGAAAGAAAAGTACTTAGATAGAATGATAGAAGTGAACATAATAATAACCGTTGGAAGTCGTTCGCTTAAAAAGTATTCAAGTGAAAATGGAGAAAGAAAACTGAATAACGTATCATAAGAGGTGACTAATCCTATCGTCAAGGTAACGGGCAGCAACAACTGTAATAAGAATTAAGTACCTACTGCGATCCGCAATACGCACTAGCCAAGCATGGGCACAGGGCAAGACCTTCAAGAGGGTTTATGGCCCGGAGTGGCCGTTTGATGGCTGAGACTAACTAACTAAATAACTATCATCGTTCATTTCAGCTATTGCATATAAAATAAGTAAACTCAAAACATTTGACTAGCTTGCATTCGCGGCTTCGTCCGCGGGGATGTAAAATAAATTTGAAGTAACAAAAAGCGTTTCAGGGGTAATTTCAAAATTTAACTTACTCACATTCATACATAGAGACAGTGATGTCAGACAACGGTCCGTTTTGGAAAAATACGTACTGACTAATAGGAGCAAAAACACGTATGTTGGTTACCTGGAAAGGGGAATAAAAGCAGACAACACAAATGTATAGAGTGGACGTCTGTTATGTAAAGATAGACAACACTGGTCCTGAAGAATCTAATTAAGTAGAGTTGCTGGAATATCAAAGGAGAACTAACTCTTAAGCACTCGAAACTGAGGAACTTGTGTGAAACGAATAATGAACGACAACGAAGCAAGACGGTTAAGCAAATATCGTATATACCGTGTGAAGGTCTGTGGTCTCTGTTTACCCTTGGACTTTACAGTACAAAATTTTAGTATACAGTTGGTATTTCATTTGAAACGTGAAACGTCTCGTTTTAAACTTATCATCTTAACACATCAGTAAACTTCATACGCACGATATCAAAACGTATATCTGTGTCTGTGTCCGCTTAAGAAATTCCAGGCACATTGTAGCTGAAATCAAAACTTCATTAGTTGCGGCCGCGCTGAGCTCGGGCACTTAGCGACGAAGAGCGTAATAAACATAAATGACACTAAGTCCTAAAGGAGCAGAGGCGAGGCCACGCGAGGTCAAGGAGGCCAGCTAATTATTACAGGATTTGGAATCAGAGCGGGGCCACTTCGACGGAGGAGAATGGATAGGGTGCTAATGACAGTTTCTTTTGAATATCGATCGTGCTAATTGGATACTGAATAAAATGTTTGGCGATTTCGTTTAATTTGAATGGGAGAAAATTTTACGTTTTTTTAAATTATACAATTTTATGCACTGATTTTTGATGTAATTTACGCTAAGATTCGCGTTGTCTTTGTATACTTAACATTTGTAACGCAACTGTATATTTTTTTTAAAACCAACTTACAAACTAACCTTATATTAAGCGATATTTAAAAAAATGTGTAATAAATCTCAAGAATCTTCTCCGTAATATATATATAAAACAATGATTTTCTGTAAGTATGATACACTTCTATATATGAGTGCAATAGCTTTCTTTTTTTTATCCTCCGTCAAAAATTATTGTGTCAGAATATTTGGAAGTTTTAGCTACTAAAAATTACACGATTTAAGGATTGTACTTTCCAGAAAAAAGATTACATATCATTTCATTTATAAAAAATAATTGAGAAAATCATTAAATGCCAATAAATACAAACCTTTTATTCAATTTCATTTAGTTTCTTTGTATAAACTTTACAAGAACTCCTGGATTAAATCTTGCATTGATATGATCATATGCCTATACACTGAAAATGTTTGAACCAACAAATATCAGTACATACACCATCTTGGTTAAAACTCGTTCGAAATTTTTCACTGTCCATATAGCTAGTATGGACTTATTATTCTTAATTTATAGTGATTTACCAATATTGATATCTAACCGTAATTTCGTTTAGAAAAATAGTTCGCGGACAGAACTCATTATTATTAATCATTACTAACAAGCTGAATCTATGTGAGTAACTTCATTTTGACGAGATGCTCAAATTTTCACTCTCCTAAAATTTTCATTAGTAGTACCTCAATAAGTGAAACCTAGAAAATGTGAATTCTCTGATTGTCCAAATTATATTGCTAACGTTTAGGTTTTTATTTAAATTTTGATAGAATATGGTAAAAAACGATAAGCAGTTTGTCTAGAAATAGATTGTTTGAGCAAACCGATCCCGTACTACGTTCTTGAAAGTTTATATTTAAAAATATTGTCTTCTGTCTTCTAAGTTATCATATAAAATGAAGAAAACTTTTCTTTTGAGATCTGTATTTCTGATCGAGGTCTTTGAACTAAAAAATTTTCACATAAACTAGTATAGGGGTAGATTTTGAACATGATGCCATGTTAACATCTAGAATTAATGTCTAATATACTTCCCGATGAACATGAATCGCTTTGTCTTCATACCAACTTTAGTCAAAACAAAACCATTGATCAATATTCGCTAGTATGTGGATCTTCTCATTCAATAACAATGCGCTGGCTATCCAATCATCATTGCTTTCTAATAATTACATTTTATATAAGTGTTTATAATTTATTAACATATAAGTGTTTCAAAGCTCAAGTGGATTAAGTGGTTTATATTTGAAAATATTAAAATCCAGCTACATGCAAAAAGGACTTCGGATCTTAAAGTTTTATACTCACATATATTTTTTTGTTGTGTCTTTATAAAGAAAATATACGTTCTTCATTCAGTTTGGGATCCTCAGCGCGAACCCGACTCATACTTTGTTGTTTGTTATTACTTGTTGTTTTACTTTTTGCACTATAATCACAATAAGTTTGACACATGCATATATGTATTATTTTTGTTAAAATAGAGCAAAAGTAAAAAAAAAAGAACGTTGTGTATGGAAATCCTTCTAAATGTTATTGCGAACTGCGCTTGCAAGTTAAAAATTAATTGAAGTACAAAATTATTGCTTTAAAAATAATATTAGAGAATGGTATTCTAATTGTAAACAATGTCTCCCGCACCCTCAACTTCCTCTCCTTCGTCAATTCCCACGCATGTTTTTTTTTTAATTCATTCATTTTCGTCGAATTTATGATATTGCAAAAGTCTTCTTTTCTTTCGCCAGACCTGAAATGCTTGCAATTTATCTGTTCAAGGTAATCAATTGACTTACCTATATTTGAAGAACAATCTAGACGGCTATTTGAGTAATATACCGGGTGTAAGGGACAGCCCTCCGCAAACTAATAGGGTGCATTCAGACCCTTATTTTGAATCAAAATCCACTGGAAATTTTCTCAGGAAAAAAAATGTTTTTTTTCAGTCAAAACTACTTTATTCCTATGTAAAATCACATTTTCTGTACGGAGCATTCCATTTTTGTAAATAAAACAGGTAAAATAAAAAAAGCAGCAATGTGTCTTTAATAATGGTAGCGATGCATTGCGTATGAGGTGATAAAACAAATCAGTTTTCTTGGATTCCCTTAACTTTCCTAAAATAATTTCATGCGCAGATCGTCTTAGTATAATATACTGAGTTCACTCTATCAGTTTGCGGAAGGCTGTCCCTTACACCCGGAATATACCAGAGTTCGGGCGCTAAAAAATGAGTGCTACTTCTGCAGTTAGTAAATTCAAAAATCAAGTACGATCAACTACACGCGTTCAAGTGATTCCGTAGCGGTTTATTGAAATATGTTTCATGGAATATACGTCTTCCGTTTTTATGTGTGTTCTTTTCATTTGGTTTTGCCCCTTGAACTCCCATTACATGGCAATACTTTACTTTTGAAGTGAAACTTCCTTACACACTTTAGAGTGATTTCGTGCTATGACGTCATAGTGAAATGTTTCAATGACACGATCAGGTGAGACGGTCGGATCCGCTTGGCTCATTTCGGCTCAGCCCAGCGAGCCCACGCGTTCCACACGATCATACAGCAAATCGCTACTATTTTAGATAACCGCGTTTATAATTCATTGTAAAATTTAAGCATGAATGTGAAATACTTACAATAAATGGAATATAGTGGCGAAACTGCCGATTGTATTAATGGTTTCTAATAGTTAAGTGAACACGGTGCATAACAAGTCAACAGCAAATTGATAATTTTTGACCAAAAATTACTGCATTCTTTTATGCAATATTTTTTTAAATCAATTCCAATGCCTGGAACTAATTTTGTTTCAACTTACAATGGATTTTCCTTTGGATAGTGGCATTGATTCATCTCAAATAGTGAATAACCACAAAAAATTACTTCCTCCTGCACAAATGGAAAAAGAAGATTATGAGCATGTGACAGACGCAGAATGTACGAGAGATCATCGTGATAAAAACAACCAGCAAACATTGTTCCGATTTAGTTATTAAATTGTGTTCTCATTTTGATTTTCGTTTTTAGTAATAGTTGTTCATGACAAGAATCTTGTAACCATTAATTAATAATACAATTATTTACTTTCTTTCAAATTTTTTTAACCCTTAACTCAATTCCTGCACATTTTGCCAAAAAAGTTTCACTTGTTTCAGTGTATCCGACACACACTCTTTTTTATTATTTTAATAGTGGTTAGGATATGCGCCATAATAACCTTAGAAAATTTTAACTATTTATTCTGGTTGAAATAACTCTACGCTTATAGCTGCTTAAACATACGATAGACGGAGAGACGGCGTAGATTTAGTCATAGCACTCAATTGGCTTCTTAGATACGGAAACCCTAAAAATGCAGGGATATTTCCTATGAATTCAATTTTCAATTCACTTCAAGTTTAATATATACCCTATATAACGCTATTAATCTTTGACACCATACTTCCCTAATGTCTTCTATAACTGGCAATTTGAAACATTTATATCACAGTAACTTTTTAGTTAGTCTAAGAATATATGAATGCGTGTAATATGTACGAGTTTGAGTAATTTGGTCGGGGAAAAAGGTTTTTCTTGCCCACTTTGAATTTCATGAATTCTGGTCTGGCGATGAATTCGAAATTAAAATTATAAATGTCGAAGCTACTCAAATACTCTACAGATCTTACTGAACATTATTTTTAACTTCCCGCTAAGAAAATTGAATATTTTCGAAAATCGGGACATTATTGGTTTTATCCGGTTTTTCATCAGATCTTAACATTTTAATGTCCTAGGAAGCACCCCTGATGATTTTACGATGATGTGTGTATGAATGTGTGTGTGTGTGTGTGCGTACGTGCATGCGCATGCGCGCGCGCGTACGTATGTGTGTAAACCTCTTACAACTTTTGAACTGTTGGACCAATTAGAACTAAACTTTGGCATTCCAAAAAGTTTCATCAAATTTAGATTTTCTGAAAATTTGAATCGGTTTGGATGGATCTTTTAAACGGCTTTACCGATCGATTCAAAAAACTAAGCAACTCTTGTCATTAAAAAACTACATCGATCGCTTTGAGTCGCCGACCAACCAACCGAGTAAAATCGGTTGATTTGTTCTCGAGATATTGTGAACGAAAAAAATCGCTAAAAGTGATTTTTTCAAAATACGTCAAAATTTTGTACTTAACTAAATGCATATTCTGAATTATTTTATAGAACTTAAAAACCTGCGTTGATTGTCACTAGTTCAGTCAAAATCGATTAAATTGTTCAAGAGATATCAAAAAAAAGTCTCTTAAAAAAATTCTAAAATTTGCATTAGCATTCTCAAAAATTTTTTACTCAAAAAAGCGCTTCAAATCCTGCATATTTTAGTGTTTCTAATTCGAAAATAGTGGGAAATTTCAGAGTTGGCCTACAATAAACCTGTGCGTAGCCGCTTTTCTTATTTTCTTCCAAAGAAGATTTCTATTACTGTCATGTCAACCCTAAAGAGGTTATACTTCAAAAACTACACCTAGAGTAGTAATAATAAAAAATGATCAACCACCCCATTCGCGGGACGATAAGATTTCTATATGAACAATAGAAGGACCGTAGAGAAATTAGTGACTTGACGGCTATCTTAATTCGGAACATGTGGCGTGCGACGGGGCGAAGCCCGCGTGCCGCCGCTTCGCAAAGCGACAGAGCTGGCGGTCGCGTGAGCCGTCAAAGCTTTTAGGCGGGCAGTTATCGCCGCCGCCGCACGCGCGAATTTACTCTTTGCATTTCGCGAAATTAAAAGCGACGTTTCCAATGCAATTTGGAGCATTCTTCCCGCAGCCGGCGCGGGTAATGGCCACTCCAATCGCGAAATTGCTCAGTCTTTTCTGCGGGTACTTTTGTAAACACTCGTTTTTAAACTGCTCTCTCGTTTCAATATTTCTTTCCTTTATTCTACTGAAAACAACGGGTTGAATCCGAAGGCTGTTATGTTTTTAATGTCAATCGGGTGTAGTAATTTGATTGAACATATAATTGAATATAATTATTTACTTATTGTTTTAAAAGAATAACTACGTTTATCTTAATACCATGAACTGTGATTGTATTTAAATTTGAAACCTAATCTATAATCGTAGTACTAAAAAATTAAATGGCATCTCAAAAGCCCTAAGCCGAGTCATTGCTCTCAACCTCTCACCACACTAATGTCTACTTCATAGTTTTATTAACGTCTTCAAGTCATCTTAAACTACAACTTTAATGCCCATGATTTTCTTGAACGTTATAATTTTTATAAGTGTATTTATTCGCAACACGCTAATGTTGAAAATTTAAGACACTGAATTTAGTTATAAAAGCTTCAGGCCAAGTTTTAATAACCGGCTGGTATCTGACCGAGACCCGAACAGAATTATGTAACAGTAGAGAGCGATATTATTCATTTACTCATTTAACACAGAAAATTAAATAAGAAAATGTTTGATTATATTCGATTGAACGCTAGATGATCACATTGAAGGACAAACATTGTATAGTACTCTTATTGGTTTTGTGCCTAAATTTAAACTGATGTAAACTTTAATCAATTTTTTAAAATAAATGTTACGACACAATTTTCACATAAATTTAACTTCTAAATTTCGTTTACGTACTTGTATTTAAATTATAAATCTTTAACTATATCCTTTCTTATTAAGATAATTATCGTTTTCCAAACTAGGCATACGATTACTCCAGTTTATTATGGCCACTTTATACATATAAAAAAAACAGTCAATCAGTTTGACCTTTGTCACGAGCAGTCTCATCCTATCATTCCGTTCGCTAGATCAAATCAGCTCAATCGCACGGCGAAAAGAATTCGGCCGACACGGAATCGTTTCCGCATTTTCATAAATCGCCCGCCGTCCGGCCGGACGGGGCGCGCGCGCGCCGGCGCCCGTCCGGTTCCGGCGACGGCTGATGGCGTCGATTACGTTAAGCGCACGATTTAAATATCCAGTCGGAATTGTCTCGGAGCGAATTCCGAGAGGCGTTCGGCGGCGCGCGGCGACGGCGAGCCGCGCGCCCCCCGGCGGGCGCTAATAATAAAAGTAAATGAGCGAACGACTTGTAACAAATTGCATTAGCCGCGCCGGAATCGGCCCGCGAAAGCGAAAGCGTCGACACTACGGGACGTTAGCTCTTCTGCGTTTCGCTCTGTCTGATCTTTGGTAAATTAAGTTTCCAACTTGTTACGTCTCCGAAGCGGTCGGTTTAAACTCGATTCCTTTGAAATGTTCCTGCGTAAAATGAAATGTTCATGACTGATTATAGTTATAAGGTTATTGTTACTTAAACAAGTCTTTGTGTAATCGACAAAGTTTTGAAGTTATTCGGTTTCATTTCTGTGACGTTATCGAGTGTGCATTATTATTTAAAATTATGAAATCCTTAATTTCAGTACAGAAGCGAAATGACATAAAAGTTAACATATGTAGGTAAATATACTACGGCTTATAAAAAGTATTGAATTTTTAAGTAACAATCTCAAGTACGTGTGTAGGAAATGCGCGTCATACAATTCAATACGTTCTCTTGATAGTCCTATCTAGAGTACTCCTCGTAAAACTTCTAAATGAATCACGCCGCGTGACCTGCTGAAATGAGAGTTGTAGGAGTAGGTATTTGCTATTAGGTCGTACGCACTACCGGGGCGGCGATAACTCGTAACGGCAGATATTAAACGATTAAATGTTTAGCAGTCGGAGCGTCCAGCAAACGGTTTATAGCGAACGCAGTAAAAAGTAACGTAGGAAAAAGCTAGAATTTGTAACGTTCTTGTTACGTGAAACGCCTAGGGCCGGGACGAGATCGACCGATGCGGACTCTTCGTGAGTACGGGTGTCCGACTCTTCGTGGGGTTGGCATCTGCCCAGCTCGATCGGAAATTATAAATTTAAATGAAGCTTCGCCCAGTACAATTTTATGTATAATTTAGAATGGAAAATGGCAACCTTGTCAGATTGGGAAGAAATAAGCTCGGACTTGTTGTAACGGCTTGAGCGTAAACGACGTTGCAGATTTCGTAAAATACTTTTTCAAACGGCATTAAAACATTACGCAAAATGAGATAACGTCTATACAACCGGATCGGTAAACTTCATACGATTTGATATTAACATTATTATTTTATGAATATTTCATGTTGCACAACAAGACGGAAAACCTTGAAGTGTACCACATTTTTTTTAATTTCACAAACTTTAATCGGTACTCATTTTAAGTTTTACCGCGAAAGAGATGTTAGTTGAAGTATCTTCCCGGCGACAGAGAGGATAGTGCGGCTGGGCGGCGTGCGGGGAAACGTCGTAAAGAACTTTTTCATACCCTCGCATCTTTAACTTTTGCTCAAAAAATACATCTCATTACTGTATACATTGTGAGTTTCTTGCCTGCAAATGTATTAAGAAAATTGATGAAAAAGTAAGGAATTAGTTAACAAAAATACCTTACAAATCGATATATATATAGTGGCGTAGCTAGGCGAGAACGGTTGGGGCGGCCCGCACCGGGTGTCACCCATTTAAACTCTGAAATGGAATTCGAGATTAAAAATATAAACATATAAATATCATTGTGAAAATGACATTTCAGGGGTAATCAACATTTTCCTACATGGCCTAATTAATTATTATTTAGTCTGATTATAATGTAAATAAATAAATATCACTACCAAAGTGATAATTCAAAAGTTATCATTAGTTAATATGTTCCTAGACAGTCTAATTATTTAACGAAATAAAATACATTAGCATAATAACCATAACGTAATACAGTAATCAAAGACAAAGTTTACATTCACAATTATTATTAAATTTCTGGTTCATCATCAAATTCTTTTGATGATGAAGAATCAGAATCAGTCACATTCATTATAAATTAATCGTCTACAATATCAATAATATGGTCAAGACCACACATTTTATCTTCTTAAACAACACGTTTAACACAATCACTCCATGTCTGCGGTGTTATCTCTTTTAAACCTTTTTCAAATAATTTTATAATATCGTTCAGCTTGAAGAATTTATTGTTACTGGCAGAGTACCCCTTAACCTGTGCCCAAACCAATTCGGTCGGGTTAAATTCAGAGTGATAAGGGGGCAGCCGCAGAAAGGTGACGCCATGTTCCGCACCCAACTTGTCCACAGCTAGAGATTGATAATTTGATTTTTCTCTTTTCACAATTTTTAGCAATCGAGCTTTAATCGTTTTTTCTTCAAAATTTATATTTTTATATTCAGCCATTCCATAATTTTGGTTTTCCGCCATGCAATCGTGGCGATCTGTTCTAAACGTTGGGAGTGGGAAGGCGCATTATCTAGAACTAATACCGAATTAATCTTTAACTTTGGAAAAATTCCATTTACCCACTCCTCGATATGTGCGACATTCATTACATGGTGGTAGTCTTCGGTGTTCCTTTTTGATTCGAACATTAATAAGCCCCGATTCATGAACCCTTGTTCGTTGTCTAAGTGGGATATTATAAGACGTCTTCTTTTTCCAGTAGGAGCTTTTAAGCACGTAATGAGCCCTTCAAGGAACGCTTGTTTGAAGGTTTCCATTTTGGTATCAACCTACGCTTTGGACAGTGTGTGACGTTTATAAGATTTTATCATCATAAAACTTTAGGATAGACATAAAAAATATACGAAACATTAACATCATATTTGATGTAATTGCAGTTGAATATGTATCATCCAACATAATTTTGTCACGTATTTCCAATAAAGTATATATGAAATAATATTGCATGAAAGAATATTTTAGTTAATTTTATCAATTACTACTGTAAAAAAAAATGTTTGTAATGAAAAGTTGATTCTTAATACATGCCTTAATTGTTTCGTCCTGGTAGTCAATAAATCTCTCTTCTCTGCGATATTGCTACAAAATATTGTGGAGAAAACATAAATACTGCTTGTCCACAATATTATGTCTTGCCGGTCTATCAGACAGCTGCGGGGCTTCCGTGTAACGTATTTAAAATTTACATGTTTGAGCACTAACTTCATTGTGTACGTTGAAAAGTTGGGCAGATCAGGATCAATATTAACAGCTTGAACGATCCAAAAATATAATTAATAAACCGATCTTTACGATAATAAAATTGTGACATGAGGGATTTTGAGGAACTGACTTGAAATGGTTACTAATATGACTATATATATTTGTTTGCCATAAAAATTATTATTGTAGCCAACTAACCTTTTTAACTATCAGAGCTTTATTTTTATTTTTTTCTTAATTTTTATTTACTACATTTTTATTTGTCGGAACCCCATTTAAAAGTAAATGTGCACTTTACGTCTTATGTCCGAAAAGGTAAATTCGTCAACTTTATCAAGCATATTCCTTTTAGTGCCTGTTTTACGAGTCTATGTGATTTCTTCACCAGTTCTATTTTCCTTCATTATGCTGCAAACTGTCACTGCATAAGTTTCCAAATCTCAACGACCTTCTTAGCGCAATCACTTAAGGACCTATACTGATTCTTAGGCCGATTCTTGTAAACATACTTGTACATGTTCATTATGATGGTCTTTTCAGATACAGACATAGAAGTACGTTGCCTCTTCTTAGGCTGTGATAGTATGCCTTTTTTTTGATCGAAGAGCCTGGCTCCACATCCATAGCGCGTTGTTTACGTGAACACGCGTTAACGTAACAATAGTACAGATGGAAAACGTAAGGGACAAACCGTTAAAAACTTAACAACAGAACAAAAACTTAACATCAAACAAAAACTGGAAAACGCAATGATAAACAGGAAGAAGCACATTCAATGGCAACAAACATCATGTACCAAATGAAAATATATGGCTCGGTTGATTGGGGATTCCCCCAAAATGTAATTTTTATTTTGGTATGTAGCGCTATCGCTCGTTTGGGCCGTAATTCCCCAGAACTAATTAATTATTGCTTGTCACCTTTGGCTTGGGGGATTCCCAACCTCAGTTCTTTTGTGAATTATGATTGTTGTAAACCGTTGTTTTTTGTATAGCATTTCATATAAAAGCGGTAAAATATTTTTTTCAAAAAGAAAAACTAAATAAGTGGATTGAATAGTTTAATATTTTCTTTTGTTTTTTTTTTGTTATAAACGACGACGAATAAACATAAACCATAAGTACATTTAGTGAATAACATAGAAATTAAGAAACGAGCTGTAAATTATTATATTAATTAAAAAGAGCATCGCAACAAGTATTCAAAATGAGATTTGAGATTGAGAGACAAAAGTATAAATACATATGTATTTGTTAAAATAGGTGTTCCTGGGGAAACACATTTAATAACTTGTTACGTGTTTGACAATATAAAAATCAAAGTCACATTTAGATATACCGTGTCTTTGTTTTCAAAATCCAATACCCTTAAACTGTAGTTTTTTTAATTTATGTATTAATTCCGATAAAAAATATTTATGTGGGACATGCAGTTATTAGGTAGTAATTACATGAGGGTAGCAATTACAAGGTGTATTTATCATCAACAATATTTATTTATCAACGCAATTACATCGATACTATGCAATAATTAAGAAATATTTTTTAAAAATGTGTAGTCAGAAACATAAATCTTGGATATCCAAGCTTCTTGTCAGCTTTGGTATATACCAAAGCTGACAAGACATTCAAAAATGGCAATGTCACTGTTGCTAATTTAGTGACTTTAGGCTTTTTGAAATTCATTGTGGAATGGGATTTTACAGAATCTCTTTCGAATCTAAGAATCGCATTAAAGTTATTTTCGCCAGTTTTCTTGTAAGCTTTGCTTTGTATCGATTGTTTCATGTGAGAAGAGTTTCAACAAATTGAAATTAATCAATAATAACTTGCGGGCAAAAATGAGCGTAACCAGAAATAACAATCTTGGTATTTTAACGATAGAACACGAAGAAATACAAAATATAAATTTTGAAGATGTGATTTCCGAGTTTGCATCTGTTAAAGCTACAAACGAGGATTTTTAAATATTTTTCTCAAAAAAATAGGTTTCACAGATCAATGAGAAGTACGACTACTAGATATATTCTTAACAATGAAAAACGTGATGACGATTTTAATTTGTTATATTTTAATTAAATAAAGTTTATAGTTATGATTTTTGAAATTACATACGAATATAGGTGCCACCTTAGCTACGCTACGCTACGCGTTAGCTACGCTAACTGGTACTGCTACTTATTTGATTATTAATCGAATGGTTTTCTGAAATTAAGAAAAATTACCTCATCTGTACTGTAAATGCTAATGCATAACAAAGGTATTTCTTTGTAATGTCTAAATGCAAAGTACTTAATAAAGAATGAATTTCATCCAATAACAACATGAAAAATTTTTGTAAAAGTTTTTTGACTAAATTACCCATAACAAAAAAGTTATTGCTTCTAATAACTAAAAATAACTTTTAATTATTTATATGATTGTCACGTACTCGTGATGAGTTCCCTGTGTTTCGTATTTGTCAGATTTCAATTGTATATACGTAAATATTTTCGATTTAAGTCACAATGTTTTTAGAAAATTATTTTGCGTATTGAGATGAATTTTGGACGAATTTGAGAATAGGAAATCATTTTGAGAATACGAAACCTGTAAATATCAAATAAAAGACAAAGATTGGAGTGTACTAAATTTTAATACAAAGTGTACGCCGTTAAGTTTTTTATATTAATAAAACGCACAAATCATATAATAGTAATGTATGATTAAATCAGAATGAAAATTTAATTGAAAAAGTAAAATGAAAAATTTACAATTCAAAATTACCGCTCAATTTGCTTACAGAGACACCTGAGATATCTCAAAAAAAAATCTAAAGAAATATTCTTAAATACTAGACTAAGTTTACTCATACCGTTAAGGATAGTCAGATAGTTTTGCCAAAACTCTTTGTTTCTCTCGATAAGTAACATTTGTTGATTTTAAATTTGTTAAAAAGAAAAATAACAAACGTAAAAGATGTCATATTCAATAGACTTCTATGCCTTATGAACCCGGTTATATTTTAGAATAAATCCAATGAGTCAATAAAGCCAATCGAGTTAAATCGTGATCACCTCCTTACGGACCAACTACAGCCAAATGACGGCCCAAGCGGGGGCGTAGCAACCGCCGTATCTGCCGTATCAATTATACGGGTCCCCCAGACCACGGGGGCCCCCAACGTGCGAAAGCAAAAATTAATAAAAACTTCCCATATTTTTCTTTATTTCACAAATGACAAAAATAAAAAAAAAGCAATTTCTTTTTTTCCCGCGGAAAGCGTGCATTCAAAAGTTGGTAGCATTCCCTAACAGAAATCATTAACTAAGAAAGCACGTTGAAGTGATAAGGTTGAAGTTTGAACCTTTTGGCAATAAATGAAAGACGTACTATATGATCTATTTGACAGTGAAAGAAAAAAAAATGGATGTTAATGTAATCCGCCGCACATAAATAATTACGGTTGCTATGGCAACGATGAAGATGGCGTACAAAGCCCTTTAGTGCTTAATGTATGAATAAAAATATTAAGGTCATAACTTATTTTTAATGAAGTTTTTCAAGTAATATTTTTTTAATGACATTTGCTGTTATAATTATATTTTGGGAGAGATTAAAATTGATATAAAGTTTGAAGAACAAAGATTGTTCTTTATAACAGTGTATTTTTGCACCGAATAAGTCCATTACATTATTATTAGTGGAAATGATTAAAGTTAAGTAGGCTTCACGTTTTCCATTGACCGACTGTAATGCACAGCCGCGTTGCAGCGTGCAATTAAATAAATTGATAGATATCAATTTATTTAATTGCAATAAAACTCAAATACTATTTCAGATGAAACAGTATTTGAGTTTAAATGTCGTCATCTGTAGCAGCATATTCAGCCAATGCGATAAGGCAGCGCGCATGCAGCTTGACTTGTATCAAATTAAAACAGTTAAATAAATTTTAGATGACCATGAGATACCTACCGTCACGGAGTCTGATTCCTAACTGCTCCATTTTCTTGAACGCGTTCGTACATATATTGTCTGCATGTAAAAAAAATTAAATAAATTCAAGTAATTCTCAAGAAAAACATACCCAACATCGCTTACTCTATTTTATCATAAAATTCAATTCATATACCCAAAAAATTCGATATAGACGCGAGCCGACCTTGAAGTTACGAACTCGACGATCTCACAAAAGAAATTTGCTTATAATAATAAATTATATTTGAGCGTATAAATTCCCCTTTTGCTCTAAACGTCAAAAGAGCAAATTCTTTTTATGAGCGAGCTAAGGGCGGTTACATTGTCGACTTCACGGGCCGCTACACACCGTTGCTTATGGAACGTATAAATTTATCCACATATTTAACTATACGACTACACACGATAAAATTTCGTTTCTGTTAAATTTTATACGGTTAATCTGCAAGTAGATAATACGTTTTAACGTAAACCTTTGCTTCAACCACATTAGAAACAAACTATTTATCTATATCAGTGATTTTATTCATATGAATTACATTACTCTTCATCTAAAGGATGAAGCAACAAGATTTCTGTAATTGTAGATGCATAAAAATAAATTTTCGTTGACAGTCAAATTTGTAACTATAATCTGATTTAATACATTTTTAATATTTTGATATTTTTAAATTATGAACAGTTATATTCTTATATGTCGCTATGATTTTCTTTGTCTGTGAAGATACCCTAACGCTTATTCAAAACGCTAGTTTAGTATTATAAAAGCATACCTATGTCGAGAAGCCAGAAACGTATGCGCTTCTTTTTATAAATGTCATAATTTTTTAAGACAAATAGATCTAGTTCTATCAAGAGTACAACTGTTCTATTTCCTTTTAATGTTACAGTTTTTGGTAATTCGCGGGGCATGACGTTTTGATAATAAAATATATGGAGTGCGATAAATATGAAATTCGTGTATTATTCAAAATTCTTGGATGCATCTAAGCAATCCAAACAGGGAAAATCAGTGATTAGACAAAGCACAATCATCTGAACCTATTGTGAAATAAGGTCGATTCGAGCCAAAAATCTTGTTATGAATTATGAAGGTTTAGAGTACTTTGAAATAGTTCCCAATGGTCTAACTATCACTGTGGCGAGATATCATATAGTCAACAGCTGACATGAATGTATGAGGTGCAGAAATAGCCTATTTCAGTAAATCAAAAATGAGTGCTCGTACGTGACAATGCTGGATTACATACTGCGAAAGTTACGGGGGATAAGGTCGAAGAACTCGTGATGTTGAACATCTACCACATTCAGATTTTGGTGCGGACCTTACACCGGTGGCCTACTTCAGATATATTTTTATGAAATGAATTCGAGTCCAAAGGAAATGTTGAAAACGCAGAGCAGCAATTCTTTGAGTTTAAGCCCTTTGCTTTTCGTATGATTATTTAATAAACAGAGTGAATTTTAAAAACGGGCATTATTTATGATATACCTTGATATACATATTTATTTCAGTGTCTGCATGCGTGCGTGCGTGCGTGCGTGTTTGTGTGTGTGTGTGTACATAATGCAAAGGATACGGGTTACCTCCATTTTTCTATTTCTCCCAAAAGATAAAAGTACAAATCATATCGCAACAATATTCATTGCCTCAACAGCGATCACTAGTGTTGAATACGCGCATTTTCTCTGTAACAAGAGGAAATCACGAAATATTTATTCGGCGGAATATCACTCGCTGACTAAGGCCGTCTGAATGCTCTCGTATGAATAAGAAATGGCTGGCTCGGAACATAGGTACTAAACGGGGAAACTAAAATTAAGATACATAGATATTCTACGTGGCTACTGTAGACGAAAGAATAAATATAACTAGTATTAAAAATACCGAACTCAGTCTCTTGTCTTAAGCATACTTTTATAAAACAGATTCTTGCCTATTTCATTCTAAAAAGTGCGTTCAGTAAAAGATAATTCTGAAGTTTTTTGCTATCCACGCATGAAATTTTTTTATTAAAAACAGTAGTGATTCTAAATACAATAATAAGAGGAATGTAATCAATATTTGTACACAAATTTCTTACTTTATTAACAAATAACTGAGATGAAAAATAAAACAGGAGTGGGGGAATTCTGAATTTAAATGGGAAAAGATAAAAGTCATTAAAAATATTTTAAATTTATTCGAGTATCGTCGTTTCAAAATAAATATTTTACGAACGTTATTGCTGTGAAAATACATGAACATATATGAAAAACAAAGAATAGAACCTCTTGTTAAATAAATAACAGATTATATTTTCATTGTTTACGCCAGATAAAGAAACGCGTTGTTTATTAAGCCTGCAAATTTTGATTAGTCGGACTATTTTGCAATAACTTTGCTTTGCTTTGCTAACATCGAAGATGATATGTAATTACATTATATACAACATATTTTTATAATACGGTCAATGAAGTATTTATTTTTTAATGTCGGTGCATCTGTATGTTTGTCTTATGTTTCATATATCAATATTTTAGAACAAATAAACATGAGCTAGTTTTTACTAAATTATAAACTTCAATTATTATAAAGAACAGGGTTCGAATCAGTTTTCTTATAGCGACCAATGCGTTTTCGTGGATCAATATTTAAACGTACATTGTTTGTTTTTTTAGCGTTTTTTTTTATCTAACTCCTCGAATTACAGTGGCGATAAGACCTAATATTACAATAGCTTCATCTATATTATATAAAGTCGGTATTAAATCTTGAAAGTCACTTTAAGAACTCGAACACATTTTGTTTATTAAAATCAGCAATCACTTTCGTGATGCTCCATAGTTTTGGCCTTTGCCTGCAACAGCGATTCTCTTCTAAGTAACTTCATAAATATTAGAATACATATATAATAAAAACGGCTACACATAAGCTTTGCTATTTCAGTAAATTCTGTTTCGTTGTTGTTGAATTTTGTTGTATTTTTAAATGGATAAAAGAAAAATTGTGAGCGATTTTAAATGACGCTTTAGTCGATCTTAATTAATAGAATTATAACGTCACCAATATTTTAAGTATTATTTACTATCCCATATGAAGCACTTTTTATTAATCACTAAATATTTCAACATACATTTTTAAACTTTTTGTAAACACCACTTGAGCTTGACGTCTACATTATAACATTGTCGTGAGGCATTTTATAAAAAGTTTGTTTTTATAAACAGTGTGTGATTTGCACCGACTGCAAAACAGGTTTACTGCATATTTTAAAAATCATATGTTTTAAAATAAATAATTTCATTTTCTATTTTTTGTTCCTTTATAGCGAACACATATAAGAATAGACAAACAACATCAAAATTCTTTCAACAATTTTTTATTGTAATTTCGAATCACCTAAACTATATCATTAGTAAAATATATAATTTGTATTTGTTTTGTAATGAATTGCTTTTGAAAAAATAGTATTTCATTTGATCCAAACTTTCTATATGACACAAACACTAAATTAGTGAAGGGCAATGTGATCTCTAATTCGTTAAAAGTAAAATTTTAATGATATACCTGGAAGCTTGGTGTTAAAAACCTTCAAATATTGTATTGATGATGTCAAACCTTAAAAGTTCCATCCAAGTCAAGGTGAGAAACTTACCGAGGGCTGAACATGAAAGGGACAGAAAGGAAATGAGTTTAGAATGTAATCACAATTTTGATCCGTATCCGCGAGACGCTTTCCATACTAATTCCTTGAAGTGGTCGGTGGTCCAACACATATTCGGTAAAAGCCGTGTGAAATCATATTAACATTCCTAGTTCATATTTCATACTGGCTGTGTATTACAAAAGTTATGAATGAGTCGAAAACTTTATGAATTTCTCAAAATACCGATAAATAATAAATGAGGATCTCTCTGTTCTTGAAACGAATTGAAAAGTACAATAAATTCATACATAAACGATAATATTCCGAGAGTACGTCCTTACAATCTTTACTCATACCCGACGCCATATTTAAAATAAGCTTATAGCTACATAAAAAATTCATTTTCGCAACTTACAAAGCTCGTGAAAGAATTTATGAAGGAGGCGAATAGCGGACGCGGCGGCGCGGAGGCGGCGGCTGATTCTTTATGCCTGTGATATATCGGCATTCATTCCGCGGCGCTAATATCGCTGATATATCGCTCCGAGCCGGATTCTTTACATACAGATTCCGGGCGCGGCTTAAACTTCGCAAACTCGCCTTGTCGTCGGTGGTTTGCTGTGGGGTGCGGCTGTGGTCCGACGTCTGCCCATTTCATGTCGTACGTGCAGAACGCTATCTCTTACCAGTACAAAACCATTCTCTGAGGTATATAATATCTTCATTAAAAAAAGTGTTTCATGTATATGTATATATATATATATATATATATATATATACATATACTCACACACACATATATATGCAGATGTTTTACTTTTAAGTACATTATATTGAAAACCAAGTATTAGATTTTCCAAAAGTTATGCCAATACCGCTCTAGATTCCAATCCTAGTCCCAATGCCAAACTTGATTCTCGCTTCATCGTTAGTGTTATAACCAATCAAATTAAAATATGAAAGTTTTGTTTTCATTTGCGATCCTGAACTCTCGTTGTATTTCGTTTCTGGTTCCATTCTCATTCAAAACGTGCTCGTGTTCCCTATTTCGAACCCGGCGCCGATGTCATTCTTAGAATTGTTTTGGGCATTGCTGTTAGCAAGTATTAATCAATATAAAAAATAAAATAAATATTCTATTTCTTAATCCTAATCCCATGCTTGACTCTGAACGGGGTCCCGTCTTCGATTCCGAACTTCGTCGAGACGATTGCGGGTCAATCGTGAACTCCTCAACAAATGCTAACCGATAAAATATCAACTGCTGTCGAGGTGATATTTGCATTTTCGTTAACATTGAATAAGAAATGTTTGGTTACAATAACAAAATAAACACTTTCCTAAGGTTAATAGAACCTACATAAATACAACGTTATTTTTATTAAATAATATTATTCAAGTAACGAAATTTATTAATGTAAAATTAATTTAGGTTACAGTGAATTCAACATTTCCTATTGTGTTATAGTAATTGACCGTTTAATTTGTTTGTTCATAAATATTTTAGGAACATAAATCAAATAAAAAGTAATTGTTATTAACTTTAACAATTTTAATGAGACCTTTGTATTAATTTAACCTAAAACAAACGTGCAATAATTATTTATAAAATCTAGTATTTAGTAAAGATTTCTGAATTTTGAATTAAATGTATTAAGTATACATCACTAGAGTGTTTGTTACATGCTATTAAATTATTTTACTACTTTTAAAGAAAGTACTTTTGTACTTCTAAATAAAACTGTGTTTATATATTTACAAATTGCTTTTATTGAGGTACAAAGTCAATTTAATATACTGGTCCCACGATGCGGAATCTTTCAGATATTAATCTGAAAAATAAAAATACTACACTTTGATCTCAGCCAAGGCCACAAAGCGATAACATACAAAAGTTCTTGGAATTGCCTAAGTCTGATCATCGGCACATTTATAACATATTATGATTGAATATGTTATATTAATATTGCGTATGTAATATTTGAATTTGCGAGATTAAAGTAAAGCGTTTTATTTAAAGTTAAAGTCTCTATAAGAAATTTATTTGTTAATATTATGACATACCAGTGTTATCCTTACAAAAGATTATTTATTGCTATTTTAATATTTTCTGGCCATATATTTCATTAAATACTTTTAATAAAGCGATTCTCGAGTTAGAATGCCTTAACCAATTTATAGGTACTTTAAAAAATATGTATATGTAAATATGTTTGTTACCTTTGTAACTTGATTTTTTATTTATTTTACCTTTCTAACTCAAATTTAGTTAGAATAAATCTTAACCTCTACAAGTCGAATCAAAATCCACCTAAGTCGAAAGCCTCCATCAGTTGAAAACTCTATAACTCGAAATTTTTGGCTTCTCTCTTGATGTTCGACTTAAAGAGGTTCAACCGTAATATGGCATATTATATATGTACATACACTGGGTGTATCAGAGCAACCGTCTGGGACACCCAGTTCTAAAATATGAAGAATTAATTTTTTTCGAAAACCTGAATAGCCAGTATGGCTATATCGGACCGACCCTATTGAATGCTGATGTTGACGACTTCGAGTGCAAACCGAATATATGTGCTTCCAGTGCAGAACGAAAATCTATTTTTTAAAATATAATATGAAGTTACGACGCGAAATATTTTTTTATCAAAGTTCATGCCCTGCATATATGGCGCATATCTGCCGATGTAGTTTGATTGGTATGTTCGCCCATCGGGGTATTGAAAAGTTTGGTCTTGTTAATATACATTTCCATCTGACAATCATGGTTTGTCATTTGTGGTGAAAAGTGAAGAATCTAATTTATTCTGAACGCTCGACGATAAGAGACAATATGATTCGAAGAAGTATGGAAGCAATTCGGTCATTTGATGTAACAGAAATTAGAAGAGCTATTGATAACTTTCCAACAAGAGTAAACAAATCTAGCATAATCCAGACAGACGTAATAGAAAAATTCTATTATGCTTTCAGATTAAAAACTTTAGTCTCGTTAAATCGATATATATATTTTTTTTAATTTTCCCCCTTTTATATAAAAAGTACGCTCAGGAACATAAATAATATCATACTTTGAAAATCTAAAAAATCAGATTTATTGTTAGAAGTATTAGTTTCAAAACATAACCTTAAACAATTTATAATGTAAGATGTATACTTTTTTACATAAAATAAGTCATAAAATTAAGCATGTCGTATTAAAAAAAAAACAAATTCTGGTTTAAAAAACACACATCCAGTCAGTGTACTATACGCCGTGGTTGTGAATACGCGCTACACCGTAATTTGTGTATATTACACGGACGATAATGAGGATGCTGTTAGCCCGTTCATCAAAAGGGCCATGGCTGCCAGCGATAACAAAATCAAAGACCAAAATGCAAAGATGGCAATACGAAACAGAGATAAAGCTCTCTTAAACACACCCTAGTGAAGAGATGTAGCGGAGAATCTATCCTGGACCATAACAAAGAATATGTCTAATGAGGGACAGCATTTTCGCTAGGGTAAGGGGTCTAGGTGAAAAAAGGCAGGTTGTGTAAAAGAAATAGGCTTTAAATGAGCATAAAAACTGAATATGATATACACTTTGTACGCATAATAAATATGAATTATGAATAATATATATAGACATATTCAATCCAACTCGGCCTGTCTATGACCTTAATTAGGTACCTATCTCGTTTTGGGACCACCAAAAACATAACATTATCTCAATCATTATAGATTTATTACTTAATTTTGGGGATTTTAAGGTGTGTTTTTGAAGTTCAAACTCTAATACAAGTAAAATTAGAATAGGGAACTATACTGTACCTAATGGAATCACTTCAATCGGTTCATAAACAAAGAAGTTATACGAGAACATACGATAGTTAACGTTCACGGGATTGTGAATTAAAAGCTATAGGAGGACAGGAAAACATTTATTTATTTGATCAATTCTTCAATGTCTCTGTTTATGAACTCTATGTATATTCAATCCAATGCATTAAACGTTCCACATTCCTTTTTTTTATTACTATCGAGGCGACTGTACTTGGACAGGAGCCCTGTTCGACACTTTTTCCTATGTCCTACTGTTTTGTTTCTCGTCTACTAACATTCTACATACAACTAAATTCAAATGCAAATAGTCTCGACTTCGCGAAACTAAGCACGGAGGCCAGATGCCTCATATGCCACCTTCACCTAGTTCATCAACTAAAATATCATAAAACATAGAGTTTCTGTGACTATCTTTTTGTGCACTTCTAACTCGACGATCACTGGTTCATTCTACTTGGTTTTTTGTTAGTAATAAAATACGTCAACAGGTCAGGTTTTAGTATATAATTGATCAAATTTTAATAATTTATGATATTAGCAGAGATCATTTTAGTGCATCATGTGCGAAGAATAGGGTGAGCCACGGGCGTGCATTGAAATAATGTTGATGTACAGCAAATTTCATATTTGGATGTTCATGTGCCTTATGTTTATAGGTAGATAAAACATCAATATCTACTTCAGAAGTTGAAATCGGTGATGATTCTCTATAGAAGTCCTAAAAATATGATCAATATCTTATTGGTTTCGGAACGACGTCTAAAAAAATTACAAAAAGTTCATAACTTTCGTATTTTTTGTGTCATTTATTTAATGAAAAATTAAGATGAAATATTTAGTTTTCTGCTAATAATTCAATGAATATTATTAATTAAAAAATTCCAAAGAAATTCTTTTTGGTGTAGGATATTCCCCCTAATAAAGTCCCACTCTGGGAATTCTATGTCAATTATATATAATTTTATTTTAACACTAGAACTCCGTGCGATCGCTTTAAAAACCTAAACAGATTCGGATATATGGGGTATCATTAAAATTCTTAATTTAGTCCGAAAGACACTAGCTATATATGTTTTTTTAAAATATCAATATGACAGCAGAACTGCTCCATTTTCAAACGTAAAAAAAATCTTCAATTATTACAATATGGTTGTCACGGCAAGGTTGATAAAGTTATCATGCGTTGATAAGAACATTCCAAACATATATAATTTAGGTGCATAAATTTTACATAGGAAAGGCGTACACGCAAAACACACATCTCATCTTTGGCCGCAAACGATCTGATCAGACTTTAGAAAGACTGGGAATGTCAAAATTAGTTATAATGGTCTTGTAGATTGTTAGAATTCTCGCACCATTATACGAGTAACACACGCTAGTAAAAATAATAAAAAAATTTGAAAACACGACTACCCTGTAAAAAATAAATTAAATTAAAAAACAAATTGTATTAATTAATCTGTGTATAAAGGCGAAACGTCACTAATTTACTCGTTGACTAAACAAATAGGGGCGTCCTCTTGGATTAAAAAGTGTCGCACAGAGCGTCTCCCAACAGCAATGTCAATTTTATTTATCTATTTATTCAGCGAGTAAATGAATTGTAACCTTCCTCTTTGTATAAATAAATTAAGTATTACAACTTGTTTTTCACTTTAGTTCGTTTTTTGGCAGAGAAGTTGTTTTTTCTAATATATGTATTTAACAAGTTTACTAAATATAAGTTTTCAATAATCGTTTATTTTGTTTATAAATCACATTTTTTAAAATAACAAAAAATGAAATGTCCAGAATAAGTAGTTTGACTTTTAACTTCCCGCTAAGAAAATTGAAAATTTTCTAAAATTTTTGGGAAGTTATTGGTTTAACCCCATTTTGCAAATATCGAGTTCTCATCAGATCTCGACGTTCTGAGGGTCTAGGAAGCTTTCCTGATCATCCCTGAGATGATGTCCGTAAGTCTGTGCGGATGTGTGTGTGTGTGTGTGTGTGTTTATGTGTGGATATATGTAAACCTCTTATAACTTTTAAACGGCTTGACCGAATCGAGCTCACTAAACAGCGTTCCAAAGAATTTCACCTAACTTAGATGTCCTGAAAGTTTGGGTCGATTTGGACCGGTAGATTTTGAGAAATTTTCAAAAAACTAAGAAAAAAAATTTTAATGTGGTTTTTTTCAAAATAACTTTAAAATGGCTTGACGGATCAATTCCAAAATCTAATCAGCTCTTAACCTATGAAAACACGTCGATTGCCGTAAACCTTGTCAAAATCGGTTGATTCGTTTGTGAGAAATCGTTGTCGAAAGAAATCGAAAAAAATAGTTTTTTTGGAATAACTACGAAACGGCTTGACCGATCGATTTCAAATTCTAACCAGCTTTTGACCATGTAAAAACACGTCGATTGCCGCAAACCGAATCAAAATCGGTTGATTTGTTTGCGAGAAATCGTTGTCGAAAGAAATCGAAACAAACCGTTTTTTTGAAATAACTACGAAACGGATAAAATTAGCGGGAAGTTGACTTTTACGGTCAATTTTTGTTAAAATATATATATTATTGTTCTTTTCGTGACTAACAATGGCATTGAATAATATTGGAGAATATTTTTTACTTTATATGTTATAAGATTTTATAAAAAAACGGACTAATTTTAAATTTCAAAATATTTCATTTTTGTTACTTTGAAATATAGAACAATTCTAAAAAAAATATTTATCAATATACTATTATTATTTTATTAAATATTATTTTACTAGGCGTCATTTCGATTTCAGTGAGCTATGGCTCATATTTTTAGTAGATTTATCTAGAATGAACAACGATTTGAGCTTTTAAACGAGACTATAAGGGTAAAATTAACTTTTACCTTGAGGTCCTGCCGTTCTGGACCAGCACTAGGTTTAAACATTTTTTTATAATCGTCCTTTTTAACACGAATTTTGGGATATATAGTCAATGTAACGCTTCGAGACGAAGAACATGATCGGCATTCGGAATCTAAAGGGAGACTAGAAATGGAATCAAAGAAGAGATAGGGCTTGGGTTTATGATCGAAAGGGTAATCGTTCGAAGTAATAAATGAAAGAATTCATTTCATGTCGCGCGCGCAAAGCGGCGGCGAAAGTTAACAAAATATTAAAGAATGCACATCCTATATCCACCCAGGCGAAGCTGCGGTTACAATTAATCCTTAATTAATTATTAATAAGTATAATTAAAAGGGGGGTTGATCGATATAAAAAATAAAAGAATTAATTTTATTGCCTTTCAGGTGCTGCGAATACAAGTAACATTACATAAAATTTAAATATGTAGTCATAGGCTGATAATGAATTTAAATAAAACGATAACATTCCTGGATCTAGTTCAATAAAATTGTATATTTAAAAAGCTAGATACCAATAACTGCGCAATTTGGTCGTAAATAATCACATTTGTGAATCCTTAAATTGTTACAATGTTTGTATTTACATACCAAACATCTTTTGGTGTGTACAATTGGCACCAACAACAATAATACACTAATATATAAATCTGTACGTTTTGTCTGTGCATACAATGTTTTTTGTTATATTTTGTGATCATTACTCGTTTTATGATCCACTTCCGCTGTGTAAGGAATATTTAAAAAATTTTAAGGAATATTTAAAAATAATATTTGTCTTGCATATATTCTATTCTAATTAAGAAAAGCTTGGCCGATTTTGATGAAATTTAGAATGCAGTAAAAATAATGCAAATGTTAAGCTACATATTAAATCGATTAAGTTTCCATGTGTTTGTTTGTTGTCTTGTATTTATCTTTAATTCTCAAAAATATAACTAAAGTCTCACATTCTTAAAGGTTATTACATAAAGGTAAACTAAAAAATATATATAAAATTATAGTTTAGAATTACAATTTTCTTGTATTATTTTAGTTTCGTTTTTAAGTTATGTTAAGTACTTAAGTACGTAAGGAGGTATGTAAGGGACCCCCCAAATCCTAAGCGGCTCCTGCTGAAAAGGAATGCCACGGCCCAGGGTGTATTATATGTATGTAAGGTGGATATGGTGACTGTGGGATGAAACTACATGACAAAACTACTATCCGAACAAAAAGACAATGGGCGGGGGTTGCTCGAGGCGTGACAAGCACAAGTAGATATGAGTACTAGAATGTACAATAAAGTAAGAAATGATACCATAAGGCAAGCGAAAAATGTAAATTAAGAAATATTAGAAATAAGAAATTGAGTATAATATTAATTTACACTGTATAGAACATAGGCAGTGATAAAGATAAAAACTGTATAAAAAAACAAACATACTAATCACGTGACACAAATTAGAAAAATTAACTAAAAACGAAGAAAGAAAGAAAAAAGAAAAGAAACAAAATAAACACGATTGTCTGTAAAAATGTTAAAAACCTTGATTCCTTATGAACGATGAATAAATGCGATGAAAACAAAAAGGGTAAACAATTATTGTCACCTGAATGCGACAAGTGCACAATGTAAGCAAAAGAAAAATATAGAGAATCGATTAATAATATCAATTCACTTAAAGCAGCGAGGTTTAATCAAATTTCTTCTTATTTAAAAAAAATCTTTAGTTAGATTAAAATTTGCACAACTACAACCGCTTTCTGGAATTGAGTTCATGTAGAAAAACGAGACAGTTTTAGACACAACTCCAATGTGAGTCTGAAGAAACT
Source organism: Eumeta japonica (assembly GCA_005406025.1). Taxonomy (NCBI): domain Eukaryota; kingdom Metazoa; phylum Arthropoda; class Insecta; order Lepidoptera; family Psychidae; genus Eumeta; species Eumeta japonica. The sequence goes on from BGZK01000395.1 coordinate 278,668, forward strand.
GAGAGATTAATTAGTAGGTAAACTTAATATGATGTAAACGTATGCCTTGCTTATCGTGTATCTATGGTCAACAGATTTAGTATTTAGGAGCTTAATCTCCACTTATTAAATTTCGTTCTCCTGTTTTCTAAGTCCATATATCATTTATATTTTTATTAATTTTCAGTTAGATTTCTATAAATAAGCATGGTAATGAAAAAAATAAAAATAATTCGGCGTAAATGTTTATTCCAAATCAAATCATAATATACATAACACACTCTTTCTGAATAAGATCTGTGAAGATCATTTTCCATAGTTTTATGCAATAGATGTATGTATGTGCATCATAACATTGGTTTAATTCCCAATCAAATTATAAAACTTGTTTTAATCCTCTGGTTATTTTTTCTTCTAAATTAATTCTTATAGTAGAAATTATATATAACAGTCGACCCAAAGAATATCAGCGAGATATATTAAACAAAATTTATTACAAAACGTTTTAAAAAAATGCTAAACACTTTTTTTCTGTTCACAAATCACACAGTAATTTTCACCAGATTAAAAGGACACAAATTGCATTTAGGGTGAAGTGACTCTCACAATGAATTACTGCAATTTTAAAGCCTTGTAATATATGACCTTTAGAAGTACTTTGCTTTGTTTTTTTTTTTTGGAGACTCAGTGATTTCGGTTCTTAAAATTATCGATACCTCAATAGACTTATAAGTCGTGTTAGATCGTGCGCACTGCTTTGGTATTTTGTCTTTTAACGTGTTTGCAACACCATAATTAAATGAAAATTTATTCTGTGATAGAAGTTGAAGGGTTAATTACATAATTAACTTCTGCTACAAGGGTGAAGTTACTGTACACAATTTTCCGCTATAAAAGTCATTTAGGCTTTGTGACTTTAAAGAGGAAAGACTCGGAAATGTTTCGACTTTATACTTTTTCTACTTTCCTAATTATTATTCTTTTGTCTTCAAGTGTAAGAATGAATTTTCTCTGTATCAGGCAGTTTTATTTTACAACTCTACGCAAACGTAAATTGTATTTTTTTACATTGGTTGCTAAAACGAACGTATTTATAACATTGGAATAAAATAGCCAAATGCCTATGTTAAACCATTTTATTGAGTAATTTATTGTTTTTATTATTACATTATTTTTTTTATATCTATTTTCATTTAATTATAACTAATTTATGAATGAACTATAGAGCAACAAACTTCGTAAGAATATGAAACTTAAAGAATAATGTAATTTTAAACAATATATTCGCCCCTGCTCTGACCTGGTCCAAACGTGTCCATTATTTTATTGAGTCATTTTCTTTTCATAAATAAAAAAAAAATAAGTATTTTACACCGTAATATGGTTTACGTAAACACGGTTTCATATATTACACGCAATAAAAAATAATAATAACATTATAGTACATCGTAAATAATGCGATTAGTGTTGTAGAAATTATTATATATTTTCTCAGATACATTACTTTTAAAGACACACGGAAATCAAACTTATTATCATCAACATAATCTAAAATAAAATTCAAATGTTGAAATTACTTAAAGTGATAATAAAACTTCAACACTGAATTCACAAGAAACGAAATGAAGCCGAAATAAAATTAGGCATTGTCTGTGTGATAAATATAACATCAATAAATACAATAAAAGGTAATAAATTAGTTGCACAAATCGAATAGAAATGTCGCTTCTTCCCGGGTGTTTTACACGTTTAATCACTCTCTGTCGTAATATTTTTTTCGATACATAGGTCATTTTCGTGGATACGTGAACTTCTCGGTAACTTTTCTACCACCTGTTGGAAGTGATTTTTATCACTTCCAACAGGTGGTAATATTAATTTGGATTATACTATATGGGAAATTGGTCAGATTTCGCCTAGGCCAACATGTAGTAATAACTGTGCTCAAGCAAGCGCTATCTCTACCAGACAGTGAAACGAAGCAACAACTTACAAACTTACTGGTATAGACTTAGTAAAACAGATAAAATAGTCCACCAGAACCAACATCCAAGAAAGTTAGAGTCTAAGTTAAGAACTAAGTCGTCGACGAAATACAGCCGTTGGGGTTACTCATTCGGTTCTTATTTTTACGTACCGACAACATATTTTCAACAACAAAAATGTCACAATTTAAATGTAAATTTTTCATATTAAAATGTGTCGTTTAAAATTATCTGTAGTTTTTTATAGAAACGTCTGTTTTAGCAGCCACAAAGTCATTGCATGGAAAATGTGTAAATTAAAAAATTTCGAAGGGTCTTAGAACTTTAGAGAGTTGTTAACAGTTACGAAAACTTTAATGTAAGCCCAAAAATATCCAATGCGAATTTTAAACTTAATCGTCCGGACGATTACTCATAGCCGAAGTTATGAGATAGTTAATATTTCACCTCTAAACAGGTGTTTTTCTGCGCGATATATACTACAATAAAAAAATAAATGATTAATAAGATGTGACTGAATTTATTGGAATCAGAATCGTTATGAGTTCGAAACGGGAAGCGTTTCACTTACGCCCGTTTCCATCTTCCGAACAAAAGGTGAAGTGCTACAATACCTAGATCTCGGAAACGCCTTCTCCGCCCATTCAGCGGGCTAACTCTTTTGTTGGCCATAATCATATTCAGACCACAGTGAGCCACATAGAGCCAACCGCGCATTGATCCCATTCAAGTACTCGTTCGTGAAGCCCGAAAAATGGCTTCGAGGTGGCCTTGTGATTAAACGACACTCCATCGCCGGGCGGCGTCTAAATAACCGATGGGAGAGTCGACGTCGCCAAACCTTTTCAAATATCGACGTCTAATCGAAAACAATACCATAGATCTGTGTTATATGTAAAAAATGTGAGCCGTTACGGGACGCCTGGTAGACGTGAAACATCGAGTTTGTACGAATAATATGCATTAAAAACAAAATTATGACAGGAACTAAATATAGCTTAGTGGTAAAATTAAATATGACATTTTTTTAAAGAAAATGATGACTATTTATTTAATAAACATTTATTTTAATGAAATACAAAAATTCAATATTAGTTTCAATTTGCCACAACTTAATTCATTTCATCTGTGACTTCAGTAATTATTCGATGTTTCCTCTGACGGTATTACTGTGAGAATTGCTTGTCACAGTACATACTAGGGTATATATACAGTCTATTTTTGATTAATAATTAATTATTAATAATCAATTATTAATCGAAAATAGTGTGCATATATACCCTAGTACAGCGTGGCGACCCGTCGCCACGGCAAGCGTCGCCACGCCAACAATCCGGTTTACCCTGCGCCTATAGATGTTTCACATCAATAACTGCTCTAACAAGAGTTTATGACACATTTTCAACTACCACATTCGGTATCCCAAATCGACACCCGCCGCACGTTTAAAATCACATCGCTACTTATATTCTTTAACTTTGAAGAGAAATAGAGGCGAATAAGAAAAAAAAAAAAAGTGTAAACAGGACACCCGAGGCGCTATTTCACTGAACTGAATTCAATAGATTATTTCAAAAGGTAATTCTTTTCGAGCAATCCTGGAAGAACCCGCACTAGCGCAGGCCGGATACCACCCGCCTACATTCCACAGACACGGTTCTGTATCCGAATGTCGTGCATGTATAAAGAGGAAACGGATGTGTGTCGTTACGCGGGAAAACTTGTAAATTGTTCAGCTTACGTGCTCCAAATACACTAAGCAGTGAACGTTTCATTTGGTCGGACGTGCTGTAAGGCTTTCCAAAAGTTTAGAGATACCCATTATTACACATTGAAAATATAAAAGTAGCGACAATTTGATATGAATTAAATTTTAGAATCATAAATATGGACATAAAATTAAGCAGACACAATATAAGGCCAAGCAATGCACGACGGCGAGATACGTATGTTAAATGTATTCGATAGAACATCGCTAATGTAAATCTGTTGAAATCAACAGCATAATGGCAGTGGCTAGATATATTTAGATGTGAATATATATTTATGTTTCGTAGCTCGTAAAGCTAACTTGCTTTAGAACCGTCACTCACACAGTTTATAAATGCTCCTCCATTTTTTAATATTATAAATCATTATATTCATTTATAAATTTCTCATTTATAAATGCTATGAATCCGCCTACTTTTTAGGTTCATAGTTCAATAAGCACTAAAAGTTCACAATGATTAAAATACCATATTTGTACAATAACAATGAAATTTGAAGAATATTTTATATGTGTATTATTGGAACCATACTGTGGCTTTTTTGTATTATACGTTGTTGTATAGATGTTTTTTTTGTATTATATGCATGATATTTTGTACCACTCGCTAGTGCGTACCTGTACAACAATTTACAAGAAGCCGAAATGATGTCGATAGCAGGTAATCACATCAATAATCAGTTAATCGTTAAACAAACAGACCAACGGATCTTATAGTCGGATAATTTTAAACGCCAGCAAAGTTTCTTCTAACTAACCTTTAAAAGCTTCCGTTTGTAGTATCATACACGTAATGAGTATTATCTTTGATCTTGGGAGCCGCGATGACTCAGTGATTAAGTGAGTGGCCTTCGAACTAGGAGGTCCTTGGTTCGATGTGGACCACGCGGCAAATTGACCAATCAGTCTATGCAAGTCAATTTATATTATACGCTCTGTGTCTCGAAGGTCACGATCAGTCGGTACTGGAATTGATCATCGTGTTGATGAAAATTGTCGTTCTCAACCCACACTGGACCAGCATGGAGAGCTTGAGGTACAAGCTCGCCGAGCTGAAATATAATGATTGAGAGGGAGTATAGCTCAGTAGTGGGTTAATCGAACCCTGAAACATAATACAGTATGATACTAAAGTTCATAAATTATGATTTGGTAAAAAGTTAAATTGGTATTGTGATTCTATCCTATGTCCGTAATATCTATAAGATAAATGAATAAAATGTGTACCTAATCAGTTTTTAGTGTTTATGCTCATGGCGGAAGGCATATTTTAAACGATACGTCAGTAATCAACAAAACATTCCCTCTTATTATGAAGGGTCAAATGAATGATTTCGTGATACACATTACTAAATTCGTTTTTACATACTTTAAAATAAAAATATTTTTAGCCAGTCTCAACTAATTCCTTTACATCTAAAGAAATAGTTAAATGATCATTTTTATTATTTTAATTTTATGTAGTACATAAAATCTATAGTTAACATAAAGAAGAACATAATTACACAAAACTATAACGCAAGAACATGACCCGTCCCCCTATATATCACTAAAAACACCTTACCCAACCGTTTTCGTGACAATCGGGTAATAATACGAAATCAATTTGAATAGGCAAGTCGTGTGTCACTCTCCAGCGGCGAGCGCGTACGACTGCGCCTTATATGTATAATTGTAGTTATGCATCGTGGGCTGAACTCGCCCGTTCACCCATAAAATTTCATAATATCCAACGCGAAGTGCACGATAAATTTATTTTTTCGACATTGATTTATGTGCCCGCAGGACGCGTACGCTGCGTTCGCATGCGGTTCGCACGAAGGACTTCCTTCTTGCCTACATCTATACTCTAAATGCCTTGAACATCACAACAGATTATGCAACCGCCTTCAGCTGCCGGGATGGACCACATTATAAATGGGAAGGCAAGCATGTTTACGATGATCGATGAAAAATGATTATAAAAGATTTGTCTGAGAAAAGGATGATAGACGTCACGTTGAAACTTAATTTTTACGTTTTAACCATATGTATTCTTCAACTGTTTATACGGTAGTTAAAATATGATGTTAATGCATTTATTTTATTCAAACAACTAGGTAATGCTAATATACTCTGTTTATTACTACATATATGTAAAACTGCTCTCTATATAAATATACAAACGATCAAATGACGCTAAGTCTGAAAACCTGTGAATCTTTCAAAACGCGACACAATATCCTACCATTTCATAGGTTAGGAAAACCATTTATTTAATATATTTTTTTTTCATTTCATGAATGAGAATTTTCATATTACAAATAATTTTGTTGTTTTTCTTCAAATATATATAAGAAAGGTCTGATTGCAAAATTTTTAAATGCTCTTGTTATTATTGAACAACATTAGTACTGAATTATTCTAAATTTGACAAATACGAAGCGTCCGTTAGTAAAGTCGGTCGACATAAAAAAATTTAAAAAAGGGAATAAAACAAATAAGAAGAATTCCTTAATTTCGTTGTGGGACAACTTTTCCATTAGAAAGTCTAGTTTTTCTTTGTTCTTGAATTTTGGTTGTTCTTTAAAGGAAAACATTAATTAATCACAGATTTCGTTATATCAGCGAGCGTGAACCCTTATTCTTAGACCAAGTGAGCGTTAAGGCTCGATAAGAGTATAAGATAATGCAATTAGGTCATGGAATGTTCACGAGATGGAGAGCGTTAGACGCAGACACCGGGCTGCCCGAGCGCACTTTCGCCATGGAAATTGTCACCGGCGCTACGACAGCAAACGCCTATACAGAATGAGGGCACGAAAAGTAGCTCTTCTTTATTGCCGAAGGGCTGCTTTTGTAGAGAAGCCTGATGCTACGATATACATCGTAGCATCAGACTTTTTCTAGCATAGGTCTGAAGTTTGACCGGTCAAAACTCCATCAACTTCTAGAGTTCGGCCTTCATTTAGTTTCGGTTTCATGTATAGATGCTGCAAATCGACAGCCGTCTGTCATTCGCTTGCGTGGCGAGGGGAACGAATAGTCATGTTAATCAAAATTCGTTGAACGAATTTCGACCTACTCCCCTCTTCGCTGCGACACATACAAGTCGTGACAGCTACAGAATCAGCTGTTGGAACAGAACACGGCGACGTGTTTTAAACTATGTCATAATCTTTACAGTTATTTCGATGTCGCTGTTACTTCCCTGTTTATTGTAGACTCATGGAACTACCTACATCGCCGGAGTTGGTTAAAAGCCAAGAGCGCACGTACGAACTAATAATGGGCGTTCCGAGACTGCAGCTAATGCAATTCGAAGTCAGCCCGCGGAGTGCGAGCGAGCGGCAAATTGCTTGATGCGAATAATGCACTTCCTGTGACGCGCCATCTACGGGACCCCGCCTTTCATATTCACTTCGCTTATTCATTTGTTCTTAGGGATATTCGGTCGCATTCTACACTGTCGAAGCTTTAATGGAGTATAAAATATAAATCTTTTACTCACGCTAGGGAAGCCGAGTGAGATTAAATCAAAATTAGATTTTTCATTTAAAATTTTTCAACGCCAGGATAATATTATACACATTCAAAATGCAGTCTTTTTTTTTAACTTTCCGCTATGAAAATTGAAAACTTTCCACAAAATACCAAGTGTATTGAACTTAGTTTTATGCCCCGATTTTCGAAAATCAAGTTTTCGCCAGATCCACCTCAACAAAAGCGTGTTACATACTTACAAGCAGGAGAGAAAAGAACAGAGTGTAACACAGTTTTTTCTGGTAATATAATTGTTTGACAAACACAAAGGAACTTTAATGTCGATCCACGGTCAAAATATAGTAAAAAATGGCTTATTTCTAATGAAGATAAGTTCATTTTTAGCATTTGACTTTTTTAAATAGTATAAAAGCTATTTCATAATTTTTTTACAATCTTTTTTAAATAATTTGTAGACAATTCCATCCTCTATTGATAATAAAATCTCATCAAGTATTTGCTCCCAAACAGTTGCATCGACCGCCGCCAACTATATAAAAATCAGGTGATTGGTTCAAAAATTTTTAGAAAGTTTTTTTATAATAATTTGCAAATTACATAATCTATTCAGTTACTTCCCTTAAAAAATAACGTCAATCGTTGCTAAATTCTCAAAATAGATCAATCGTTCACGAAATATTGCATGAGAAAAATTTTCAAAACCATTTTTTTTTATATTTTTAATCCACTGCACGGATAAATTTTAAAATCTAACCAACTCTTTTCCTTAATAAGCTACGTCGATCATTGCAAACGGCATCCAAATCGGTTGGTTCCTTCGAGAGATATGGTTAGCAAAAAAAAAAGAATTTCTTTTCAAAATAACATGTGAAATACTCGTGATATTTGGTACTCGATCATCTCATTCTTCTCAGAAAACTGTGGCGAATGCCGTAAAGCAGATCAAAATACTATTAGGTTTTTGAAGAGTATAGTAGTTGAAATATTTAAAAAATAGCGTTTTAGAACTTCCTGCTATGAAAATTTTCATAAATTGGAAAGATATTGTGTTCAGTCCGACTTTCGAAATAAGAGCATTCAAAAATTGTAAATGTATTCATCAGAACTTGATGACAGGCTAGTAATCTATTTCGACCATTTTCCAAATAATATTTGAATGTATCTTTGCGTGTATTGAAAAAATAATATTTGCAAAATATATTTTCTTTGTTTGGAATTTTTAAACTACTCTACCGATGAATTTCAAAATATAAATACCTCTTCTGCTTAAAAATAAACGTCGATTGTTGCAAACCATCAAAATCGATAGGTTCATTCGAGACACATCGTTAACGGAGAATTCTTAAAAAAATTTTTTTTTCAAAAATCCTAAGAAATTCTTCGTGAACTGATGTTTGGTACTCGGTCATCTTTTTCTGTTTAAAAACCTGCGTCGGATGGCATAAGGCAGGTTAAAAAACCTAATAACGTATTCTAAAGACAGCGTAGTTGAAATATTAAAAAAAAAAATGTTTTTTATACATATAGATTGTTAAATTGAAAAAGCTAAAGACGTATTAGAACTATATTTTTGATCCCGGAGAGCTTGAAAAAGCAATGATAAATCTAATTTTACTGCTCCTTTATTATTAACACTTTGAGCTTAAAAATTTCAGGGATTGCCTGCAGAGTCAACCGATTTACAGATTTTTTTCTGTAGCGACACTAATTGAGAGATGTTAGTTATTATATGGTCAAATTTTAATAAATTCAAATGTTATATCGGCGAAACCAATGGATAAATTGTATATTTCTAGTTAAAAATATATCTCACTTCGTAACGTTGAGTCACATTTTCGCTGTCGGTCTCACTCGCGGTGTGCGCGTCCATCAACTGTCATTCGCATGCATTGTACAACGCTTTAAAATTCTACAGAATAGTATAAATATAATAAGAAACAAATATTAATAATAGTACAGGCATCTATTTACAGTAATTTTTTTCTATATTTTTCTTTAATAATCCAAAAAATGAATGTGGTTCTTGATGTAAATTTGAATATTATCAGTTTTCTCTTGTTGCAAAAAAACCGTAGACTTAATAAAAATTTTGATACCATATTGAGGAAAATAATATGATTTGTAGTTTGATATTCTCGAAAAAAAAAAGCAAATGAAAATATGAGCAAAAAATTTGAATGCAATCATGCTAAAATTTCTATTTTATATAAAATTACTTCGATAAACCCTTAAACTTGATTAATAAGATTGTGGAAATTGTGCTTCCCAAGTGGCCAGATTAAACCTAACTCAATAACAAATTTAGTAATTTCTTTTTGCGACGTATTTTTTAGATTTTTTTAAGTATATAGCATATCTCAAGATCGCTTTAAATAAACATGAAACATGAACCTCCAAGATTGCTGGCGTTCTATCGCCGTGCGCTTAATGTGCAATTGTCTGTCACATGCGATAAAAATGTAAAATGATCTGTTTTAAGCGGTATGTCCGATCAAATACGACAAGAGGATGTTCTAGAAAACGACATATTTCTCTCTTAAAGGCGGTAAACTCCCTTGACTTTGTGTCTATGGACGACGATGATCACCCGGTGGATCAAAGCTGATTTACACCCTAAAAAAAACTTTAAAAAAGGCAGTAATAATGACGCATTCAGTGTATAATTGCAAATAACTAATGGTAACATCATTAATTAAAAACGTGACTACAGTGCACTGAGATTGCATTGGATAACAAAGGAATGAATTATAATACAAAAGCCGCAAAATCCTTTCGAATGTTTGGTTAAAAAAGCATAAAATAAAAAACGATGGCGCGCTTCAATCGTTCCGTTTATCAATATTTATACAACAATAACAATAAACAGACGAAGCGACGACTCGCCGGTATTTGAATAAAAATGTGCAAATAAAGTCGGATTTTAAATTTTTATTTTGCTTTTCTCTGGGGAGATAAGTGAAAATGAAAACCATTTAAAAGAGCCGAATGAATTTTTACCCAGTATTTTGAAAAGTAGAAAAATATGAACTTTAACGTCAAACAAACTTTGTCTCTATTATCCAAGGAAAAATGTACATTTATTCCGCTTGAAACACGCATTCTGTATAAGAATATCAAAGTGTACGAAAAGAAGACAATGTAATAATGATAATGACTAATATCAACTATAAAATCGATAATTGAATAATCGTCGGTTAATAATACAATACGAGATATAGAGGCAAGAAATAGAAATCGAAATGTTATTAAAAGTAGTTGATGAAAACTGAGTTCGCACATTCGGTTTAGGTTACGCCGTGTGCTGATGTCTTATATACATTTCGACAGACTAGGAAGTCTTCCCGAAAATAATCACGGTCTGGCGGGTAATTATTGTCTCAGACGCGAGAGATTCTGAGTTCGAATATTGTTCGAGTAAAAGTTTATAATAAAATTTCATTTGCTGATTGATTTTACGTTTCCGATCTGATATATTAATATATTCTTTGATGCAAAAAGACTTTATTGCGTAATATCTATAAACATATTTAAAATAAAAATAAATAACGATGAAGCACGTATTACAGTCTAATATCTTTGGCCGAAAGATGCAAATTTTAGTCACCAGTTGGCGTGACAGTTTAGAGACAAGATCCCTATCAATAATCTATGAAATATACATCACCAATGAGTAGAGATTCAATGGTGTTATAGATATATATATGAAATAGTAAACTGACTGACTGATATATCAACGCACAGCTCAAACTACTTGATCTAAAGACCTGAAACTTTGTAGAGTGATTGCCATTATAACGTAAGTGAGCACTCTGCAAGAATTTCTCTAAACTGAGCCCTTAGGGGGGTGAAAAATACTGTTACATGGAAAATCAAAACTGGTGAAGTTACAAACGACAAATTTAATATTTTAATTACTTGTAGAAATAAATAAACAAAACATACTTTTTTTAAACAAGTAACGAACCTTGGATAGGGTGAAATAGGGGATGAAATGTAGTATGAAAAATCGAAATCGCTGAAGCTATATATGTCAAAATTGATGTTTTAGCCTATTGTTACTAATGAAAAACAGTAACACGAAAAGTTCTTAAAAATAACCCTAAAAGAGATGAAATAAGGGTTGAAATTTTTATATAAGAGAAAGAAACCGCTGAAACTATTGGCAAAAAAACTTATATTTTAGCTGGTTATTATAAATGAAAAATAAGACATGTATTATATTTTATGGAAAAGTAAGAGAAAGGGAAAAATAACAAATTAAATATTTTATGGAAAATTGAAACTGCGTTTTTTTGTGTGGTTAAACCATTTATTCGATTACTATGAAACTAACAATACCACATAAAATTTAAAGTAAAGTTCGATATTAAAAGCAATCAACGTTTCATGTTGAAAGATTTCTGGCTTCGATTGAAAGTTGAAATGGTAATAAGGAAAAATTGAAAAAAAAAATAAGATTAAATCCCCTTTGCGAATAACCAACACGAACTCATGGATCGCAAAAGAACTGTTTTTATCATACAATAAAAGAGAAGCCCAGAAAAATGGGATCGGTTCGAACTATCGAACTAGGTTTTGCTAAAGTCGTAAACTCTAACGACAACAATCTACGAGTCCAACTTCGCAGCTTTCTTCCTCGGCTCGATCGTTTTACATTCCTTTAATTTTGACTCTAAAGCATATGGACTGACCAAGAGAATAAGATAAATAAATTGTGTTAAAATAAAAACTTGGTATGTTTTTTGTCTTTACCTTACCTAAGATTATTTAACAAAGATTCATCAAAAACACGGAAAATTATAAAACCTGCAGTAGTAGCCTCTACTCCTACCCACCACATTAATTATGATTAAAAAAATTTAAAATTATTATAAAGTATTTTTGATTTCAAAAAATTTGTGAGAATTGTTTCCTTTTTAAGATCGTCGACTGAGTAACGTTTGCAATCGCATATTTCTAAGATATGAAAGAAAAATATATACAGAAGTGAATCGACAACGGCTTATCTCAATTTCTTTGAATAATTGTGCGTTAAGGATAACGTCATAAACGAGGGTACCGCTCTTACTGAATAAGAGATTGTAATTCTAGGGTTTTTTTCTTCCCTAAGGATACAACTAAGAATAGAACACTGATGTCTGAATACACAAACACGAGTCTAAAGTGGAGTTCATTACTTGTGTTTCTTATTTTGTTTCTCATTTTTCTTATATTCAACACATTACCCAGCCTGTTCATATCGTACTAACTTCCGCCCGAGGCTTTGCTCGCGTGGTAATAAAATGTATTTCTTCATTTCCGATCACTATTCCGTTCTTAATTTTCATTCCGGTCTTGTACCCGATGCCAATTGGTCTCACTCTCTATTCCGACAGCGATCCCGCTTTTTATCCCGAACCCAGTCTCGATTTAAGTGGATTTCAATTCTGTTCCCGCTCTCCGTCCCGGTCTCGTTCTCAATTCTAATCTCAGTACTATTCTTTATTGCGATTCCGGTTATGCTCTTAATTTTATTTTTAGCCCCGCACTCGATTCGCCATTTCGATTCGCCCTCGATTTCCCGTTCGCAGTTTCGATTTCGTTACCGCTCACAGTTCGGATTTCAACGAAGCTAGGACAGCTTTTAAAGAGTTAAGAGTCTATAAACATGTAATAACAAAAATATGTAGATAAAATCAAAGAGAAACGTTAAAGTTTATTTTACTCAAGGAACTTCTTATTAATGAAGGAATTTTTAAAGTCGGTTCAGTAGTTTGGTTGAATAGCACAAATATGCAAGTAAAATTAGGAACAATCGCTTGTTTTTTTTCTTCAAAATGTTTTCCTTTTCGTGAGTAGGTAGAACACATCACCAGTTTCATAGGATATTGATGAATGCTTTAAGAATGCAAAAAAAAACGAACAAAATATACACTCATTTTTATACATCAAATCTTTATAATCTTATTAATTTTATAATTAATAATATAATATAGGGATAACTCAATGATTTAATGATTATTTAAATCTCAATTTAACGTTAATTTTTTAACGTGAAACGTCTTACAAATCGATGAACGCCGCCTGCACGCACGAAAAAGCATGACTCATAGTCGCGTTCCGCCTGAGACGAGCGTGCGAGCGAGAGCGAGGAACGAGCGATCTCTCTTCCACTCCATCGGCCGATGCGTCCGGCTAGAAGAGAGATAGCGGCCGCACACAACCTACACGTGAACTGTTTAGTCAACTGTTTATAAAGTGAAGTGAAAAGTTAATGTGGTTTCCATTGTTTATTACAACAACAATTGAAGCAAGTAATAATAATTCAATTAAATTCATAAAAGTATGCAATATTTCATCAATATTTGCTTATGACGTTATCACATAAAATTATCGGTCGTAATCTGACTTTACAATCAATTTTAATTTTATATATTTAATGATATTGTTGAATTGTCATATACAGCTGTATCATTATCCATTTAACCCTAAAAATTAATCGAATTAAAATTAATTTTTTCATCAAACAGTGATGTTAGAGAACGGTGTTGTTTGAAGGAAGATGTAGTGACTGGAGTAGAAAGAGGTATGTTGCGGTGATTTTTCCATCTGGAAAGGATGAATGAAAGTAGACTAACAAAACAAAGCTATAGAGCGAATGTGTGTGATAGAAAGGGCGGCAAAGGCCACCCAAGAAAATCCTATGCTGACCATATTAGTGGGATATGGAAAAGTGCCTAATTTTAAGCCGCGCGAAACCGACGAGCTTGCATGACTGTTTAGTGATTGATGAATGTTAGTGAGGCAAGAGAGATATGCAAACATCGTACCATGTGAAAATCTGTAGTTTCTGCCTACCCTTCTGGGAAATAGGCGTGAGTTTGTAATGTTATTATTATTATTAAAAAATTCATATAAATAATTTATTTTAATTAATAATGTATAAGAGGTAACTAAAATTATTGGATTATTTTGTAGACAAGGTGAAATTATAATAATAAATTAAATGGCTGTTTGAAAAGGTTAGTCAATTTTAATGCTCAAAATAATAACAAAAAATATTTTTCGAATTGTCTTCAAAATCCTGTGAAGATGATGTATAACACCCCTAGGCCGACAAATTAAACAGGTGCATCTTGAACTGGGTTATTTTATTTTTCGTTTTCAGCCACGCGGACTTTTTTATAGTATAAACATGTCTTACATTTTTTTATGTGTCATCAATAGTTTTCGCAGCGTACGCCAAATATGTATCGTATTTTATAGGCAAATTTTTGACACCTTTCGTTACGTTATTGCAAATTCCGCAGGGATCTCGTTTTTTTAGAAAATAATATACAGCTTATGTCATAATAATAATGATAACATAAGCTCACGCTTATTTCCCAGAAGGATAAGTGGAAAATAAATACGCACACGGTACGATCTTTGCATATTTCTCTTGCTTCACTTACATCAATCGATCCTTTAAAGCGAAAATTACATTTTTGTACAATTTTACGTTTTATTTATTTCTTTATACACAATAAATCTTCTGTCGTTGTACGTGATATCTCAATATATGTGACTGTAGATATAAATGAGATTTTGTGAAAAAATCCAAACAATAGATATTTATTTACGCTTACTTCATAAAATTGCTAAAATAACATGGAAACTCTTGATTGTGTTATGGGACAGGTAATGCTGTGCAATTCGATGAACGCAAAAAAAATCTCCTTATATAATTACAACGCGACATTATCATTTTTCTGACCATAAATACTTAATGAACATCGTCGACCATAAGCTCTCGATCGGGGCATTAATTCGAAACAGCGGACAGGCAATTCGCCGCGGCGGCGAGCGGGCCGCGCTACGAGCGGGGCGGCGCCGCCCCGCCAAGAAATATCACCCCGTATATTTTTACCGGGAAGGGTATTTTCAGCGCTCGCGCGTACGGCGGGCCGCAGCATTCATAATGGCCAGATTTATCAGCGGTCACGGTACGTGCCCTCCTAAATAATGAACGGGCAACTCCACGTGGCCGTAGGAATAAGCGGCTGCGTGTTGCGGCGCAACAATTGCGGGGATGATGTATCGTGACCGCCGACCGCTGTTGTTCTGCCATCGACCGTCGCGGGCCTGCAATAGGAGATCCAAAGTGGTTTCACACGAAAAAGTAGAGCGGCTAAAGCTTAATATAGATTTATTTACAACGACTGTTTACGTATCTAGATCTCTATCTAATAATGCGTGGAGTGTCATTGAAAGAGAGATGTCGAGAGAATGATGTTAGCCTGCGGTGTGGTTTGAAAAAAGATTTAATGATCGATATGTATGTAGAAAAAGGTATGTTCGGATGGTTTGGCTATCTGAAAATGATGAATGAAAGTAGATAGAAAATAAAAATCTATATAGTAAATGTGTGAGCAGCAAAGGTAGCCTTGCAAAATCATATGCAGGTCAAATTGTTGGCATATTAAAAAGGGCCAAATTTTGAGCATCTGAAACCAAAAAGTTGAAGAATGCATGAAAAAATTGAAGGATGTCAATGAAGTAAAAGAGATACATAGGTTTTTAGAAGTAATTACTTAGAAACTGTACATTTAAAAAACTTATTCAAATTTTCAAAATGGTACTCTTTGCCAATATATATTGCATTCATATGTCATTTGTTTTTACAAATCGGCGGCAAAAACAGAATAGTTTGTCTAACGTCAATATAAATTAACGCCAGATAGTTTTCATGCAATGGTTTTTTTTTCTATGATTTTCGTTGCCATTTAAGCAAAGGAGAAAGTTATAACAGGATTCAGTTGGCCGTTTATGATGAAGAAATAGATTTCTTGTCACTGATCATAACTGGTTTAACGAGTTAAAATGTGTTCGCACTAATCTAACTGATGAGGGATATCATTCTATTGCGACGGCCGAAGACATCAGTGCTGTGCGACTCATGGTAGAGATTGACAAAAGAATGTGACCTACCAGCAGATTCGAACAAGCTTAGGTATCGGTATGAATAAAAAATGAGGCATAAATCCTTTATAAAAATGTAGCTGTCAAGAAGCTTTGTACTCATTGGATACATACACCACAATTTACCGAAGTTCATAAATTCTGTCATTTTGATTGTTGCCGAGAAATGATGCACGATTTGTCGATAGTGTCTCAAATGCTGTGTATCACATAGTCACAGGTGACGAAAACTGGATTTATTGTTACGATCTGGGAATCAAAAGACAGTCTGCGCAGTAGGTGATTTTTTAGATATTTGTGCACATGTTGTAAAACGTTATTGCCATTATCATCAATAGTTTAATTTACAGTTGTCAGCAATAGTTTTACTAATTTTCAACCACTATTATCAGTTATATTTTCTTGAATCTTGAGTTTTGGCCTAGACTCATAACCGGTGACAATCTGCCAATCTCAAGGCTCCTAGGATAGCCTGGTAACAACAAAATCAGCCTTCATAAGATTTCGAACTAATCGTACTGATTGTTTTATGTAAAAAAATTATCTAAAGAAAAGATATGCAACTAGAGACATATATAGCATAATAAAAGACAAGCATATTGTCAAATTTAGATCAATGAAATAAACCCCAGTCGCCTGGTGGTACTGACACCCACATTTCTTTTTATATATTCATTTTTATGTGTCAACATAATCAATCTTAAATATATGTGTACTCACTATATATATATTAACTTTGCAAAGACAGTCTGTGGCAATCTCGTATAGAAAATTGCAATTTATGTGAGATAATAATCACCCTAAGGACATTGAATATAAACCATGTTCACGATTAAGTATGATATTTGAATGTAAAAGTGTGGGGAGCTAATCCTCAAATATAACCAAATAACTGATTTCGTTTTTAAAGGCCCTACATTTTAAATTCAAATGTCATACTTTATCATAAGCATGGTGTCCATTCAGGCCTATTCGGAGCAATCAGCGAGAACAGGTTCGAAAATATAATTTTTTTTTTACGCAGTACCTACTTCTTATAAAAGCGTGTTTTTAGTTTTGTTAACTTTTAAATTTTAAATAGTATCTCTGAAAAATATATCCAAAGCTCAAGTCCATGCTTATTTAAATTTTAGCTAAATAATTAAAAAGGGTTCAATATTCAAACGGATCATCAATGATAGGGATATATTCTTGCTTAGTAGAAAAAGGTACCTTTTAGGATACACTCCAAACTATTACATAGGCGTATGAGTTCTAATTAGAATCTAGAACGAAAAATGACAATATTTAGTTTCGAAAGAATAATCACAAGAAATTTGGCGTTGAATGGGAACGTCCATTTTTTAATTTAGCTTTGTATGTAGTTACACCGCATGGGTTCGCCCGAAGTATACGCCCAACGTAGTTCTACATTGTAAGAATAAGGTGATAAAACATCTGCAAAGAAATAATGTACTTTAAATAATAAATATGAAACTGACACAAAATCTTGTTAATGAGGTACAGAATATATTGTTGGACGTCGTTCTGCCCTTTTTTGTTTGTTCTTGCCCTCATAACTAACGCCCGTAGCCGCGCCAGCATGGACGTATAATGAATACCTTCATCTTTTGTGTGGATTGATTTTTAACTGAATACCCGTATCGCTTTCGATTTCGCAGCCGGTCATACGTTTCATTGTAATCCCGATCCCACATCCGCCTTCGACCCAAGTTCTGTTCGACGTTTCGGTCCCGGTCCAGCTCGCGATTCAGTTCCGATCAGATTCTATTCTCGTCCCGTTTGCAATTCTCGAAGCCGGGAGTAAAGATTATATAAAACGATGTTTGTATATATGAAATCGATAAACTCAGAAACTATTTTACTGATCATTATAAATATTGGTATGTTGTACATGTACCGGTTGAGCGATACGGAAGTCGGTACATCACAGCGCCGCCTGGTGACGAGTTGCGTCAATGGGGATAGCATAAAAAACCTTTTCCGTGAAAAAATACATGTACGTACCAATATTCATAATGATCGGTCAAATAGTTTATGAATTTATCGATTTCACATACACAAACATCCTTTCAAATATATAGATAAAAATTCTTGTTTTTTTTTTATGTGTTCATAAACCATTCTCCATTGAATTGATAATCATATCATTCCCTTTGACACCTTATTTGAATTCAAACGATGCAGGCCGACGGAGTTGGCGCGAAGAGGGAGTGCGATAAGCGGACCTGATGTATTAGGTCGGGGAAAAAGTCTTTTTGTATTTCTTAAGTAAAAAGTTGCAGTAAAATCTCTTTGGTTGTGATGTTTGTATCTGGCTAATTTTTTAAGACCATTGAATCGATAACAGACATGGATAGACAAATAGAATACCCCCAGATATCCTTCTGGAACTTTGATCTAGGAATTCAATTATTTAAATAAAGTAGGAGACCAATATTTATTGATCGGTTCTTCAATGTCTTTCCTTACGAATTTCAGTGCCGTTTTTCTATCTTAGTACTTATAAGAATCCACTTTTCTATCACTATCGAAGCTTACACTTGGGCATGAGCCCTTGTCTAGTCTTTTTTTGTGTTTCGCTGTATATTGTTTTATTTGAACTTTGAATCGAACGCGAGCCCACGAGGCTGGATGCTTCACATGCCACCCACTCCTAGTCTATCTATTACAATATATATATACACGCATATGCTAAATATAAGTAAAAATATGATAAAAAAACTATCTTGAATTTATATATAAAATACGACAATTATATACACGCTATTTTCTAGGTAGTGACATAATCCTATTGCTGTAGAAATTTTGGGATTTATGATCAAAATCCTGCAACAAGTAGTTTTGACAGTTGTCTTTTGATCTAACACTGCCTAAAGAATTCTGAAGAGACCGGAATTGGTGAAAATCTACGAAGTCAGGGCTATATTGTACATGAATTAGCGCTTCCCAACCAAATTCTCTCTATATTTGCTAAGAGGCTAAAATGTGTGTGGTCTGGAGTTATCATAGCGAAAAATTATACCCTTTCTACTGATCAATTCCGACCATTTTTTCTCTACTTGTTGCTTAAGGCTCATCAGCCATCAGCTGCCGATAGTAGAGATCCGAATTGATGGTTTTACCTGGTAGTGTAAGCTCATAATGAACAATGCCCTTATAGTCCCTCCATATACATAGATAGCATCAACTTATTGCGAGTTAATCCGGGTTTCGCTGTAGTCTGTGGAGCTTGCTTACCTTCTGACCATGATCTTTTTCGCACGTTCTTATCATAGGTGATCCAATTTCCATCACTAGTGATTAATCTTTTCAAAACGGTTCGATTTCATTACGTTTTAAAAGAGAATCATAAATGAGAGTACATTTATACTCATTTGAGAAGTTTATTTGTGTATCCAGTTTTTTTCATATGAGTTGCAACTATTTTGTGGTCAATCGTTAGCTCTGCAGCTATTCCTAAGAATTAATATGTAGAGCTTGCCCTACTTTTTCCAGAATGGAATCAACTTCGTATATTAGATTCATACACGTTACGAATTTTTTTGCGGCTTATGTCGCATTTTTCCCTTTTTTGTAATAAAACTTCAAAATGTATCGAATCTCTACATTAGATTTATTCATTTTGGTGGACAGAAAAACAATAGGAAAATGGCAAAAATTGGCGAAAAAAGAAAACGTGAAACCAATTTTACTTTTTATTTTTTTTTAATGTTATCTGTTTAAAAGGTAACCTAACCTAACCAGATCAAAACAGCACAAGTAAAGAGATTTTATTGCAATATTTTACTTACAGAATACAAACAAACTTCCGCGACCTAATATTTTTTATTAAATCTCCTATATAGATGAATACATACAGAAACAATTACCTATTTAAATATGTTCATAGCTATGTCGTAATGGTTTCATATGAAACCATCATAGCAATAAAATAAATCTAGTTTCATAAATCACTTTATGAACAAAATTTCGTATGTTACCAGTTCTTTAGGAAGATCTCTCATAGAAATCAATACACATGAGAGTCGATTCACTTGTTACCGTTTTTTTAGACATAAATTCCAGGACTTTAACGATTTTTCAAACATTTATCGCTACAAAAAAAAGGAATATCCACATACTTTTAAATTTAAGAAATTATTTCGTGCGTCATCTAGTGACAGATAACAAGCAAATCTCACGTAAGAATGAACTACATTGAAAATGCTCAAAGTAAATGCTTTTAATTTCTATCTTTTCACGACCTATGCGTCAAATTGATGAATAAAAAGGAGCTATTTTATTGTAAATGAATTATGTAACTATTAAAACGGTACGACGACATCTCGTCCAGGGGCTGTTCCTGAATTTTCAATTTGTGAAGGAAATTTAAATTACTTAGTAAACACCGATATTAATTTTGAGACGTTCCAACACGATGAAACGTTTCTAAAGTAATTTTATTACGGAAAGGACGCGGCCGTGTGCATCGACGGCGCCAGCCGAACATGAGCAGCAGTCATAATTAGTTGACACAACGGCTTTACCAATTTCCTCTACATGGCAGTCAATGGATTTTCTTACTGCGAAACTTCATGAAATACTGTAAACCATACTAAATTTTGCCTTCATATCAAACTAGTAGAGAACTAAGTTAATGTCATATATTTGAAGCTCGTTAGTGATTGCGGGAACAACGATAATAATAAACAACGCTTCAGTCGTCTATTCCCATCAAATGCTTAAGCCGGCACGTCAGCGGCGCGTGTTATCTGCGACGTAGCCGCCGCTACGAGGTGCGTAGTGTCATTCAATTAGGCATTTGTATGTTAAAAGCCCTTGATGGCACGTTTTTAAGGGTCGACGCTGGTAACGTTTTCATATTAAAATTTAACGTTAATGTCGCAATTCCAGTTAGATAACAGTTAACCGCCATTTCATGCACTCGGCCTTATATAAACGTTTCAGTTAAATTTCGATTGAACGCCGCGTGTGAAGTAGAAGCTGTTTCACATAAATCCAATATTTTTTGTCTTTTACACCCCTCAATTTAATTATTTCTAATTGTTATTATTGGCTAAATTTTGTGTTTTCACAAGAGTTTAAAAGAACGTCTATCAGGCGGAGTATTATCTTTATAATAGTCTACTTTTATTTACCTTCTTAGAATAACTTCTTTTTTTAATTTATTATTAATAATATGATTTTACTACACATCACATATGTATTCGCACTGTAAGAAATTGACATCTACAGGAGGAACGGTATGTGTTTTCAAACTGAGTCTGGAAGGAGCATATACGTCCAAAGCAACCAACGGGATGTGACTTAGATTCGTTTTACGAGATTTTCGAAAAAGAAATGTTCGATTTAGATTGTAGTGTATTTATTCCACTTCGTAAAATTTTATGTTAAACATAGATACTAGTTAAATACCAAGTGAGTTTTCGAGTTCAAAAGTACGTAATCAATAATTATGCATTTTAGGAAGGTGATATATGGTAAATGAGAAAACGGCGGCCACGAACTGGACGTTGCAGCTTGAGATGGTCTCCTAATAAGTGGACAAAAGACCTGGTGAAGTCGCGGGCCGTCTTTGATGGATGTGACGGTAATGATGGTGATGGTCCAGCGTCATATGTTATGGAAATCATGACCGGCAGTAAGTATTCAGGGGCGGAAACGAAACTAATAAATGAACATCGTCCATTTCGTAATGGAAATCGTAACTTATGAATTCATAATAACCGCAGTTTCATATGAACAAAAACTGACCAGACTTTTTTATATCATTGCATCCATTATATGCACGAATTTTGTGTAATGCATTCCTTATCCTTGTCGATGGAAATTTAAATCCTTACCATTATAAAGCTAAAAATAAACACATGGAAAATTTGATTTCTACTCAGCGGTATCAGTCAACGTTAAGGCGTCGACGTGCGTGAAAGAGCTGCGTAATTGATTTAATCACGAGACATACGCGCAAAGCACTCGGGCCAATTACGTTTGTGATTATTTTAGCTACGAAAACGAGTTTATCAACAACTTTCGCGAGAACAACTGTGCGAGCTAACTCCCGCTGCGCCGCTATAACAATGCTTACGAGTTTTCAAGTCTTTGCACTAACTTCGCTAATGTATTGAGCGATAATGTTTGATCAAATTTTTTAAATAGGCAGATTTAGTAAACTACCGTTAAACCGGCAGTACATAAGCGAAACAGTACGGTACAAGATGTATGGACCCAGATTAAGTCGTGAACGCAACCCATTACTGTGCAATTTGGCGTATATCGGATGTGGTAAATTATTATAATTTTGTAGGCAATGTATGGATGTAAATAGGACATAGATCATCTAAAAAGGAAAATGCTTAGGATTATATATATATTACAAGTCCAATTGGAATGGTTTACTGTCAAATATTTTCATTTAGGAGTAGTTAGTACTCCTAACTTTTGTACATAAATCGCTGAAAAAATTGCAACTTTTTGTATTCACATTAGTTATCTAAATGTTAACAGATCGAAATCCAGTTTGTACTTTATAACAGATAAGTGAATGTTTACTGTAATTTATTTCAACACATCACTTTTATAAAGACTGAAACTATCGATAATACCTTATCGATATGTCCCTAATTGGGAAAGGCACCTTTCTATTATATTAAATCATTACGCATAATATTGTTAAAATCATTGTTTTAATTTTTCTCTATACATTAAACATTTTTAAAGACCCATTTCAAGTTAACATTTCAAACTTTATCCAAACGTTTTTTGACGAAAAAGGAAGTACACTAGACCAAAATTCGGTCTCATCTTAGTTACTTCATTGCATATTTAAGGGTCGCATATACTACATCTAAGAGTGAGTACAATTTTCTAGTTTTGTTTATGACAAACATTTTAATTTTCTATAATTTTTTAGGTCGATTTCGCAGTTCATTGTACATTCATTACATAGCGCTATCTCCGTGAAGGTGAAATAACCCATGGCAACACATTACTCACCACTATTTACTAAAACATGATTTATTGTCACATGGCAATGTTGCTAGGAGAAATTAGTTTATGCGGGTTCACGTTTTAAATTCATTGATTATGTTACTCTGTAAATTTGATTGATAGGGTTGAATATAATTTTTTAAGGACAATTTTGTGACTTCATTGTTTGTTTTTTTTTTGCTGTTCTCTTAACTGTAAAATTGTAGCGTGCTTTAGAACCTCAGACAGTTTTCTAATATCAATACTTCATGTCTCAAAAATGAGAAACTTACTACCTTTTTAATAATTTATAGAAAAATTCAATAAAAAAAAAATTAATGCGTTTTTTTTTCAATTTTTAAATAAGTTTTGCTAAGAGGCTGTGTCTAGATATTGGTCAGACACAAGAACTTATATAGAATAAAATGGGGACTCTTCAGGTAATTATCGCACCCCATTTCCACAACATACACGCTATTGTCGTACTTGTTTTTTATTACCATAACAATCTTTTAAATTTCTTGAATTTGATACCAGTCACAGTGTTTCCTTTTTATAATATCTTCTGACAGGTACACAAAATCTGATCCCAAACTGAGCAACGAGGGTTGTATTATGTGTATCAGATAAAATGCATAAATACATTTTTTGCAAATATATATACGTAATATACAGAAACACCCAGACTCAAGACAAACACTGATCTTTAATCTAATAATTGTTTGTCTTATGCGGGAATCGATCCCGCCCCAGCGCAACATGTAGGGTCACTACCAACTGCGCCAATCAGGCAGTCGTAATAAAATACTATCCATTAGACAGTGTGTAAACACTCTGTTTTATTGTTAAGTACTAAGACAACGTATATCAACCAAAAAATACTAAAAATCCTTTTTCTTTTAATTACAAACATCTGTTTGAAAAAAAAAAGAAGAGTAGAGTGTGTACTTTATTGCATCAAAAAATCTTTGCATAATGTTAAAAGGTGCACTACCGTTAGAAAAAGTTCGATTTACTTAGTTTTTAAAAGTTTTTACGTCATCCTCTAAAATTGATAAAATACAGATACGCCCATTTAGTTTATGAGCGACGATATAGAATCACACTGTAAACAATGGATTCAACATTTAATTTAAAAAATATAATGATCAAGGGCTTCTAATAAAAATCGCAATATTACAATATGTTATTTATTCTATTCGATATTCAATTATTCATATAATGTTGTCATACTTTGCTGAATCATCGGTAATTAATATTAATATTGTCTATTTATAAACTTTCTTCTTAACAAATTTAACATCAAAAAAGAAGAAATAATTCAAACGTGAATATTAAAATTACAAGCTCGAATTGCTGTACAGAGATCTAAGAACGCGGAATTAATTAAAAGAAACTGAGGTCGTCCTTATTTTAGGAATCGGTTATTAAAAGTGATTTAAGAGATTTTAATTTCGACTGGAACGTCCCGACTCCCCGCCAGCAAATATTAATTATGAAACAGAATGAAAAAGAATTCTATTGTATTTTTCGCAAGCATTGAAAAGCAGAGCAGAGTGAGAATAAAACGTCGCATTGGATCCGTAGAAAAGAACAGGAAAGTTTTTCGAGCGACAAAACTCTATTTCTGCAATCTTATCATACTTTACCTTAATGTTTCGTGATGCTCATGGATGCACGTTCAAAACTCCGTTGGGTCGCCACCGTACTCGTAAATCTCGAATCTTCAGCCCGTACTCAAGATAGCGTAATGATATATTTTTACGCCATTTTCCCCCCTTTAATATTATAGTTTGTCTTTCTTAGACAAAAGACAACTGATGGACATTGAGACGAGCGGGATGTACGCGATGGACGTCAAAAATACACGCTTGCCGGCGCTTCGGAGGTACTTCTCTCACGCGCAGACGAATGAAATAAAAAGGAAAACCCGAATCTCAATAGTAGTTGTTACATTCACCAATACATCCATAATCAGTTTGTGGCAAATATTTTCAAATATACACATGACATTTCTACAGTTTTTTGCACATATAGAGATGTATTATTTTTTAAATATTAATGGGCGTTGATTTTGGAAAAAATTGAATAAAAAAGCTAAAATAAGAAAAAAATTAAAAGGAGACATTTTAAATATTGTGCTTAAACTCATATTTTTTCGATTACTTATAAACGTTTTATAAGTTTCTGGTATTTTTATTGATTTAAGAATTGTTTGGAAGATGGATAGAATAATTTTTAATATTAATGTTTAAAATAAGTAAAATCTTGTCATTTAATTCCGAGTTGCAACTAAGCCTTATGGAAAAATCGAGAAACTTAAATCCAGAAGAAGATGTAGTTTTCTTCATGAGCATCATTTCTGATGGACAAAATGAGAAGACATACAAAAATTATAATAAAACTCTGCATATTTTATTATTTTGCCTATCAATAAATATAAATTCAATGGTATTTATATAATTTTGAAATTAATTGGATATTATTTTGGTACCGCCTTTCCTAAGCCGAGTTCGAGATTAAAAAGTAATTACTTATAAAAAAGGCGGACAAGTGTGTCACTCTTGTGTATAGAGATGTATATTATAAATAATTGCAAAATTATTTACGAACTTGTTTGTAATCCAAATTTGTTTTTAGTAACTAACATAAAATCGAAGCTATAATTTGAGTCCATATAATATGCTACCGTACTAACAACTTGACGAATGAAACTTGTTAGTCCGCGAATTCAAGCAACATGAATTATACGCCTTTTATTTTCATGAATAATTTTAGTGTCTCGTAGACGTTTTAAGACCGGATTTCCGTTTAGGTTTTCCTTTAAACTATTAGTGGCGTCCTATTTCTCTGTTTTGCGAGTTCTAGGTATTGTATCTTTGAATATTAAGAAAAGGACGCACAGTTTCAATATTTAGTATCTTTAATATGTTTTATGTATAGGTTTAAAAATAATGAAAAAAGAACATATTTGATGATGCACTTGATATTCTCTTTTGTAATTTGTCCCACCAAAATTGACCGTCAAAACTAGATTTTGTTTACTTACGCTATATTTATTGAGTTACCTGACGCAATATATATGTATATAAATGAATTTATGTATTTTATATATATATATATATATATATACACACAAATTCATTTTTTTTGTCAAATAGTCTCAAGTAAAATAGGTTGTGATAGGCAGATAAACACATACCGACACGACAGTGCTTCTATAAGACTTCCGTTTCTTATACAGTGTACCGAAATAAAAACAAAACTCGCATAAAAAATTAGGAAAATTGTTGATCTCGTGAGCCAGCTTACAAATAATTGACTGTTATTTATTTTTGTTTTTCTTGATCTTTCTCTAATTAATTAAAACTTGTTAATTGACAGTTGCTTTTTTTTGCGCCAATAGACGCTATCTGTGGAATTTTAAAACTGCTTAGGTTTTAGAAATGATGAGTAAGGTTGTTCCAAAATCATAAATGAAAAAAAGTTTTTTAGAAACACTGTGATACGTATTCATATGTGATATGTATCATTATTGAGAAGTCGTACTTCATAGCGATCATTTGTGTGTTTGTCTTGCAGTGCCGCCCCGTACACTTAGTTATTACAAGGATTACACCTCGAAATTCATAGCATAACTTTCTCATATCTAAATAGTTATATTAGAATATGTATTCATGTAAAAAAGTTTTAGTTATTTATTAAAGTTAGTTGAGTATTATTTATAAAATTATATTATTTAGTGGAAGGTATTGGGTTGCTATCTCTCAATAGGTGGCGGTTAATTAATAAATCGGAAGCTATAACTAATTAGCTAAGTTAAAATTCGAAGTGTTTTACAAATATTTAACATATATAATTTTTGAATTTATTTATTAGTTTTTTTTAAGTATACTTACTAGTATCAAATTTTGACTTGATATCAAAAATATGTCTAATAAGGTGCAGGTTTTACTGAATAGTTAAAATTAATAGTCTTGCCGAGAAGAGAGTTTTTCTGAGAAAAATAGTTAAAGGCCTCTTAAAAATATTAAGTCGGGGAAAAAGTTTTTTTGTATTTGGTGTAAAAATTCAAGATAATTTTTCATTATATTTTATAAACACTTATTTTGTTTAACAATTTGTTTCTTTCTATTTTGTAGATAATAACATAATACCATTGTTGTACGAATTATGTGACTTCTGATAAAAAAAACTGCGACAAGTGATTTTGACAGTCGTCTCTTGATACTAATTTAACACTATCTAAAAAATTCTGAAGAAACCGAAACAGGTAAAAATTTGGGATGTACAGATGTGTGTGGTCTGGCGATATCGTTGTGTAAAACCTTTCTGTTCGTTAATTCCGGCAGTTTTTCTCTACTTTTTGCTTAAGTCTCATCAGCTGTTGTCAATAGAGATCCGAATTGATGATTTTGCCAGACCGTAAAAGCTTATAATAAATAATACCCTTTCAATCCCATCATGCACATAGCATCAAATTATTGTTAGTTAATCCGAATTCCGTAATAGTCTGTGGAGCTTACTTACCTTTTGACCATGATCTTTTTCACACATTCTTGTCATACATAGTCCATTTTTCAACACCTGTGATCAATTTTTTCAAACACGGTTCGGTTTCATTACATTTCAATAGAGAATCCCAAATGAGTACACGCTTCATTAGATTTCTTTCCGTAAACTCGTGTGTAACCAGGGTAGCGAACTTTCTTGTATAATCCGCTTTTTTCAAATGGATTAAAAATGTTCTGTAGGTAATCCTCAGCTCTTCAGTTATATCGTCAGAACTAATATGCTGGGTTCACTCTACTTTTTCCAAAATGTCATCGATTTTATCCGTAACAGGTTGACCAAAGCAAGCTTCATCTTTCACATCAAAATAACAGGACTGAAAATACTTAAACCAGTTTTATGCTATTCTTACCAATGCACTAGGTGCATAAACGTCACAAATTTTTTTCCCGGCTTTTGTCTCGGTTTTTCTAAGTTGATAAAAAATGCTATGCAATAGCTTTACCGCGGCAGTCCCCGACTGCCACATGTTTAATTTTTTGTTATATTTATATGAAAAGTAATCTCTTTATATAACATATCGATCATTTTCTTCGATGTTTTCGATTTTCTTTCAAAACACCGTACCAATTGATGTCAAATTATA
Organism: Eumeta japonica; assembly: GCA_005406025.1. NCBI lineage: Eukaryota > Metazoa > Arthropoda > Insecta > Lepidoptera > Psychidae > Eumeta > Eumeta japonica. The sequence continues at coordinate 306,950 of BGZK01000395.1, forward strand.
TACTTCAACTAGCTGGGCTGGCAGACGTTGCTCTGCCCTTTCTTATGGGTGGCTTGTTCATCTAGATAATGCCCGCAGCTTCGCCAAAATTCAAAGAATGAATTTCTTCAGCTTTATATCGATCGATATCAATCTCGACCCCGGTTCTGCTTCCGATTCCGATCCCAGTTATGATTTTAATTCTGATCTCGACCACACATTCGTTTTCGACCCCAATCCCGTTCTCAATTTTGGCCCCGGCCCGCTTTCGATTCTGGTCGTAGTCTTGTTCTTTTTCATTTTTTTGTATTTCAACCTCAATCAGGGTCTTGATTCTAATGCCGATCATACTCTCAATCATTTTGTTCCCGGTATTAACTCTCGTTTCCGCTAGAGATCTAAGAAGGCTACATAAATATTGTTTTTTTTAAGTATTAAAATTAATTGTGTGCGATTTGGTAAATAATATTTTTTTCAATCCGCCTTATGCCAACTTAGGGCCGGGAAAACTAAAATTTCTGTGTCTGTGTAAAAAAGGAAATTGATCTCAATAACTACGCCATATATTGGGATAAAAATTATCCCATCTCTTAAGTTGGACCAAATTACATACAGTCTTCAAAATTTAATTAAGAACGGTTGAATAGTTTCGGAGTTCATCTTCAACAAACATCGTGACACGAGATTTTTATATGTATTTTTAACCAGTCGGCAGATTGATGATTTGTTAAAAAGTTTAAAAACATTTACGTACATCCATACTTACATTAATACATTCTGTCACCATTTTGATAATTACAATATAGCTTCTATCCCGTTATAAGACGAAGAAATTCAAATAGTAAATAGAGAGCGTATGCGTCTCTAGTAGAATGAACGGGCGAAACCGAGTTTGACGTGTAATCTGTTATTTATTAATTGTTACAGGCTAAAAAAACATAGAAATTGGATCGGACCTGCATATAATATGTTTCGTGTGTTATTTGCATGTAATGTATTTTTGAATTTCAATAAAAATCGGGAGCACTGTCGCCGGGGATATTCGATTACGGCGAAAAGTACTTTATAGCTATCGTTGAACTTCGATTAACGCGGGGACGTTTGCGTCGGGGTTCCATTCGTTCGGGATCTATATACGGTATTGCGAATCCAATTGTCGTTGGTGCTGTGCCTTTTGCGGTCATCGACTCGCGGATTACATTTACATACAGTCGGGAACGACCTTTCGCTTTAGAAGGAGCTCTAACCATGACCAACTTAAAGATAATTCCTTTCCGTTCCTAAAACTTAATCGCTTAAGTGGGATAGGTGTTAAATTGTCTTAATGAATGAACCTAGCCAGAGATACCATCATAATTTTATTAGCAGAAAATTGTAGTAATAAAGTTCGTTTGTAGTTGTAGCTCATACGCAAAACTTTTTCGTAAAGAGCGCTAACATTTTTTCTACAGCGTGGTTCTTCAATGCTTACCTGTTCCTTTTTATTATTTTCAAACAAGTTTATAGTATGACAAGGATTCGATATCTGTTGAAATCAAAATATTACAAAATTAGAGACAACTAATTTTGGTAAATTGAGATTTCAACAATATTTTTCCGAATCGAATATTTCTATTTTCTTTGCAAAAAGACTCATACATTTCGAGTAAACTTCAGTAATATATTAGACTGACCTCAGCGATACTAGCGCACGAAGATGAATCTAACAAATCACTATTCTGTCGTACATGACGTGGCCGGTTCTGTATTCACGACATTGATGACTTCAAATTGATGTTAGCTCAAACCGTAAAACGCACACGCCATGAATGAAGTAGTTGAGGTACTAGACGGAGTAGTAAATTCTTTGTGACAAGAATAGTACGATAATTATTTTCGTAAATCGTCAACGGAAATCATCAAACTATTACATTGAGATGAATAATCTAGGTCGATTAACATTCATACTTACCGAAGAACCCCACGAAAAGGCGAGCGCAACAATGGATGGAATCCGGCGGGAACACTTTGTTTACCTGAAAAATAAATGAGGCGATTGTTTTTGGGGTTAATCGCGCAGCTGTGGGGGGTCTGGAACAAAGGGCGGGAGCGCCGGGCGTGCTAATTCAAAACTCCCATTGATTCCCTCCGAGGCGACTTTTGTCTCGCGCCCTGAAATATTTCGTTTCGGCGTCTCAGCTCCGGTTCGAAGGGCCCGCGCCACAAAGGACCAAGTCCGCGCTCTCAGCCGCCATCAAAGGCGTCATAAATCTTTACACTCGCGTCTGGCGCACGGCCGGTCTTTATTTGAAGCTCGGCCGGCGCGAGAGTTTGTGGTGCATTTTCTTTTTATTGACCGTTAACATGTCACCCGGTAGATCGATCCATTTTATTCTCTGTGGAGTCTGGAACATACGTTTTTCGAATAGATAAAGTAAGTACTGGTTCGCTTTCTGACGTATGCTGCATCAATCTTGACACTTGTAAGCGCAAAGCGTAGTTGATATTTAAGGTGATTCGAAACGATTACAAAAAGCTAGTGTCGAGATATGGCGCTGTTCGGCTGTATTACAGAAAAATGTTAAAATTGGTCCCAAATGCTAATTTGCGCTCAAATAAATTCAGTTTCATGGAAAATTATTTTTAAGTTTCACATATAAGAGCACAATTTATTCTAAAATTATGATGTATTTAAAATAATACAGCTAATTTTATTTGTGTTTCAGACCTTTTAGTTTTGTGCTATTAAACACAAATACACACGTGTCCGTGATTATTACAATTGACGGATTTTTAGAAAGAAATGGCTTTACGAATAGGCCGCACCCTTTTAGTTTACCACTAATTCTTTTAAGAAAATATTTGACCAAGGTGCTCTATAGCCAGTCGCCCGACAATTTTATGTTCATTTATCAATATGGTTAAATAATATATAAAAATAATATTGTTTGAGGATTCTTCAATCATCAAATATCGAAAAATATATTTTAACTATTCTTACAACAATAATACACATTTATGGTTCCTGCGTGTATTGAAGGAAAGTTAAAAAATGGGATAATTTTACTGCAATTAAATCAAAGGTCCTGTTGTAAACCAATTGTCCTATTTCCACACGGGTGAATTCACGGACGAAAATTAACCACAATAAAAATATATCAAGTGTTTGACTCTTCTTTAGGGTTTCGTGAGAATTAATAAAAACCCTTATAGTATAAACAATTAAAAAAAAATTATATAGTAATGGAGAAAGTAGTCAACCGAAAACCATTGAAGGGATACAATTTTAGCATTCCGTGTGAATTTCTAAGAACTCTTTAATTAAACCGATTTCAATAAATCTTGCTATAAATGTTATTGAATGCCAATAAAAAGAAATCCCATACATATTTAGGGTTCCGTGAGATTACAGAGAACCCTTATAGTTTAGCCGAATTTAATAAAATTAAGAATACAAACAACTGAAAAACCAGTAAAGGGATATTCGACACATTTTTAGGGTTCAAATTCAATAAAATCCATACTATAGGTAACTGAAAACCAGTAAAGGTATATTCGATACAGTTTTAGGGTTTCGTTAGAACTACTGAGGAACCTTAAATTTTAATAAAATTAAGAATGGAGACAACTGAAAACAAGTAAAGGTGTATTCGATACATTTTTAGGGTTGTGTGAGGTTTACTGAGAACCCTTATAATTAAAAGATTTTAAAAGTTTCGTGATGATTTCCAAGAACAGAAAGAATAGCAAAGTTTCAGAAGAATAGCAAAGTGTATGCAAAATTATTGTTGTGATGTATGTTCCTAAAGGCTGACTCACTAGGGGGCATTCGATTTCAAAATGACTATAATTTCAAGAAAATATAAACAAAAAAGTTTATTTCCTTAATTTTTTTCAAATTCCATATTTCTTAAACTCTTATTCATCCGTAGATTTTCATCGACGTCCGATCCACTGGAAGTAATCCTACGTCGCAGTAATAATTGTTACCTTATATTTTGCATTTATAGTGTTAAAATTACTATAGCACGACCTAGAATGATTGCCTAGATTAAAATTATTACTGCACGTATCAGGTAACAACCTGTATATGTTTCAAATATGTTATGTCTCTACAGAAATCTCGCAATTTCAAAATATTTTCTGCGCGAGTCTTTATTATTTTACCCCACATAAAAAGCTCTTTCTACAATAATTTTTATTTCCTAAAAGGAAAATGATCCGTGTAATTATCAAATCATCAATGCTCCACTGTAATACGACAGTGGTAGGAAGCGTGCATGTCGAGTCAGTAATCAATAATGATTCGCTAAGTACAATTCATGGCCAGCGGTTAGGATGATCGCGTTAATTAGTTTGCACGCCACTTAAGATACGACGTTGTCGCTTACCTACGTCACGGGCGCACTGTAGCCAGTCGTTTTATGAAACACGTAAACCGTTTTAAAAATACCTATCTGATTTTAATTTCATTTTTGACCATTGTCAATTTGTGATTTCATTAGAGACGGTAAATAGTACAGGCGTTGTATCAAAAAAATCTAATAGTACGATAGTAAAATTCTGCATTAGAAATTTAGTTTCAAACAAAAAACAACAAAAACATTTTTACAAACAAAATCCGAATTTCTGATTGATCGATGTTGACACTTTTTACGACTAATAAAAAAAAATTAAATAAGAATTTCGCCTTAATAATAACTACCTGAAAATATTGATGTGTATATAGAATTATTCTAGGAGCTAATTGCAAAGAGTTTTGCTACCCGGATCATCTCAAATCGTATTAAGTTCAGCAATTATAAATAACGATGGTATCGATATCCATGTTCCTCGAGAGAAAATTAATTTTATTATCCAAATAAAACTCGCTTTTCGTTTAATGATGTTTCATAATAAAAGAAATTGCATAAAAGACTTTTGTCATTATTCGTTTATATCTTATAAAATGACCAAGATAAACTTACTTAAGTATTTAAAGACTCGCAACTGCTCCCATTGGCGGTCGTGAATTTTGGTCCAATACCATTCCTACCTCGTCTAGATCTGATTCCGAATCTGTTTCTGATTCTCTTCCTCAAATGATTAATGAACGTTATACTTAATAGTGTTTGGATTTTTTACACGTAGCTTATGATGATCCATATTATGATCTTTGTAGGTATCGAACTGGAAAGGTTTTCACACTGAAAACCCCTTGCTCTTCTTCATTGCACCATATTTAAATTTGGGATTGAATACGATTTCTGTTTTCAATTTTTCCGAATTCTCGTATCGAATTAGATCATGCACAATTCCATTGCATTTCGTATACATATTTGACTCGAGTTTTCAGAGCATTACTACCATTGCTAATATGATAAACGAAAAAAATACACAATATTAGGACGTTGAAATTATGCAAAGTGGATAATAATAGGTTACCGTGTACTGTGAAAAGGACCTGCTTTTGAATCTATTAAAAATCGATATAAAGTTAATTTATGTTGTGTCGCTGGTCTTTACGCTAAGATTTCCTACAAAAAACTAGATGTCAAAAATTGCAAGAAAATAGAAAAAAAATAACAGTTAAAAAACAGACTGTAATTGCATTTGATTTAAAAGATGATTATGGAAGTTTTATGTTGACGGTATTGAAAAATAAATATTGGGGATTTCCTATTACATTTCCCTTGAAAAAAAAATTTTGCAACAATACGTGGTCAATTATTTTAGTAGAATAATAGATTATTATAATGCCTCTTATCTTAAGAAAAGACCGGTTTCTAATACGTTTGTCCTCCGCGTTTTATTAATGTTTTAAATTGATGTAATCTAAAATGAAATATATTCTAAAATGAAATATATTCTAAAAATAAATATAACTTTTGAAATATGACTGTCTTATTGTAAATTTATTTGTTATAGCCTATTCCTCCAAATCAACCAAACAAAAAAAGACGTTAAAATAAAAAAGGACGTGTGTTTTTTGCGGTATTTTGAATAATTAAAAAAGGTTAACATAATGGAAAATTTCTTTTTAGCTCCTTCTTTGGAGTAAATTTCTGTTTTTTTATAGAATTTTGAGGAGACAAACGAGCTTGTGAGCTACTAAAGAGTAGGTGGTCGTCGCTGTCCATGGACCCTAGCAATTCCGTTCCCTAGCGGAGTCACCAGTACGTTACCGGCCTCTTGGGTACAAAAAGAATATCTGATGTAAAGAACATTGATGAAGAAGAAATGAGTCACCGAAACTCTCACTCTCTGGACGAAAAGAAAAATCGTAAATTATTACTTCACATCTGTATTCTGTAGAGAAAGTGCTATCTCACCTCTTGAGCCAGCCCATTTTTTGTACCGAATCAATATCTCTATAGACTTCCACTCTTTATACACCAAGATGTTCACTTGAGAATGCTTTGTAAAATTTCGAACGCTGCCCAGGCAAGTTGAATTTTTCGTGCAACTTTTTTATGGATACTGCATAATGGAGCATTATTTACACAAATTTGTTGAATTATTTAACAGAAATATTGCAACTCAAAATTATCAGTTTTTAATTACGTTGCATAGTTTCGTTTAATACTTTTAATTGAACATTGTGATTTTAAAAATATGTGTTTGTTTTAACAAGTATCTTAGACACGACTTAATATTTAGTTAAAACATTACACTGAATTAGGCCAATGTCTTAGTGAAATGTGTAGGCATAGTTTTGACTTATATCAAAGTAAAATTTAAAAACATAGCAGTTCGATTCTAGGAAATATTATGGATTTTATATAATCGTATTTTTTAAACCCCGACGCATATAGAAGGGTGTTATAAATTTGACGTGTTTATCTGTGTGTGGTATCGTAGTTCCCAAGCAGCGGAATTCATATCGATTTAATATTTTTTTGTTAAAAGATAACTTACTTGATCGAGAGTGTTCCCAGCGACGATTCAAGATAATCTGTTTAGTCGTTTGAAGATCGTCAGCCCTTTTTCTACTTAACTAATGAATGTATGCATCTTCCATAGGTCTAATCAAGTCGAAATTCAAAAGTCTGTTATTCGAACAACATTAAAACATAGCAACTTTGAACTAATGCTTCAGTATTGCTTCACCTGGAATTTGCAAGATACTTAACTCCTCCACCTACTTTCAGCAGAGGTAATGTATTTGAGCTTATTGGAATAGTCTCAACGAATATATTAGAGATAAATAGACTAAGTTCCGCCCGCGGTTTCGCTCGTTGACATAGAATGGATTCCTTCATCTTGTGTAGCTATCGACCAAGCTCTCAATCATGGTCCCGTGCTTGATTCTTCCTGCTTCCGCGGACCGGTTCTCGAAACCAGTTTCTCTCACTCTCAATTACGAACGCCGCCTTGCTTTAGATTCAAGATCGGTCTTGATTTAAGTAGAGTTCAATTATAGTCATTCAATATTTTAGCGCTGACTATAATAAGGCACGGTGGTGTACAATACGGAGGACAGACTACGAACGTGGAAGGCGATTTAGAGGAATCAAGTTAATGAAGAATAATTATTAAGTAAGATAGAGTAGGGTTATGAATACAGAATGGTATGGACGGTGAAATATGCTACAGACTATACAAGGGAAAGAATGATAGAGTACGTTCATATTTACGACGATGATATTTTGATGATAGTGTACCGATTGCAATTCACGGTACATCAATCCTACAAAGCAAAAATAGCCAAATATCCAATTTTACTAAAAAAAGAAGCAATCATCCGCTTAGAGGTACTTCACTCGCGCGCACTTTGGTTGATTTCGGCTTATCTTGAAAACCCAAATGATCGATTGTTGCTTTATTTTGGGGTTGTAGCAATAAATCCACTATTTCTTCACCTGTTACTATGTCGCAAACGAAATTTGACATCGCTTCCCTGAATCTGATAAGCATGGCATTGCACCAAGTGACGCAGTCCGTTTTTTGAGTCTCAGTCACATTGTGTGGGATCCACCGCGAGCATGGCGGTGGATCATACCCGATCATAACCGATTTTTTATACCCAAATGTTTTTGTTTGATTGACTGACTCATGCCTATATCTAAGGATACTCGAATCTCATGGTAGGTCACATGATAGTCTCTTTCGATCATACATCACAAAGTATCGATGTTTTTATTGTTCACAACCGCGACCATCACGAAATTCGTCACTGAGATTGACACGATCGAGTTTGAATTCTGCGAACCAGTTATAAATAGTCATCTAGGATGGTGCTTTATCACCAAGAGTAGTCCGAAAGTGAACGAGGCTCTGCTGAGATATCAAATTACATTTAAAATCATAGAAAATCATACTAAAATCCATAGTGATGAAGACAAGAAATTTTTAAAATGACATCATAACGTAAAAAGAATTAACCGATGAAACAAACTGTAATTTACAGCCAAAGAGTTCCATTTTCAAATGTAGTAATTCCTTTTTAAATATTGTTTATATAAGAATCCAGTTCCAAAAACTTATAATGCTCCACACGTACAAATAATAACTTTAAAAAGAAAAAGAAAATACGTATTTGCCCTTCAAGTCTAATGTAAGTAGCGGCTGATATTTTGATTCGCGTATCATCGCATCAGAGACATCTAAATTTAAAAATAAAACAATAGAATACAAAACAACTAAAAATGGTAAATTATGAATTTAAATAGATTAAGTTATCTACGTATCTTAGGTAGATGACAAAGCACCAGTGTCTGATTGCTGAGTGTGTCTTGATTAAATCTTAACGGCCCCCCAACACTACGACCCTTGGATAAAAATATAAGTAAATATTACCTACTACTAATATTAAATTTAAAAGTCCAATAAATATTATTTTCTCACTTTTTAGAGGTATTGCTTGCGTTAGAAGTTTTTTAAATTCTTAAATAAATTTGTATAAATTGCACCTTAATCCCTACGGAGGTGCGATATGTTCATCATCTAGCTATAATAATCCTTCTTCTCTTGAACTAAATTTATCAATATTACGATAAAAAACATCGATTAATTTTGCCTTGTATGAAAGAAAATCATCTAATATTTGACTTATTTATATTAAATTTAATTATGATTGAATATTTTTAAAAATTAATTAAAAATTTCTGCATCAATTTATCCCATTACTTGGTATTAATCTTTTGTGTAAAGCAAATTCCGAAACCGTTTTTTGCTCTATTGTACTTTCGGAGCCTTGAAGAGCTCTGTTACCTGAAGATTTTATAAATTCTGTCACTTAAAAACTAACACGAATTTTCTTGATTAAGGGAAAGGATGTTGTTACTCCAATCTTTAAATTAAATTGTTAAAGATTAATTAGCAAACTATGATATATATCATAGATTTTTTGTTTTGTCATGTTATATGGACTGTAACGGCGATTTCGGCTTCCGCAGCGTAAGCCCACATTTCGGATTATCCTTCACACGCGGCTTCGGAGAACGGATTTCTTGAAGTGTCGTGGGCAAAATGGTGGACAGCGTTTTCAGGCGATCAAGACTTCTTTATTACAGCCGAGCTTCATATGTGGTGGTCGGAAAACAACTGCGACGGATGCACCAATCACGCTGCAGTTTATAGATGGCGCATCCGCCTGCACAGATGAGTTGTGTACACTTTAATTGAGAAGGTATGGCCATGAACTTTACAGTTTTTACGCATTAGCGTTCATTCGTGGGTCATCCGTGACCTCAACGTGACCGCGATCACAGGTGCGGGACGGCGGACTTACTATTGTCTCAAGATAAACAAGACAAAATAAAACACAATAAATATACAAAAATAGGCAAAAATATACAATTTCTTACTACTAATCCCTACTCGCGTAATAAAACAAGACAATTCAAATGATTTAATAAAAACACACACAAAATACAATAAAATACAAAACAATTCTTAACTTAAGTCCATTTGTATAAAACAAACAATATATACTGTCCAATTTTAACACTATTAGCGCGGCTGTCCGTAACATGGACTAAAATTTAAAGTATAAAATTTATGGGAGTACTTGTGGAATGCTACGATATTATTGTGTCCCTCAAAAAGGTTATAATTTATCGTCTCAAATTAAAAGGAAAGGCATAAGATATTGTTCTTTTAAATCATCATCATTAATATTATAGCTTGCTAGTAAGAAACAAATTGCTTTAATGAGTAAATTTCAATGCAAAACTTAATTTTTTGTTTGAGATTTTCGAATAAGATAATTATAGAAAAAATCCAAATGAAATAATTATGTCAACGACTCGCTAATATGATTTTTTTGTTAATTTATAATTTAACACGTCACTTTTAGATTTCTTTCATCTCTTGCATTTCTTTCAATTTGGAGGCGTCCATTTTTGTTTTCTTCAAATTTTTTTAACATCACATCGTTATAAGTACACTATCATAGATTCATCAAGCTAATAATAATAGCATTCATGTAATTATACGCAGATAGATTCAACATTTTATGGACGTGCGTCCGTCTGCACGTATGAACTGCATGTATTGCACAAGAGAGGCTTAGCCTCACACTTCGCATATTTTCCGCATGGAGCGCTAGTGCGTTCTGTATATACGCCTCTTGGATATCATGGCGGAGCTACGGCAACGCCATCGGTCGGTTAACCGCGGCAACTCGAGGTCGTTTTTCTCATAGACGTGACCATATGATTCGCATAAACGTTACTGCACGTTTTGGATGTTTATTTATATTGTAACAGAAGAATCGATATTATGAGCCAAACTATTATTAAGTGTGGATTTCAGAATATCTATGCAGACTTTTTTCGCGGAAAATCTGTGTCGAAAGGTAAGTAATTACACGAAACATGAAATATTCTTTCAAATCGCTGTATATGTAATTTTAACCACGTATTCATTTCATTATAAGATAGATTATCGTATTACTTATAACTGGATGTTCAATTTATTAAAAATATAGGGCATAAACTTTTCCAAAGCCATCACGTTCAGGAGGTTGTCGAAATCCGTGATAGTGGAGGAGGATTCATCCATGGAAAAGTAACACCACAGACCAGAGTGAATAATCGACCGTACGACGTGAAAGTGGAGGTATGTATTAATTATAAAATGAATTCATAGTTGAGTAATAATCTAAACAAATATATTTTCAGCAACTTTTCAACCATCCATGCAATTTAGAAATGGAAAATGAAGATATATTTCTTTATCAAAGAAATATATACTGAAGGAATAAGTATTGTTCGGAAATGTGGAACCGATAATAATTTCATTTATTTACTTATTTATTATTTTATCGTTTTGCATCCACAATATATTATATATACTAAAACAATTAAATAAAAATAACTTGCACGTAAAACTCTAAAAATGCAAGATTTATAATTAATCACGATTAACATTCTGCATGTTGTTTTCGATTTTTTGCGCTGGTTTTGGTGCGTGAATTACTTAAAACATGGAATACGGTCAACAGAATAATGAATTTTGAATACTGCATATTTTGCTTAGCAATTGCTGTTTGTACATACACGTTAGTGTGAATTTTTGTGTGCCTTTTCCCGCTCTTCCCGTTTTCTCCTATAGGAACTGAATGCTTTCAGGTGAACCTAGATCGTACGGTACGAAGGACAGAATGCACTTGCAAGGCGGGTTTATCGGTTCGAGGTTGCAAACATGTAGCAGCGGTCTGCATTTTATCAATAATGAATGTACGCAATCGAAAACCGATCAACCGCAATGTTGGAATCAGCCTCGAGAAAGTCAAGTGGAAAAATATAAAAAGGTTGCACTATCGCTCAAATGTTCCCAGGTCAGGAACATCTGATTGATTGTAATGCAACGTATACATTCAACGACGTCCAAAATGTACCGTATTGCACAGAAGGTTCGTTGTTCGGCCAGTACATACAATCGGAGAAAGATATTGAACCGCTAAGAGAAATTGCAAGAGAAGAAGAGGAAAAAGGAAAGAAGAAGCGTATATAATTATGGACCAAATTTACCGCTTGCAAGAGTCAAGGCGAGATTACAGCTGCTATGAAGTTTTGTCAGTCGATGATTTAAAATGCGACTTCGAAAATACACGTGTCCTCCTGAGCTGCAATCGAAATACGAAGAAAAGATTGTAGCAGACAGGAGTGAGTGTTTGAGCATCAGCGTACTTTCGGAAAGTCAATCCGATTGCTTCGAATGGTTTGAAGAAAGAGCAAAACGAGTTACATGCTCTAGCAAGGCTCATCGCATAAAACAAGGCGAGACGCATTCGAATCTTTGGCATCACAATTTAAAAGAATAAATTTGATGGCAAGATGACAGAGGCTATGAAGTATGGTCTTGAAACCGAGTCGAATGCAAGGAAGTCTTTCGAAGAACAATCTGGTCTGAAAGTAACTTCAGTTGGATTGATTATAAATATGACCCAACCGTTTATGGCCACGAGCCCCGACGGAATAATTTTAAGCGAATCATCTTTATTGGAAATAAAATGCCCTTTAGCTGTAAGAATCAGCAAATCGTGAACCGTGACGATAAAGTTTCGAATGTCCCGTATTTGAAAATAGACGAAAATAATGACATTTATTTGAAAAAAGCGACAAATATTACACACAAATTCAGGTGTCAATGTACATACTCAACGTTAATAAGTGTCATTTCTTCGTTTACTCAAGTCGCGATAACGTAGAGCTCATAGTTGAAAGGGATGAACATTTTTGAAGAGTTGATTCCCAAAATTGAATGGTTCTATTTTCAACATTATCTTCCATTACTATTCTAGGCATTGAATAGAACTACTTGTATCTGCTTCAGTATTTTTATTTATAAACATTTTTTACACGTACGGAGTCCTTCCCTTCTTTACAGCCGCTCTCTCCTCAAAATTCCTGGAAATTTTAGTTTCTTAATTGGACGCTTCAGAATTTTTAATAAGTGGTGGCTTGCTATTGGCAATAACACAGCACATGTGCATAATTGCATCAATATGCGGTAAAAGTGTAATAGGAATGAATTTTAAAATATTGCAGAGTTTTATCCGTTGAATAGCACGTTCGACATGTATTCGGACTGAAGCGATTTTATACGTTTCATCTATTTCGGAGTTTGTAAATTGTGGGTCGAACGCGAACGGAGGTATCACCAAGAGGGCATTGCGTTTGAGCAGTTCCGATTTTATCTGAGGGAAACCTTTGTCAGCTAAAACCGTATCCCTGGTTCTATGCACGATAAAGTCCACAGTCATTCGTTATGAAACTATCTGTAGCTCTTCCGCCATACCCTTTTGATAGTTTACAAACGAAACCATCGGGCGTAATAACGATCAAATATTTGACTGTAAACCGTGACTTGTAGTTGGAGTACATGAGAACGCGTTGTTCTACAGTAGGGGGGGTTTCAGTAAATATTTCCGTGCAATCGATTATGCATCTGCAATTCGGATATTTTTTAAAACCGACGGGTAAATTTCTTTTAATACTTTCCCTTGATGGCCAAAAAATCCAAGTTTTTGTCTTTTCAGTCAACGTTGTCAAGATTTCGAAGAAGATTTGAGAAGCAGTTGATTCGTGTATCTTGAAAAAGCAAGCTAGACCAGAGAAAGAAATACCCAATTTCATTTTCATCAAAAAAAGTAATAATCTATTTTGTTTATTTAATACGCGGTAGTAAGCTGGTTGACCATCTGTTTTGACGCTAATCAAATTGAGCAATGCATTGAAAAAAATTTGTGAAACCCCGCCTAACTGCAACATAGTTTTGTTTGATCCAATATCAGAGAATCCTGAGAAACCGTAATGGAAAATATCGTCAGGACCACATGACTTGTTGGCAACGGTTTTCAGCTCCTTAACTATGATTCGCTCGTTTTATTTGGCTTCCCAATGTAAATATTTGTCTGCGTGGAAGCTTCATTTTTCGTTGTTCCCAGAAAGTATTCCCTTCTGCACTCTCCTCCGTTGTCACACGCATCAGTTTGACAACCAATGCTCGTCTTGCCAGCTTCCTTCGGAGTTTCATTTAATCCTGTAATTAGACGAAATCATTGAATATCCATTTAAAATAACGCAGTATAAAACAATTGTACATTTCCGAAACTTGAAAGGCGCCTAACATTTACAGTTACTTCAAAATATTTTTTCAATTTTCGATCTTACCCATTTCAATGTCACTCACGATATTTTCATTGTCTTGCGGTTTTGAAGCTGTGGAGGTGCTCATTTTTCTTTCCTTTTCAGAAGCCGCTCGTGTCTAGCTAAGGCCAGTTGTGTTTCCGCTTTTTTATACGCGAGGGGAAAATTGTCGGCACATACGCGGGCTGTTTTCGACGTTGGACTGCTTGCCTCCAACAAAATGAGCACTGCAGATTCGAGTGTTCTTATTCGGTTGCCACGTCTTGTTATCGAATGTACTAAAAATAAATATAACATACAACAGGCGAACAGAAAATTTGGGAGTTTGCATTTTTTCGATACGTTCCTAGTATCAAATCGTCATAATTATATTTACTCACATTCTTCTGACAGCTTTTATCCACTTATTTCTTTTTTCAACTTCCCAACTTCGTTTCGGAAACGAATAAAAAGTTAATTCACGATTCCGAGATTGGGAATTTTTGCACCCCACAACACAACAGTACCTCGTACCACCCATTTTTTTCTTTTTTGAGAGCACTTTTTCACGCATTCAACGTTTCCAATAACGTAAACCGTACAGCTGATCGCACGCGAAACGCCCACGAGTTGCCTAAGTCTGCCACAACGCCGCGCCACTAGCGTTATCCAAGAGGCCCATTCCGCCATGTTCTGTTTTCAAGGTGGTTTTCAGTAAGGAATACATATGTACATCACTAATTTTGATTTCTTACTGAAGTGTAAATATGTAACAAAGGAAAAAAATGATATGAATATGCAAGTTAGAAAGGCACAAAATGACAATAATAAATATCTTTATTCCATATGGTCAACCTTACGAGCAAAATCCTTGACCTAATATTTACAAAGGGAAATAAATATGTACACAAAAAACGAACAATTTATTAATGCAAATATGTCCTTAAGTTAATACTAAAGGGCACGACTGTTCGTAACAGAATTCAATGTCTACAACCGTTAACTTATATACATTTTCTTCAAAACTAAAAGCACATTAAGAAACATTTGTTCAGACAATGAATTCTAATTGATAATTTTTTTTTAATTATTATTTTACAGTACAATTCCCTAGAATTGTGGAGATTGAATACTATGAACAATTGTTCAATTCTACATCGTTTAACAGAAAATTATCAGACTTTATTCAGTAATTGGAGAGTGCAACAGAGAGTTGGCTTGATACACGGCGCTACTTAGCGCGCTCCCTGGCGGCGACGCGGCGCCTACACTTACTTACCCAGAAAGCTATTAATTTTGTTCAACGCCTTACAGCGCCCGCTGAGCTGCGTTCGGCTTAGCTTCTTGTTCACCAACAATATTGTTCAAGCACCTGATGCAACTCATAAAGTCAAGACCAAAGTCAATTTTTTTTTCGATGTAAAACATCCTTAGGAACGATTTGTGAGTAATTTAAATCTTCTTTGAACGGAAGTGATTTTCTGTAAGATTTATAGTCCATTTACCCATATTTTTCATTTATAATTTGAATTATATAAGCTATTTTGCACGAATACAATGTATGCATTTTTTTGCATTTATAATTTAAAACAAAAGCTGTATTTCATGAACACAATGTATGCAATTTAAATGTATTCCAGTAATTTATAAGGATCAATGTAGACTAGTATTACTGTGTTTATCCCATATACTCAAACGATTATCATTGTCTCACCTCGACCTTCATTTAATGCAAATTAGAAGTCACGGCAAAGTAAAGAACTGCACCCACTACGGAATTCAACTCTGTGCGTGATTCGAGCATTTGTAACGGTATAGGAGTAGCCAAGTATTTATAAAAGTATAGGAATTTAATAAATTTTCAAAAGAAAAACTTACAGCAAGAAACTAATACTGTCTTATCAGTCAAATTCCCAAGTAGCATATATAAATCATATCACTCCAATAAAAACATGCAGGCTATGCGGCAGCGATAAGAAAAATATTCAAGGACACATTTTTGTTCGATTTTAATGAAAGTGTTAAGGTGGAATTCCCTATTTATTATCAATTTGCAGGTGCATATATAAGAAATGACCGTTCTCTAGATGTTCATACGATTACCGTAGATCCTGAGGTCGTTCGCTAAAATGAAGTTTATATATTACATTTCGTTGTCGATCTTGCTGTTCTACAGTGTATATTCAATGGGAATCCCTAAAGGTGAGGTTTCATATGACTGTTTTAAATCGTGCTTATAATATCATTATCTTTGCGTGTTGGTTTGTTTGCAAGTTTTTTCAAACTTTTGTTTCACGAAACAAAGTAAAGCGAATCTGATTTGGTTTATGTTTACTGGGTTCTTAAATGGTGTCATTACGATTAGATATTAACCGTTATATTTGTAAATGTACTTCCATGCAATAATTTACACTTTTTTTCTATTTGTATAATAAAATTTTTGAACTGATATCTATAAAATATTTCCATTTCTAACTTTAACCCTATTTAATTTTGAAAAAAGAAATTGTAATATTTAAAATGCTGAATAGTCTTAATCAGTATACATTTTTGCAGATAAAATGGGGGAAAAACCTAATTTTAGAATTTATTGCTACCCTTGCCTTCCTCAAGTGTGCGACAAGTACTGCAAAAATTGGGGTTGGGGCGGAGGCGTTTGCAACGGTTACGGGGATGAATGCTATTGCCACAGCCTGCCCTCTGCGACCACCGCATCATCTACCCATTCTGATTATAATATATAAATTAATAACTTACTTGGATTACTAATAAAAATACAGTGAGAAATATATTTATTATTAATCTTTACTTAAACATTTATTATATAATCAATGTTAATAAATAGTGAATATTATTGTTTCTTTTTATTCAACACATATATGTTTCCTTATATTGTAAACCGGAGAAGTGAAATATTTTGTATTTTCATAATATTTTTGAGTTGATTGATAAAAAAATATTAGCGTGCATACGTATATATAATTACAATGAAAAAAATGTGTAAGTCCGGCACGTGGAACAATATGACATTTAAAATATGCCCTTATTGTTAACCATGATCCAATAGGTAGCAACACCTACGGCGTTGGGCAAAGATTATCATTCGTCTTGTATGTGGCTACAAAATACAAAATTGGCTAACTATCGCGAAACCGCTCGTGCGCCGTACATAGTAGCTTTGTGTCTTAACTAAACTAATGACGATTTAATAGTTTGATAATTTCTAACTCGGAAAAGACACCATAATTGGCTAACAATAAAATATTTTATAAATAAAGAGCTTGTATAAATTACATTTTTAAATGTACTACAATATATAAAGTCTAAGTAACGACTGATCTCGCAGGCCTCAATGGGAACTGTCGTTATTATTAGACCACAAAAAGTAATAAACAATAGTACAGTAAACAGTCTTATTTCTCGGCCGCTTTCTCAAATGGCGTGTTAACTATTTTAAACTGAATCTAGAAAATCAATTAAATAAATATAAAATGCGACATCAATAAGCAAAGTAATAATACAGTACAAGCGTTTAGTTTTTAAACACATTGCTAAATGAATGAAATTTGAGAATATCAAGATTGTTCCAAAATTCACTAATTCATTTAATCTCAATGGATTTAATGTATTTTGGTTAGTTAATTAAATTCCAACGAGAAAACAAATCTTAACACTCAATAAAAATGAGAGACTGAAACTTTAGCTTCTCGATCTTTACATAAAAAATGCTACAGCGTAAATTAAAAAAAGAAAAACAATATTTTGCTATATCGCAACAATTCTTGTTTTTGGCGAAAATATTTTTTAGTTTAAAAAGCAAGAAAACGTTATCACGCACATCTCACAGCTTAAAAATATCAGTGTTCTCTTTCAAAATTATTGAAGGTATAAAATAACTACATTTGTTATTTTTCAAACATATTGTTGTGGATATATTTTAAGCACAGAAATTTATTTGAACGGAATTTCTGATATTCAATCCGGTTTTATATTCTTAATATAAAAACGTACTTTGATTGTCAAAATCAATCGATCGGTTAATCTAAGGGGTAATTTGGGAGAACGTCATTTTTGAAACTTTTCGAAAATTATATATTTTGCTTAATTTAACTATTTTAATCTAGATTTTCAAAAGTAAGTTTTGTTTGAAAAATTTACAAACTTTTCCAAAAAACACTACGAATTTTTTTGTTCCCAATATCTTGTGAATAAATGATCAAATTTCGATTAGTTCATAGCAGTCAATGAAGGTTTATTCGCATTAGAACTGATTAGATTTTAATATCGATCGACTGAATAATTTAGAAACAATAAACCAAAAAACGCTTTTTTTTAAATAAAGATGTATTTTCATTCCTAATATTATGAAAATCATTAATTTTTTAACAAGAAAGTGAAAGTAGAAGCGAAATTTCTATATTGTTATATAGATGTGTGAATATAAATGCGGAATATATAAACTTACACGGCAATTCCTATAAAACTACTCGCAATTTCATACGTTTTCATAAACCTATTAAGTAAGTTGTTTAAAATAAGAATTTTATTGTCTTTCTTACCATAAAATAAAATTTCGTAAGGCGCATTTTATGTCGTTTTCTTTTTCTAAGAAATGACTGAATGTTTGGACCACGGGATACATGATATCATAGATTTAACAGAAGGAATGTGTAATGCTATCTCCAAAGTTGAAAAATGGTTTAGTTCAAAACATGGATCTGGCACCATTCTATTATGTGATGAGAAATTAGAATTTATTTATGCTTCTGTATTCTCGGGATAACTGGACTTTGGATAACAGGTTTTAATTGAGTCCGCACATCACTATATTAGCGAAAAAACAGCTATCTGTTCAGTTACAAAAAATAAAGAAATTTGTCAGATATCCAAACCGCAAGATTGGTCTATTATGGCCGTTTTTATAGTTTAATGTTATACGGAATCTTGCTCTGGGGACATGCCGCAGATATTGACAGAATTTTCATGCTGCAAAAACAGGATTCTTGGGTCATTTACAGGGTGGGACCTAGAGTACCTCTTAGGACTATGTTTAAGAAAATTGGGATCTTAACTCTCGCATCTCAATTTATCTATTAAAATTTAGTCCATGTTAAAAAAAATATGAAAATATTCGATAAAAATAGTGAAAAACATAAATTCAATACGAGAATAAAAATAAATTGTGTTTATATGTTAGTCGACTACATAAAGTCACGAATTGATTTAAAGAGCTTTGTATGTGCATATTCGATAAGTTTTGTGAGAATTTACAAAATCTAGGCTTAAACTAATTTAAAAACGTTATTAAACAAATCCTAGAGTATTATATAATTTCTGGATATCAAGAGGACAAATTTTCACGGATATCACCAGCTCGACTTCTTGCGAGCTTCCTTCTTTATGTTATAAATTGTTTGGTACTTCTTCAGAGAAATCTGCTTTCCGAACGAGTGTTAAAATGACTAAGTAGTAAAATGTAAATTCTTAAAATATTATGATATATTTTTATGCTATTCATAATCTATGAAATACACATATATTTGAATTGGAATTTAATAACTACTTTGATTACTATACGTCTTCAATTATACTTGTTTACGGCTTCGCCCGGGCAGACATGGAATGAATTTGTTATTTTTTTATATCATGCAATCTCTCCTTCAATCATAATCCCGATCGTCGACTCACACTTCAATTCTTCTAGTTGTGTGATTTTTATGCTAAATTGGATATAATAAAACAACAGATATGTTACAACGCTGATAAAAAGTTTTATTTCAACCATGAATAAATGCTACACGTACTCATAATTTTTTTGGTCATTCGGTCATTTTATTTATAGACGTATCCATTAAGCGAATAAGAAGTTACGATCATAACGGCACGGAGTACTTACAATGCGTTGGACTATACTCTCGGCGAACGGTCTACGCTACGAGGAGAGCCAATGTAGTGTGTGTCAATGAAAATTACCTTTCACTTGTGTCAGTTCTTTCTTCGTAGTTACTAAGTATCCTGGGTTCATTGCCTTGTGCAGAGTGATGAAAATTTGGTCTTCGAGTAGTATAAGTATCCTTTTTTTGGTACATGGCTTCTGATAGCCTTTGAATGGTGCATCCTCACTTTAAAACTAAACTTTATTGCTTTTCTCTGAAAACGTTTTAAGTTTTTTATCAAATAACGAAAAAAATTGGGTGCGTGTACTTATGTACGCGCGTGAGAAGTTATACTTCTTTGGCATCATTAAAAAATAGTTTTTAATTGCATGCAAATAATTAATTACAATAAAATAATAGAAGGATTGGAAAAGGATAATCAACAAAGTTCAGTTTAAATTTGAAAAATTATATAAATAACCAATAATAAGTATTTAACATTAATAATTTAATAATATTTAGTGTTAATTATATTAAATAAAAGTATTTTAATTTATATCAATAAATAATACATACGGATAGTTAACCTCAATTATATTGGAGCACTTGAAAAAGTATATAAGCACAATTTTTTTCACTAATATTCACAAATAGTAAGTAATATCAATCAAAATATTCAATTTAAATCACTACTGAATATAATTTATTAGCACATATATAATTCGCACTTGTATGAAACTAAAACAGGTGTTGTGAATGTATAAACTAGAAACATGTTGATAAATATTATAAATATGAAAACAGTGATCAGAGGTGACGAGCGTACCAACATGCGTGACTAATATCGAGGTTCAATTTCTATTTTGTTGGTAGCTTTTTTTTCGAGACTTAATGAGCGGTTAAGCAGACAGCTTCATTCTGTTAATTTTGTGTCACAGATGCGAGTGCATCTTAAAATTTCACTCTCATCATTTTTTCATAACGCGCCTAAAGAAGTATAACTTCAAAACTCGATGGGGTTGCGTCGTTTAATTACGGAGTTCCTATGGCCACCTTCCAGCTCCATCATCAGACGCTGATTACCATAGAGTATCAAAGTACTCGTCAAGACGAATTAAACGAGCCCAAACTCGATGGGGTTGCGTCGTTTAATTACGGAGTTCCTATGGCCATCTTCTAGCTCCATCATCAGACGCTGATTACCATATAGTATCAAAGTACTCGTCAAGACGAATCAAACGAGCTTAAACTCGATGGGGTTGCGTCGTTTAATTACGGAGTTCCTATGGCCATCTTCCAGCTCCATCATCAGACGCTGATTACCATATAGTATCAAAGTACTCGTCAAGACGAATCAAACGAGCCCAAACTCGATGGGGTTGCGTCGTTTAATTACGGAGTTCCTATGGCCACCTTCCAGCTCCATCATCAGACCCTGGTTACCATATAGTATCAAAGTACTCGTCAAGACGAATCAAACGAGCCCAAACTCGATGGGGTTGCGTCGTTTAATTACGGAGTTCCTATGGCCACCTTCTGGCTCCATCATCAGACGCTGATTACCATATAGTATCAAAGTACTCGTCAAGACGAATCAAACGAGCCCAAACTCGATGGGGTTGCGTCGTTTAATTACGGAGTTCCTGGCCACCTTCTAGCTCCATCATCAGACGCTGATTACCATATAGTATCAAAGTACTCGTCAAGAGGAATCAAACGAGCCCAAACTCGATGGGGTTGCGTCGTTTAATTACGGAGTTCTTATGGCCACCTTCCAGCTCCATCATCAGACCCTGGTTACCATATAGTATCAAAGTACTCGTCAAGACGAATCAAACGAGCCCAAACTCGATGGGGTTGCGTCGTTTAATTACGGAGTTCCTATGGCCACCTTCTGGCTCCATCATCAGACGCTGATTACCATATAGTATCAAAGTACTCGTCAGAGGAATCAAACGAGCCCAAACTCGATGGAGTTGCGTCGTTTAATTACGGAGTTCCTATGGCCACCTTCCAGCTCCATCATCAGACGCTGATTACCATAGAGTATCAAAGTACTCGCCAACACAGTCAATAAAGTTCAGTTTAAATTTTAAAAATTAAATAAATATTTTTTTATTTTCTTATATTAAATGTACATAAATTCTCTCATTATTCGAAATTCGAATTCTAAGCGGGCAGCTTCAATCTGTTAATTTTGCGTCACACAATCTTAAAATTTCACTCTCATCATTTTTTCATAACGCGCCTAAAGAAGTATAACTTCAAAAACTCTATAAATATAATTTATTTCTTTCCTATAATTTTTAACCTATTTAACAGATCGATTACATGCAGTTTTATTAGCTCTATTCCTAATAAAATGCAGTTTTATGGAATACTGTAAACTTAACCTAAATCCGGCCATTTATTTGAAAGACATTATGAAAATAATCGGATTTATATATATACATATTTAGTATAATGTAAGTACAAAGGATTGTACATTTACAAGTGAGAACACTAAAATAAAAATATAGCGAAGAAACCAATTTGTCGGTGGCTGCAGGCGGCAGGATTTACTCAATTCACTTCTCGAACGCGGTACTGTGATGCAGCAAGGCGATGCGACGCGGGCGCCCCCGCCGCGCCGCCTCGTGCCGGAGCCCCGCGGAATTTAATTTTTTCCTCAAGGATGCCTTACGAGCCTGCGCTCGCTTCGCTGCACTCGATTTACCACACCGACGCCGGCGCCGGCCCGCTGAATACAGATTTGTCACGAGCGACGCGGCAAACGTCAATATTCTCAATATAAATCTTTTAAAGGAGCAATGTACAAAAATACACGGAAAAATTTTGTGCAACCGTAAAAAAGAGAGATGTAGTAAGTCAGTCAAGTGCGAGTCGAACCCAAAACGAGCAAGACGCTTCAGTATTGATCACATTGCTCTTAAACATAACATCCCTTTGCATGTCGACGTCCGGTGAACAGCTAACGTTATACAGACAGTTTGTGCTTTCCTGTATGAAATGTCTAAGAAAATATGTATGAGAAAATCCATTAATTATAGAATTTCGCTATACAGTTTGATAAAATATAAAAGTTTAGACAATAAAGAACAGAAAAAGACCGAAGAAAAGCTGGAATTTTGCATGAACCTTCCATTTCTAAACGAATTCTTCTGGTTCTAAACTTAGTCCCAAAAATTCCTATTGATCGTGTGCTACTAGAAATTACTTCGAGTCAAAGGTCTCAAAATACTGTTTTTCGATAATGTCCCGTTAACGGTCAATGTTATCGAAAAAATAGTGGATATAAAATTTGTAGATTAGGAAATTTTCAAAAAACTTGCTATTATTTTTTCTTTTGTAAGACTAACGCTTTTTGAGATAATTTTATTTTTAAAGTTAGAACGTTTAACATGCATTTCTCAGTGGTAGGTATGTGTCACATATTTGTAAGTAAACGTTGAACAAATCTTAAATTATTTAAAAATTTTCTGCGTTAGATAAGGTTTTAAAGCCTATAACAATACGAACAAACACAAATATACTACCGTGTCAAATAGAAGTTACTTTACAGTGTGATAGACGGAAAAAGATATACTCTGGACCATTTTCGTTGTTTAATTCGAGTTTAAGAGATATCTGCTCACATTTTCTTTTGTGGCTGAACCTGCTCCCAATTATTAGTCGATTTTAAGTATAAGAACGAATTAACGTCAGTTTTAAATGATATTTCTTAACGAACGAACGTGATTATCTAATATATTTATGCAGTTTTAATCGTTTAAATTAAATAAATTTGGCAAAAGATTGTTTTATCTTTACTGGGAAGTAAAACTGTCCTTGACGAACGTGGAGTAGATACGTTAAGACAGTCAAGTTTTGAACATATATTGGATTATCAGTTATTCAGCAAACAACTAGTGCTGCTCAACTACATTTATATCGAGTCTGCTATATCAAGTGCAAGTATGACTGAGCAACGAACTTAACCCATGACTGGGAGTGGACGATACAAGATAACATTTTAAAGCCAATTAAAACTTTTTTTCCACCTGCTCCTATGATTCTATTAAACGTCATTTTTTGTAACTGCACTAAGGGTTAACTTGACCTGTGGCTGCAGAAAAAATGGGTGATTTTATTCATTAATTTGTGGATATGATTGAATGTATCACAGGACACTCAATGATATTAATGATAACAATTCTACTGATGACGTCGATACATCGGGTTTCTTTTTTGAGACTATGGAAACTGAAGGAGCAGAAGGAGAAAAAGGAAAAGTTTATGAATAGATGATTGAGTTGATGATAAAAATGGAATCTGAAGAAGAACCGCAGTAATAAATGATTCATCACCGATTAATTTGTTATAACTTTTCTCAACGAATCAAGTTTTTAATCACATTTGGATGTGAATTAGGCCTGCCGGGGGCACCACATAAAAAAAGTATCTTTTGCTCGATCACAAAAGTGGCGTGGAAAGGGGTGCACGTTTCATGAGAAACAAAAGCAACTTTTAGAATAAAATTATCTCAATAACATTATTCTTATAAAAATAAAAGTAGTTATACGTATTCTGTAGGAAATTTTCTAATCAACGAATTTGGTAATTTTTTTCAATAAAAGTGACTGTTATTATTACGGACAGCCGCATTCTTACTGGTAAATTGGACAATGTGTACATAAATATGTATTATTTTGTTTTATAAAAACGAACTTAGGTTAAGAACTCTTTTGTATTTTATGTGTGTTAAGTAAATAATTGTCTTATTATGACCCAGGTAGGGATTAGTTGTTAGGAATTGTTCATTATGTAATAACCGTCTATGGTTGCGTCGTAATTTTGGTTGGTGTTTTGGGTTGCAATAATGACACACATTCCATCCTCGTTGTTATCATTCCCAATATCTTCTCCATATAGCGCTCCCCTACCCTCTCACACAGTAGTACCAATCCACCTGCAATTCACAACGGACTTTAGCGAACTCCGCGCCGCGCCGCTACACAATATTAAACGAGTAATAGGAAAAGGTGGTGGCCACGAGAAGTATATCGAAATACTACAGGTGAGTCCTTTCTATTTTCTATCCTTTTGAGTGTGTTATTATTGTGGAACATAATTTTTCCAATCAGCGCAATTCGCCGCACCAGCTTATTTTGCCTGTTTGTGTATAATTTGTAATTTGTGAAATATTTCTTGCCTTGTTTTTTATTGTGTTTTGTCGTGTTTAATTATAAATACGAAATTATTGTGATTCGCACATGAGTTGCATATAAAATTGTGCCTTGATGGGGAGAACAGTGTGAAGCCGAGAACCGCGGCGGTCTATACGGTACGACCGCGAATCGGTGTAACTAGTGTATATGGCGCTCCTAAGTGAAATATACGAAGTGTATAGCCACACTCCCTCGATTATAACGTATGCAGCTCATATGTACAGACAACAGGCGGATGCGCAATCCATGAATTGCAGCGGAATTGGTGCATCCATCGCAGTTGTACTCCGACCGCCATTTGTGAAGCTCGTACTGCAATAAACAAGTCTGTCCATCCTTTTGCCCACACACCGCAAGAATCCGTACTCCAAGTCGACTGTGAAGAAAATCCAAATTGCGGGCTTACGCGGCGGTACCGAAGTTGCCGTTACAGTTATCGCGATTTTCGCGAAAAACCATAATTTGTGACCTTTGAGCCCGGGTAACGTTTCTAGTGACACACGGATCAATGGGAACTTTTGGAGATTTGTTTAGAACTACATAGAACCAAATAGAAGGTTCATGTAAAGTTTAGCAAAGCCTTAATTTTTTCGAAGTGAAATTGTTTTTATTTTTGGATTAAAGTTGCCTGTTCTTAGAAAGGGCCTTGCATATACCGATTCTTTGAATATAAAATTATAATAGATACTTTTATTTTTATTATTTTTAATTCTTTAGTTCCTATGTATTTTGCACAAGAGAATGGTGATTCACGCACCATCGCTTATTAATAAAAATATGATGAATTCGCGTTTTCTTTTTAGGAGCTCAAATAGTAAAGTTGATGATAAATGATTTTGGTATTCATGTAGATTATAAAATGGAGTTGCTAGGTTTTATAAAAAGGCCGTTAATAGGTTAGATGTCGATTAATATAATTACTTCTGCTTTATAAGGACGCACATAATTTTAGAAAAAATATTATTAATGTAATAAATAGCGAATACATGGCGATTTATATGATTATAAAGTAAGTGTTGTAAAAAATAAGTCGGGTGAGATAAAAAAATGAAAATATACATTATAACTTTACTTCGCAAGCTACAAACGGCCAGAATATCGATTTATTATGCCTGTAATATACGTCAAGCCTATTATCAGTACGATTTATTCCGGGCTGTTTGGCTCGCAAACTTCGTAGATAAGGGTGGAAAATAATATCTTTTCGCGATTTTTAATACATAAATTTCCGAAACTAATTCGGATTACAACCACGTCTTTTTTTCATATTTAAGGCAAACTTCTCGAATAATATTCCATATGAATCGTAAAATAAATCTTACGATTCATGTTTAATATTTTTTGAAATAAATAAACCGAATTCTTTCACAGAAATTAAATGTGATCAAGCATAGCAATATGACATAAATTTTTATGTCCATTGCAAGAATAGTTTTAAAATACAGCCATGACTTGTGGACCTAAATCAAAGTTTTACTCTAACTGTATTTGTAAGCGACCTTCTTCGAACTTTTAGGAATAAAAAAAAAAACAAACAAAAGGATTTTTTGTTCTTACATATATTTTAAATATTTATGTAATACACAAAATTAAATGGCAACTGTTTTTTACGAGGAGTTATTTGTAGAGCTTTATCTAAATTGTAGATAGAGACCATTGTGTAGATTATCAATGACTACTTCCGGATGTTTAGTTCGTAACAACTTATTTATATTTTTTGAAGCTGCAGACTTTTGAACATATGCAGTTTTCGTAAAACTTATGCGACGTGTGAGCAATTTCGAAAAATATTCATATACATATAAATAAATTTTCATATGAATTTTTCAATTTCTAGGCGAGTAATTGATAATTTAAAAAAATAATTAATATGAAAGTGTAATTCTCAATTAAATTCTGGTCAATCTCGTATGTTAAAAGCGTGATACCTGGTCATGGCTTGCATTTCAATGAGTGTAATTCTTTGTACAATAGATAGCAGTTTGAAAAGAACAATGTTATAATCAAATTTAGATAAATATGCCAGTTAGTACAAAAAGCAATGCGATGAGTGTGTTAAATTATATAACGGCCAACAAAAAACTGCACCCGTTAGTTTTGTCCGCAACATTTAACAGCTTACAAATACTTACCATAAAAGGTTTAACATTCTAAAAAGTATACGAATAATTGAGTATTCAGAAGTTTTAGTGTTGAATTGCGACTTTGCATTCTTTTAGGAAGTACAAGAGTTATAATACTTTACACAAAAGCAATTATTTAAAAATTAATTAAAAACCGTAATTATGAATAGAAATATAATCGATTCCAATGTCTTGTTGTATTCAGTGTTTATTTTCTAAGAATCTTTTGTCTTATCTTTCTTCTTTTGGAATAAGGGATAGATTTCGTCATATCATAATGAGATGAAGTTTTTAGAGTTTTTATTTTTGAACAAATTTTAAATCATTGACACAATTGATTCCAAAGTTTAATTACCTATATTTTTTGCGATAGCATGTTACATGCACGTAAGCTTGGTCGTAATATTAATTTTTTCAAAATATAAAAAAGTGTTTTGCTTATTAATTTTTATATTTTTAAGAAGTCAATTTTCAAAATTAAACATATGTTTACACTTAAAAAACTACATCAAATTCTTCTTCAAATGTTCAAATGATATCGTTGTTCAAATATTTTTTAAAATAACATTTAGACTTCTTGAGTTACAGATTTTTGAAATTAAAATTCTTTTTTGGCTTGAAAATACCGCAAACCCTGTTCAAAGCGGTTGCTTTTGTGTTTTCGAGCTTTCCAAGTGCAAAAATATTATTGCACAAAAAAATGTAGAAAGATTTGAAGTTGGCCTATAAGGCCAATTATTGCCTAGAATTTTTTAGTACTAAAATATAAATGCTTTTTCGATCGCTTCGGTAGGACACTTGTCTTCAATGAAAATGCAACAGAAACTTAGCTTAAAATTTTTTTGGAAAAGGGTAATAACTTATTTATAATAAAAAAACCACAACATATTTTTGGAACTTTTTCATAGAATCCATATTTCTCAAAAACAAAGGAAGATTTTAAAGTCTTAATAAAAAATATTCTGTAGCATTAAAGTGGTTTGAGTCCATAGTTATAAAAATTAAAAAAGTAAAAATTTAATGGTACTTCTTGGGCTTATGAAGGTACATTTCATTTTTTTTTTATTCAGATTAAATTTTTCTAAGATTTGACATTTCGATATGATATGTAGAAGAGAAGTTTATGATACGCATAATTCTCATTTTTAGATTAATCGAGAGTTGTAATTTAAAAAAAAAAACGACATTACTCATATTGCTTTTCGTGAATGGTAGTGCTTTTACCTTAGCCCTTAATTCAGTGCGGTGTGGTAAATGGTAGTTACCACAGTTATTGCCACATATTATTGTAATAATAACAATATTCTTAACAATATAATTGTTTTCGAACGCCTCAATAGGGGCCTCAATATAAACAAAGATGTAAAATCGCTCTAGACTCACGAGCTCTATGTGTATATTATCAAAAGATGCGTATGAACAAAAACTAAATAACAAAGAAAAAAAAATTATATACCTTTGACAATATTTTTGAGACGCTTGCCTGCAAAACGCATTAACATGCAGCTTGCAACCCACCGCTGACCCTCGAATCTGCCACTCCACAACGAATCTCTATTCAAATGATTGAATATTGATTCCAGAGGATTGACAGATATCGAACACCTAAGCAAGTGTTATTTATTTTTATAATTATCTTGTTCCGCTAACTGTTAAATTGTTAATTCTACGTACGTTTCATGCCAACCAGGTACATTCTCAGGAAATTGCCGACAGTTACATCCACCAGGGTGCAAGGAGCGTTAAAACAACCAACACAACCTCGTTAAGCGAGCCGCTGTCATGCAATGGTCAAAGAGCGACGAAAACAATCTTAAGCCACCTACAGACCACCACCGATAGACATGCCTGTCAAAACCAACCATTACCAACATTACCCAAATAGTTACAGGCAAGCGTCCAATAATGGCGATTTATAAACGTCAATTTGGTCGTTGAGCATATTATTATTATCTTTATGTTTTAAAACTTTGAAGGATTCCAAAACATTTAAACGTAGCCCCTTCTCACACACATGCAAAACATCGAATTTGTGATCATTATTAAGCTTATGACCGGTTTCTAATAGATGTTTAGCAAAATAGGATCTGTCTGATTTATTGTTTCTATAGGCCAAAATATGTTCTTTGTATCTTTTTTCAAAACAACATCGAATATTATGTTTTTTTATTAATCTTGAAATTTTCTCCAAAATTGTACCAAAATATGTCAAACTAACTGTATATTTTTTTTTTTTTGGTCTTTTGATTGTGTTGGATAGATACTTTTCTTTATAATACTTTTTTGTTTTTTAATTAATGAGTCCATCAATACATTCTTTACTATATCCGTTTGCCAATGCTATACTGTAAATGGTATTTAATTCTAATGAGAAATATGATTATTAAGGGGTATGGTGAATAGACAGAGATTCGTAGTGGAGAAACAGATTCGAGGGTCAGCGGTGGGTTGCATGCTGCATGTTAATGCATGGTGCAGGCAAGCGTCTACTATGGATTTCCGCGAATTAACACCTCACACAATACAATATTTTTGAGAAAATCGCAAAAAACCGCTAAAAATGGCTTTTTTTTTATGTAGATTTTCTGAAGATTATTTTTTTTTAAAGTATATTTATTTTTTAATGAACTTTGTATTATGAAATATTGACTAATTAATAAACTTTAATTTTTATAACGTGAAATTGTAAATCGGTAATTTTAAAATATTTCGACTACGATATTTTGCGAACACATTATTCGATTTTGATCTGTTTTATGGCATTTGACGTAATTTTTTAAGTTGAAAAAGATGACTTAGTACTCAACATCAATCCATCAAGTATGCCCCACGAATATAAAAAAAAAAAACATTTTTTTTTTAATTCTGCGTTCGCTTTGTTCTCTCAAACAAGTCAACCGATTGCGATGTGATTTGGCGACAATCGACGCTGTCTGGTTTAATTTGAAAATTTATCAAAAGAGTAATATAAAAACCATTGTAAGAATATTTTTTGAATAATTTTTCCCCAACAAAATCTCTCCAAGAAATCGATCAATTTTGATGCATTTAGCAACTATTGAAACCGATATTTTTTAAGAAAACAAACTGATTTTGGAAGCTATGAATATAGCAAGTTACAAAATATTGCAAAAACACTTTTTATAAAATTTTAGTCCAACAATATTTCTTTGAACAAATCAACCAATTTTTATACAGTTTGCGACAGTCAATGCATCTGATTTAAAAAAAAAGAGCTTGTTACATTTTTATATCAACGGCAGAGTAGTTTAAGTATCATTTTAAAAAAAAAATCCGAAAACTTTATTTTTGAGATTTCTCAAAATCTTCCGGGCGATTAGTGTAACTTTTCAGGAAGTCTAAGTTAAATGGGATCCTTTCGAAAGGCGCAAACTATATTTAGATCAGTTAATCAGTTCAAAAGTTACGAGAGGTTTACATACAAACACACGCACACTACGCGCACACATGCAGACACGTACGCACGCACGCACATCGTGGTCGAGATATATTCCTAGGTCTGGTTGGCCGAAATAAAAAAAGCCAAGATCTGGTCAAAACTTGATTTTCGAAAATCGGGGTGAAAATGCTAACTTTCCAATTTTACGAATATTTTTCAATTTTAATAGCGGATAGTTAAAAAGTCGTTTTGTACATATATAAAATGTTAGGCGGGAAGAGCTTAAAACGTAGTAATATTATATTTTTGAGCTCGGAGAACTTGTAAAAACACTAAACTTAATTTTTTGAGCGTAATTTACTTAATGATGTATTTCTAGTTTGGTTTTGAACGTTTTGAGTTCGATAGTAATAAAAAGTTTCAGTGATGACCTGCAGGGTCAACCGTCTTTTTAAACTTCGAGTTAAATTTCAAAGCTCGAAAACGTATAAAAAATATTTACAACTGAAAAAGCTGAAGACACGTCGATAAATATCACAGCGGAAAGTTTGAATGATTGTCCGCAAGGTTAACCGTTTTTCCGATTATTTTCATTTGAAAATAATGAAAATAAGTCGTCCGTTCAACGATTACGACTTGGGTCGAATTTGAACGGAAACCCTGATGTTGGTTTACAACAGATTGTTCTTAGAACTGTTTAAAAATAATCACTATTTTTAAAATTCGTAACAATCTATGATTGGTTTTTAGTTTTATTCCTTTTCTTATTAAGTTCATTTTCCTTGTACCCAAACGTCGTGGACGAGATGTATGAATTTTTCGGTTAAGTGCACGTCCGACGAGTTAAATCTTAGCGTCAAATAAAAACTTTCAGTTCTCTCACAAAGTAACATGAGCTGTTGAATTAACCGAGTCGTGTGACGTAAGTAAACTTGCGACAAGTTGTCGACCCCGTCGCAGTTTCATTGTATGCGCAGATTATCGTGACTCGAATAACCCGTCAAAGAGACGTCATCGGATGTCAAATGGTGATCGTGAAATAAGTAGGGAACTAAACCCTACTGGATTACGTTCATGCGAAACCCGTGCCGCGGTAATAATGCGCCTACGCCGAGTGACTTCTAATCAAACCATCGACAGCGTGCGAATATTCAACACAAATAGCTAATAAAGATCGTCCTGCATTAGCTATTTGTGTTGAATATTCTCTATGCGCTATTCGGTATTACTTATTATTTTGTATTTAGGATTCATATAGCTTTAAGCTTTGTAGTCGTCATTCTCTAATATTAGTCCTGGATTTTGCCAATCGAGGCTTAGAATAAGTTCTAATGTTATATACATCGACGCCGTTTTAGCCTCGATACCGATATATCGATGTGGATCTTGACACGATTCTCATCCCTTCTCAATTGCGATTCACATCCCGCTGTCGGTGCCAAGCCAGGCTTTGATATTGATGTCACCCCTCCTTCGACATTACAGTTGGCGACGACCAAATAATATAAAAGACGGATTAATAACATACTTCGGTATGTTATTGCGGCGGAACTAATATATCCTATATATGTTTTGCATTCCACAAACCACATATATTCCGTTTTGTTGTATTGTATCGGATCAGTTAATTTATGAAGTATTTATATTCGACAAATTAAGATTTAGAATACACGCATCCGTATAAGAATGATTGAATAACATACTATATTAGTTACTTTTTTATAAATTACTATTTATATCGCTAAGTAACTGTTGATGAACTGTTTTAGGGATGTCCTGAGGTTTGCAGTAAGGAGGAGATTGTTTCGTTGATTGAATTAACGCAAACAAAATTAGATCGATGGCAACAAATGAGAAAGTCCATGTGTAAGTTCGTGGCTTTTCTTACTTGTATTTATTCGTCTGACTTATCGGAAAAACTTCTTCTTCTAAATTCCAGTTTATAATATTTATATTAAGTCTCAAGTTAGAAGTATATTTCTAATCTAGAAAGTATAGAACTAGAATTATAGTTCTGTCTTTAAACTTAAGCACATAAAATGATGCTTACTTTTTAATAGGATTGTTTATCTTAGCCCGGTTAATGTACTTTTTAAATTGTTCCGTATATTTAAAGTCATTTTCATTTCGCTGTTTTTCACTGAGCTATTCAAAAAAATGAAAATGAACTAACTATCGTCGTACTATTAGATTGAATAGGTGAATTTATGGATATTGTTGACATTACAATGTAATAATAGGTGCGGGATAATTTTTGTGGACAAATTAACACAAAAATTAAAATAGTACTTATTAAATTTTTGTTTAACATACTGTTGAATTTATAGAAATTCATAACTACTTTGAATAATTCAAGTATTTCGATCTGTCCAATGAAGTTGTTTAAATTTTATTGTATGTATTAACAAGACCGTGAATGTCAATTGTACAGGCCAACTAACCAAGTATTGGATACACTCGCATGTGCGTTAGCGTCTGATCTGCGTAATAAACTAACTAATTCGAGCTTTATGGTTAATTGGTTTAATTAAAGTCTTTGCGCTCAATCGATATAAACAGCTATGTTAATTATATGGATAAGGTTTGGATAAATTATTCGTTTCTATTCTCGGGGCTCAAATCTTTAAAAAAAAAGGAATCCTTATCACTTCGTTGTCCGTCTGTCCGTCCGTATGTCATGACCGTTTTTCTCAGGAACGCGTGGAGATGTCAAGTTGAAATTTTATATCAAGTTGAGAACACTTTTTAACTTCATGCTCTGAGAACTTAAGATGTTCAAGAATTCGGTCATTTGTAAGAAACTTGAAAAAGAAATCTCCATCTATCAAATCGATATCTTGCCAGTATCGGTATTCAAAATAGATAAATTTCATCAAGACTGTTTATAGATGAAATGTCCACGTAAATAATTTAGTTTGTATAGGACTCTTCAGGGTATGATTCTTATCCGCGCTTATCCGATTTTTGAACCGAAATGGAATTTATAGTTGGTTTATATTTTAAGTCGCACATATTATACACTACAGAATTGAAAGTGTATCTCTAAAGAATTACCCTCGTCAAAAGACAACATTCAGTGATGCGAGTAGCACAATCTTATAACAACATGGTTATGAATAAATTTGAATTGGTATTAATGCGTCCAAGTGAAAATCCGCATTATAACAGATTATTATTTATAGATTATTGATAGCATTAATTAGTGTTTATTAACAAAATATGCAAGCCGACTGTTATACATGTATTGTAAAAAATATGTGAAAATAAATTAAATTTGAGATTATAGAAACAATGAATTGTAAGTTATCAAACATTATTTATTTGCCATCTCTTCTTCGCACAATGTAGTTATTGATCCATACTAATATTATAAATGTGAAAGTGTCTGTATGTCTGTCTGTCTGTTACCTCTTCGCGTTTAAACCCCTGAACCTATTTAGATGCAATTCTGTATGGAATTAGTTTAAGTCCCAGGAAAGGACATTTCCAAATTTCTGTGTTGTTTGACTGTCCTTTCATTTGTATGGTTTTTAATGGCTTAACAATAGTTAAATTGATTTTAATGAACTTGAGTTTACTAATAGAGCACACCATTTTCTCATATATAAGTCATTGTTTGTTTATCTTTCAGTGTGGTTCTCTGTATGTCTACTTATAACTCAACAATGACAAACAATTTCGATAAAATTTTGGAAACTGATGTAATTAATCGGTACATAAAATATAGGTTACTGTTTATTTCTTTGTATGTTTGTATATATCACTCTTTATGACTAAAAAGTGTAATAGTCATTTATTTTATTATGTCGCCCTCCTTATTGTTTATAAAAAGAGCTATGTTAGATAAGACAATGAGGATTGAGAGGGAAATCGGAGAGTAAGATATGGTGTGAGAGGGTGAGGTAGAGCGAAAGCGAAAGTAAGAGACAGTGACAAATCATATAATCACAATCGGATTGTGATTATATGATTCATAATAATAGACTAATGATACGAAATGAAATTCAAACCGAATTAAAACGAACTATAGAGTTCTTATACTACCTCTTTTTCAGTATTATATCCCAATATGATACAATAATATTGTAAAAGTGATCATTTGTGTCGATGTTTGACTGTGTGTAACCTAACCACGCATAAACGACTGGACGGATTTAAATGAAATTTAGCAACCAAATAGAATATTTTCTGGATTGTATGCATTTATATTTTATATCTCCCCCTAATATGTGTCTGTACAATAATCCACAAAAAAAAACCGGAATCGACATCGTAATCGAGAGTGACAGCGCGATTTGAAAAAAGAGACCCGCAGGTCTGGTGCAGAGAATAAGACCAAATCGGTACTAACTGTGAAATCGGACCATGAATCAAAAACGGGATCGGATTGGTGTCAATGTTAGCAACTTTAATTGATATAAAAATGTAGAACTAATTGTATTTTCATGCTGAAGGAGCCGCGGGCAAAAGCTAGTAGGATTATACATGGTCTATCTGTCGCGCACTAATGTAGCGGCTTGTCCGCGGACGACGCCTGCAATGCTGAAATAAATGGACCGCTATTTCTGAAAACTGTCGTTCTGAGCACCGATTGATTGAAAATGGTGATTTTATTCTTCTTTCACAGACGAATGTATTTCATCCTTTGAGACATCCGGCATAACGACTCAAAACGGGTGAAAACAAGTATTTAATATTTCGAGGTGAGCCCACGAACTCGGGCTTCGTTTTCGTCCGTTACACCTAATTTATTGTCTTTTCTTAGTCATAGATACGATATCTATCTACATGAAGGAGCGTAATCAATCTATTAATGCATACATTTCATTCTGATTCTGTCTACTTTTTCTTGGCATTTCGGTAAATCCATTTTTATGACAGTTATTACGACATAAATAATTGTTACGAGACTGGAATGCGTTACGTTACGGAAATGCTGCGTTAGATAACCCATTTCATTTATAAGTCGCATTACTAACTATTGTAATCGTATAAGTAATTTCATTTTTATCAAACTGGTTGTCGTAAAAGCAACGATTTCGTGGATAGGTATGTATTTCATTTCGGACTTTAGCCTATATATTAGTAATTAGCGTACCTTCCACATTCCACCGCAAACAGCGTCGGTCGACAGCTCGTCCCAAAGACCGCCCGTTTACGAGCGGCGTCGACCGCTGCGCCGCCCCGGCCGGGCGGCCGGCACATTCTTCCGCCGCATTATTAGAGGTCTGATTATACGAGGCTCACGAGTCGCTATCACATTTATTCTTGTCAGTTTAACGTCTTATCCGAATCGACGTCCCATCCATTAGGCCGCGCGCTCGGCGCGGGCGCCGTCAGCAATTTGACGCAGCCACAACGAATTAGGTTATGCAAATTGGATGGTTATTGAGCCCGTCGAGTCACGTCATTCACCGGATAGTTGCACGAGCGCCGGCCGAGCGCGCCGCCCCGGCCGGAACTTACCGAGGCGCTCGCGGTCGGGGGGAGGGACTTGTGTCGTAATCAATTCCTCATCTAATTAGGAGACCGTTTAAGTTACACGATTAGGAAATTATTTTGTTTCATAAATAACGGGCAATCGGATTAATTCTCTCGACTTGTCAAAGTATTAATTAGATTTATATACACTGTTAAACGCTTATTTATTTACTTTGGTATCTCTAAAAAGGAATGTCAAATAAATTGTATTGCTCATAAGGTAACTGAAACTTAAGAACAGTCTCGGTCCGTGCATTGTTTCTGTCTGTACGTATTTATATTTATATATAATGCCGACGGGACTAAACATCTTCCTGCGGGTTTAATTAAATTTAAGAGACCTTGAAAAACGCCTCTCGTATTTCATTCAAATTGGCATTGCCGGTAACTTCATTAGCAACCCCGAAATCCATTGGACAAGCGCGGACAGTCCTTCTATTTAGAACAAGAAGATTGTCCGTAGACAACGAGAAATGCCTCAGTGGTAAAGCGTAGATTTTTTAAGAATACATAGTTCATGTAGGTTGGTAATGTCTAATAGCTGCCTTTTGCCAACTTCTTACATCAACAATTCCATGTGTCAAATGACTAGGATTGCTTTGATTCATAGATAATCGTTCCAATTCCATTTACGTTTATTATATTTTATTTTGCACATTTTACAAGAAAAGAAATACGAGTGTTTTGAAAAAAAGTGTGTAACGTTTACGCGCTTTTAAATTTAAAACATTCTTATTTAGTGTTGTGTCAGATATTACAACTAATTTGACTATTAATAATTGGTCGTTGGATTTTAATAGTAAAAAACAGTTTTATGAATGAAGGAGAGATCGCTCGATATAAAAAAAATGATGGAATTTATTTTATACCTTGGTGGAGCCACGATTGCAGCTAGTTATTTATAAGACAACTTTCAATAAGCATATAAGATAGTTAAAAATGAAATTGCTGTTTTTCAATATTGACCAATTTGAATTTGACTATTTCTGGTTTGACGACGAATTTCCAACTCAAATTATGAATGCGGCAACTGTACAAACAGATTATAAATTTTATGGAACATTATTTACCTCCAAAAAAGCCGCGCCTAAAGAAATTTTCTTTTAAAAAGCTGTACTTATATTAAAGAAAAAAAAATATCTGCTCGCTTATGATTTTGTAGGATATCACGCATCTGACACTTATTGAGTCGAAGAGACAGTTCAAATTGAATTTATTTTATTTTTGAAGTACATCACTAGAAGTTGAAAACACAGCAAGGCTTCTCAGGTTTCTGAGTTTTCAAAAGCTCAAATCTTGTTTCTTCCTACCAAGGTCGCCAAACTGGAATTCCTGTTCTTACTTGTCAGCACTCTCAGCTAAGAAATACATGCCACGAAAATATCACGTGATTAAGCGTCTTGGCTAATGAAATCTCGGCAAATGGGCACACGCGATCAATTGGTTTGCAGGTCCAACTCGCAGGCCACTAATTAATTATACGAAGTAACAGTTATTTGTCAATACTAATATTTACGCGCTATAAAGAATCCTCATGCCAGAAACGTAAGAGTGCATCAAGGTATACATGCGGAGAATCATAATGTAAATATGTAAAATAAAAAAAATCAGAAAGTCATGTTATAATTTTCAACTTCTACTTACTGTGAAACTACAACATTGGTACATTGAAAAATTTGATTTCTACCGAGAAACTTCGAAAGTATGAATAATTAACACAATCAATTGATTTGGCAACGTACCTGCAAAATCTACCTTTTCGACTGGCAATAGCAACAAGTGTCATGTCTGTAATAAATATTTACATCAATGCCAACTTCCTAATTCTAACATCCCTGCGTTTTCGTCGGTTTGCCTTTTGATATTTGAACCCGGCCGGCCCTCACCTGCAGTTTGCAGTTCAAAACTCGAAGCTCGTGTAAGCCGATTTAATTAGAGGCGTTAGGAAAGTTTCGTCGCTTGCAAAACAGAACCGGAGAAGGCGACCGCTGTCTAACTCCGAACAAAGCCCGGCGCAGTTCGCTGGCGATAAATATTCGGAATAAATTTGTAGTAAGGTCGTAATCGACTGTCGTGGAAAAGTCATTTATGCGATAGGATTACTGGTTATTCTTTGTTTATTAATTGCAGTCATTTTACTTTCGGATAGGTATAATGCATTTATGAGTTTTTAAAAATAATTTGAAAAATTTTTTTTGAAATGTTTAATTAAATAGAGAAGATCACTGACGTTGAACTTCAGTAGCGTCTTTTACTTTATTGTCATTTTAAACTCACGCATATTATCCAGAAGAGAAAACAGAGATGAGGTATTTCCACATAGCACGACATCCATCAATACTTTAAGGCAAGCTCGTCGTGCTTACAAGTGGGCCCTTTTTAAAATGCTGTAGCTAAAATGGCAAAATTTTGATATTATTTTAAAAACACTTTAAGGTTTCTACGATTTTTTCTGATTAAGTAAATATTTTCGGAAATAATCGTTCCGGAAATAGCATAAATTGTGTCTCCCTTCCTTTACTTTTTCAACCATATGTTCAAAAAATATGAAAAAAAAAAATACAAAAAGTATTGCTTAATAAATGTTTGCAATGTTAATTATTTTCAATATAATCGGATATACCATTTTTGAGATATTTTATATAACTGATCTTATCAACGAAACAACATAAGTGTTATGAAGACACTCTTTTGCTGGTGCTCTTATTCACGTCGTATTTTTACATTTTTAGACTGTAGTAAACGTGTTAATTGTGTTGTAACGCGCTTGAAATCTAACACATAATTACGTATATATTTAAATAAATACATAAAGATAGTAACGTATTACAATAAACTCATTTGAAAGTAGTAAAATATACCTAACACAAATTGTGTATAAAAGATAAAAGGAATGGTCGTTTGTGAATAATATTCGAGAACGTGTAACAGTTCGTTTCTTGCGATCTTAAGTTATTTGATGACGTTGCTGGTTGTGTAAAACAGGTAGTAAATATATGTTTATGAACCACGTAACATTATGAAAATGTATAATCATATCACCAATTATTAACACCCGTGCTATGCGAGTCCGCTTTTAGACATTATTAGCCGATTACCACTTGATAGTTGGAATCAATACTTAGATATTGATTAATATTTGCATTTAGGTATTTGTGATTAGGTCTATGATCCCTAGAAGCTGAAGAAAATTAACCTCTTAAGTCATTTAAATAAAAAATAAGCAATTTTTTGGCATATATTTTGAAACACACAAATAAATCAAAATTTAAAGGGTACTTTCTGTTGACCTTGAATCATGAAATTTGGTACAAAAAAAAAGATTGTGATGTACGTCCTTGTATGAGAGAGCATTTTTTAACATCAAACTACGAAAAAAATAAGATTTTCAAAAATGCGGATACTTAAAATTGTTTCGAAATTTTTGTAGGAAATGAAAAACAATGACAGCTCCAGAACACGGACCGATATTTCGTCAGTATCGGTATCGGAAACAGACAAATAGCGGCGAAACTTTTGATGCATAAAATGTCTACATACACATTTACGTTTGTACGGAACTCTCAGGATACGGGATCCATTCGCACTTGTTCGTTATTTTTATTACCTAATTTGAAATTCCATGTTTTTTAGAAAACAAAATAATAGGGTGTTAGATAATATTAAAAGCATTTAATTTGTATATCTTTGTATTGAAAAGTAATTCAATCAAAGTTAAAGCTGTAAAGTTCCTTCAATTTAACTTGAAAATTTCGATACTTTTTCAACAAAATTACGAAGTATATATCCTGGGATGATTTTTTCGCCCCATTTCAAATGACTCGTTTCTATACACTTAACAAAGCAATTGATAATAATGCAAACAAAATGTAGAGTTCTATTAACCGAAAGAAAATGCGGTTTTTAATTTAAAATGCCTAAGGATGAAGAGGACTTAGTTTCAAAACTTTATTTGAATTCATTAAATTGTTAGTCAAAATATTTCAAATTCAAAATATGTTTATGTCAGATTATAACATAACACTTGAAATACTTCATAATTTTGCGAACTTTTCAAGTGTTTATGTATTGCCATTATTAAAAAGGAGAAAAAAACACAAAAATGTTATTTGATCTGCGCCAATTTTTTGACCCGGAATCCCTTATAACGGGACCTCTTTTAATTTAACTTAATTTTTGTTACCCATTGTTATAGCGGCAACAAAAATACACACTATTTGAAAATTTCGACTGTCTACTTATTACTGTGACGTAAGATAAAACCCATTAACGGAAAAACGGGCAGGAGACGATTAGATAAGTCTAAGTAATGCAATGCCGTTGACACCATTGAACACAGAACCCTAAAACAAAAATTTTGCTCTATTCAAATATTTTCACGAGTTCATATAAAATAGTCCATAAAAACATGTAAATGCTTCCGTTATTTTTGTATGAAGATCTTATTACGGAAGATTAACAGAGCAATAAAATAAAAACGGAAGAGAAGCTTACCTGTTTTCATAATTTATAACTCAATAACTTGGGCGGAGTGAGGAAACGTAGTGCCGTATACTTTACGAGTATCGAGGCATGTGTTCCAAAATTATTTGCTATCAACCCGTCTCGAGTCTCGCGGAATATTAAATTTCAGGCATGATTCACATGCTGTAACACTCTTATACGGAAGCTGTATATTGTTATAAATACAAACGTGTTTGTGTAGATTTTTATTGCTACCTTTATGCCTAAACTATGGCAATTACGGAATGCTTATAACTCTATTGTTTAGAGAGGCGAGAACAAAATAAAAGACAAACATGTATAATATATTGTATACAATATTTATTGATAAAATACATGAAAAATTCAGGGCATAAGATGGTTTTTAAGAATCGTGACCTTTGAGACGTATAGTGCATCTGCATTTATTATTGTCAGTTATTTTATAATTAAGTGTAAATGTGTTTGAGGTATTTGTGAAAGCGATTTAAAGACACATATCGAATTCTTGTAACAATTGTTAACTTTAACGCGATAGTTTTTAATCTTATGATCATCCACAATCAAATGATTTTGTTATTTTACCCATGTGGTGTTACTTATAAATACGCATAATTATTACAGGTGGAAACGTATAAAAAACGAAGGTAGGTTACACAGGTAACAATATATAATTTTCTTAAGTATAAAATTGTATCTTGAAACATTACGAACTAAACTAATACTAGATATAAAGAAAAGATTAAATTTTTTGTTGTTCGTATGTTTGTAACGGTTGTTCGTATTTTTGTACTCAAAAACTACTTGAACGATTTTAAAAATAATTTGACCTATAGAAAGATACATTGTCAGCAAGTAACATGGCAGTATCCGTCTATCCTATTTTCCCAGCCCAAAACCTCAATACCTATCCCTCCGACTCCTTCCGAAACATACAAAATTGAGTGTCTGTGCAAATTAAAAAATTATTATCCCAATTTACATAAAATTATTTTTTTTTTCGAAAAAATCGAGAATTAAGCTATGGTGGACGGTCTATGTGAATACCAATATGCAGGCTTTTCCGATTACCGGTTTCCATTTTGTTGCTAGCTCCGTGCACTCAGGAATGTTATTCTGTAAGCAGTAACAAATTCATTTTGTTATTTCTTTCCAAAAAATTATGAGATAAGCTAGCGTGTTCGGTTTGTCCGTATAACGATCTCCA
This sequence comes from Eumeta japonica, assembly GCA_005406025.1. Lineage (NCBI taxonomy): Eukaryota > Metazoa > Arthropoda > Insecta > Lepidoptera > Psychidae > Eumeta > Eumeta japonica. The sequence goes on from BGZK01000395.1 coordinate 348,741, forward strand.
GACTCATTTGATTTCTGGTTTTTATTTTGTTCCTGACTCAATGCACTCAAAAAAGTTTTTCTATGAGTAGCAACGAATTATTATTTTTTCAATTCTCTTCAGAAAATTCGCTAGTTAAGCTTACGGGGACGATATCAAATTCGTATACGTAAAAATAATTTAATTTATGTTTGCAGCAACAAATTAGTAACAAATTTTCATCTATTTTTTCGTTTGTTGTTTATTATTGTATCATGCACGTTTCATGCTAGCTTTACATAAAGCTAGCATTGTCGTCCATTTTTCATGATCAATTCAAGCAATTGAATTGTTTTTTTTTTGGTAGCTAATTAGCAATAAAGAAACCAACAAATTTTAGTGTTCTTTTTTTGATTCTTGTTGATTTTACACTGCCAGTTTTTTGGACCTCAGTTTTGACACCGGTAATCTTGATAGTCTGATGATGGTGGAAATTATACAGAATAAACAAATCTAAGCTACTACAACTAACGAAAAACGAAATTGACCTAAAATATCTAATTTAGCTGAATAATTTTCACTCCAACAACAGACGGAGCTAACTGTAATTAGTTATGATAATAATTAATATGTTATAAATTATACTAAACCTGTAGCTTTCTGACATTATTTTGGAGTACAATTATTTTATTGGGTCAGGTAGCTAGTGTAATATAAAATTCTATTAAAACGAATTCAAGGGATCCAAGCTTTGCTTTATGCAGCCACGTACTACCAACGATTGCGTAGTTGTTATAATAAACGTTAATTCTGCAAAATCAGTCGGGATTATTTATATATGTTGAACTCATATATCGCATGTTACTGTAATGTTATTCCTATCTGCTGATCGGTATAATGATTGACTCATACTGATGGAACCTCAGACATGATGAAATGGAATTCTAAGAAATCATTAAGAAAAATAAATTTAATTAAAAACTCACCCCCAAAAATCACATGCACAAAATTATATTCGTATTTGGCATCTAATAAAACAAGTCTAGAGGAACCTATGTCAGTACACAGGTTGAAACAGTTTGATTTAAAAGACAATTCGACTCGGGAGACGGGCAAGTCGGATTTGATCCAGATTAAAGAGATCTATACAACTTTAAGACTCAGCGTTAGATCTACATAATATATGAGACAGCATAAATTTCAAACACCCCCCCCTCCCCGCTTCCCGGGGTGGCACATCCTAAATCGCACGTTGAGACAACAGTAACTTTTACACCTGCACATTCGCTACTCTCGTAACATTACCCATTGATTTTTCACTTCTATCGTAATCCAGGCTTTGGAATTGAGTTTGATTATGAACTCAAAACATTGAACAACTTTGATTATGAACTGAAAACATTGTTTTGAAACTCTGACTTTACAAAAAGTACCAATTTGAAACTACTACTATTTTATAATGAAATTCCGCGAAATATATTAATGAAATTTGTATAAAAATCTGTTCAACAATTCTTTCGTGATCCTCGAACAGACAGACAGCGGACATACTTTATTGTTCTATTATATGTATAGACCTTATTATCTTCATGTCTATATACCTAATTAATATCAAGTCAAAAGCAATTTACCTTAACTGTTACAGTGCTATGTGCCCGCTAATAAACGAAAATAATTGAAAATGATCGATGGCGATAATTCGCAAGATACTATAACAACAAAGGAATTTCATCAAGAGGGATAAATGAACAGATATTTAACAACTGTGTGACCCAGACATTCAATAATTTCTTTGACCTGTTCGAAATTGTCCTCCATACTATATGTCTATCCGTTACAATTCAACATAATTATAAATTTAATTAAAGCATGTAATTTTTTCAAGTTCACTAAAACAAGTATTCACTAAAAATGAAATAGATTTTCGAGTTGAATTGATATGTAAACATTTACGATGTTACTAAAAGAAAAAGGTACCTTTTTAAAACTTTTTTTCAGGGAGAAGAAATGGATTCTATATTATTTTGAACGACTCACATTTTAAGAACTTAAGGGGGTTCTAATGAAAAATCCTATTCGCTTACACTTAATTAAGAGATGAGTAGACCATTTGATTTATAAACATCGCTAGTAATGCTTAAATTTTAACTTTAAAATTATACTGTTGTGTTGTGACCGGCTTTAATCACCCCAATCTCTTTCTCTCGTAGATCTCAATCAGACATAACCTACTAGGATTTTTCAATTTTCATTTCAGGTCAGGACGGCTAACTTCTGTCGTTACAAACGCGAAAACAACGTGCGGGACTAAAGGGCGCTCGGTACACGAAATATATGGTTTCAATTTGACTTTAATTCAAAACTCATTGATCAATTAAAAGTACGTAATAACACCAAATCCTCGTAATACTGCAAACAAACCATCTACAGTACAGTAACGATAATCTTCTAATTGCAAGTAATTAATTAATAACTTCTCGGCAACTCGGTCGTAGCCGTGACTTAGAACGGCCGTCGACTCATATATTTGCGTAAAAAAGAACCTTATTTGCACATCATTTACGAATTCAACAACAACCAAGTAAGCACGTGGCTTAAGGTTTGTGTAAATCTTAGGAACATTTGGTTTGATCCACCCATAAAAATTAAATTGCACGAAACATTTTTTTATGTTGTACAAATTACAATTTTTATATCATATTTCAAACCAAATGCTCTAACAAAGCGAAACATTTTTGTTCCCCAAAAAAAAGTTTTTAAGCGAATTCTATTTCACATTTTACTCTTTCAGGTTCGCGTCAGGTCGACCAATAACGAACTATATTATTGGTTCGACTTTGATTGTTTACGCGCGGCGTTGCGGCGCTCGCTCGCCCGCCCCCCTTCCGCCCTTCACCCGCAAACTTCAAAGGGGAAACATTTCGTGCGGGGAACATTAAAAATACATTAAGTGCATGTAGACGAGAGCTTTTCATTTTATTTCGACGATGGCCGGGCCCGAGCTTACGGTGCTCGCCCGGGTACATGACGTGCCGCAATCGCTTTATGGAAGCGCCTTCCCCAGACAACCTCCGGAATTGGGTTTTACGCGCCTCGAACGAAGTAATAACCGAATTTTAAACTCAATAAATATTAACGGATGAATTTTACAGCGCCGTATAACGATTTACGGCGTTAAATATTCTTGGAAATAAATACTGAATTACGATCTTATTAATATTCAAATATTTTATGTTAACTTTCATAAGAATCTACAAATATGATTTAATAATATTTCGAATTGGTAGCATATTTCTTGGAAAGCTTTAAGGCCATTGAGATAAATATATAATAAACAATGATTTTTTAGTCTTCAAATTTAACTGTCATATTTTACATTTTACCCTGCTTATTATTTTACGATTTCGACATATTCAGTAATTATAGTCATTGATTGATTCTAAAATACTATATAATCATATACATTTCTTTGATTCATGTGTCACATTGTGAGTTATACTTACGGTAACTTAAAAAAAAAACAACCACTATATGATTCATCTCTACTCTATTTAAATGTAATGTATAAAAATGTCCGTAAAAAGGAATTAGCTAATTGAAGGAGAAACTATATCCGCATTTTGAGCAGTAAAATATCATCTTCCGTCTTTTGTATGATCGCATCTCAATCATGTGTACAGGCCGTGATCTGACAATATAACACAACAGCTCGATGACTGGCCGGAACAGCCGCAAAGACTACAAACCTGCATGACCAAACTGAAATAAAAAAGGATACACCACAAAAAAGCGTAACCGAACACGTCAGTAAACAAAGCCTAATAAATGACATTTGTTATTCGAAAAATTCAGACTAGACAGTCACATCGACTGGGGTACCAGGCGTAATGAAACTACCAACAGATGCGTCCCTCGCCAATTCCGTAGAGTACCATCCATGCGATGCACTATACGTACTGTGCATTGCCTAGCCGACTAAAATAACCAAAAGATTATCACTTACTTGGGCGTTCGATGTCTGTCAATCCTCTCGAATTGACATATTCAGTTTGTTGGATAGCGATTCGTAGTGCAAGAAAAGATACGAGGGTCAGCGGTAGGCTGCATGCCGCGTGTTGACACGTGTTGCAGGCAAGCGTCTGAAAACACAATACTTACGAAATTGAGCTGTTAAAATTAATACTTCATTTTTTTCGGCCTATAAATAATATTGAATGACTACAGCGCCCTAAATGTTTTGTCGTTTAATAATGAGAAACATGAGTGACGACTTAGTATTCATATTATTTATGTTTGGATGTAACTGTCAATAATTTATAACAAAGATCATTCAAATCATACAAAAAATACACGTAGCGTATTATTCCAAAATTATTTAAGACAATGTCATTACATAACTTTATTATGTGAGGGGTGGTTCAAACGTTTATTTTCATTCTATATAATAATTCCCAAAGAAAATTATAGTCAGCGGGTGATATTGAGTTTAAAGGACTCAGAAACGTGGACGCACGATCTTTGTCGTGGAATTTTATAATTGACGATTCAAATACGACTCTATAGAGTTTTCGCTTAACTTGAAACATGACTCAAGAACAAATACATACTGAATTGATAGTATTATAAGTATTCTCAAGCTCTTAACTGATTTTTTGAATCAAACAATGGATACCGATATGTATATTTGACAATATATTTTCGTCATAATTAGATGTTTTTAATTGATTTAATTAATTACAATCCTAATCTTATAAAAATGCGGCAATCAGTACAAAGCCAAATATGGTTTAATGGTTATGGACGTCTCATAATCTGTATGTGTAATAACATCATATAATTAATTGCAATAGGCTCTCATAGGTAATCCTATGCACCTTCATTACAATTGTTTTTTAAAACGCAATTGCATTCTCAATAAATGAAAACATTTTTTTTATCTTTTCTTAATTAATATCTTTTAGAATAATATCTTCTAAACTAGTAATCTGTGACGACACAATGGGCGGAAGAAGAAAATATTTATTTTAATGTCAATTTTAATTGTGTAGAGAATAGTTCTTTTTAACTTTAAATGACTGCTAAGCTAAGATGTCTTTTCAAGAACAAGAAAAAACATTTCCATAAAATATAATTTGCGTCATTAATGATTTGTTTTTCCACCGTATTTTTATAAAGTTAAAGTCAACATGACTGTTTCATACTTATTTCGAGAAATGATTGAATCTGTTTTGGTCGTCATATTTTAGTTGAATGTTGTAATTTCGGGCGTATTAAATTAATTTCGCGGTTTACTGTTTCAATCCTATTACAGTTGTTCTTAATTCAGTATTAAAAACAAACCTCTTTCCTCCTGTAGGCATTTTTGAACAATGAAAATGCATCCCATTTTTCTTCACAATTTTAAATGAATTAACTGCATATTGTAAATACAAACCTAATACTTTAATTGGTTTATTATCTTCACGCATATCAGGGATTCTCATAGTTAAACCTTATTCAATTTTCGTATTTTCCATAGCTTCCGTAATATCAGATCAGCGGCAGTGATGAGTCAAGCATTTTCTGGCAAACTTTCAAAGCTCTACAACATTTTGTTCATTGCATCCAATTCGAAAATTACTAACATTTCTCATTAATCTTAACAAAATCAATTTGATTGCGTAAATGTTATTAATTCTCCAAATGATAGTCATAAATCTCGCACAGAAAAAGTAGCTAATGTACATCGTAAGAATGAAATGGCTACGTGGCCGAAATGCAAACGAAACCAATATAGCCGAGACAGTGAGATTTTTTGGATTTTAACTAACCTAACGGTTGGCCAAGTTTTGTAACTTATTAAGCCTATTTTCTTGGAGTTTTACAGAAAGGAAATACGAAATTCTCGTGGGATATCTTCGTTACCTGTCCATTTATCAACCTGTTTACTCTAACGAGATAAGCGCAACAAAAAAAAGGTGAACTGTAAACGATCAAATGAAGAAAAAAGTGTTAGACTGAAATTTATAACATTTTACAGCTTAAACTACAGTTTAAGTATAAAAAATGAAATATTTGAGGAATCGTTATATTGTACATGTTATTTATCACAAAAAAAATCTTAGCAGCTAACGTCATTTGTATGAATACTGCACAACATAACCTCTACAAACGAAATATCTAGTCATGAGCCTTTTACAAAATAGAACCTAAATCTTACAAAAGTATATTCAAATAATTCACCAGTTGTACTAATAAGTCATAACTTATTACTACAACTGGTGAATTATTTGTTCACCAGTGAATTATATATTTAATTATATATAAGTTACTGTAATATATATTAATTATAATATGTATTATCGAATCATTATGGCTATGGCCATATTATAATTAAAATTACCCAGGAAGTGCTGGCCGAGGGGCAGGGCGTTGTTTCCTAATTAAAAGATAGTTTAAACCATGATTGACAACAAGTGAATTCATCAATGACTTTTCCACTTGGACCTAATTAAACTACTTGTGTTAAAGCTGAGTTAAGTTGTCGGTCCCGGACATCGTTTTACATTGATGACGAGTCCCCAACCTGAGAACTTTCGGTTTGAGGACCTCAATGTGAAACAAAAAGATTTTAGAAGATTATGACTCAGTTTTGAGGTGTTTAAAACTTAATTAAGAACAACAAGAATCTTTCGACGTTCTATAGCACTATAGATGTCTAGATAGATGTTTAAATATTATATATTAGAGTATCAAAATAATTTATGGCCCTTCGAGGAAGGTATTTTTGATATCAATACCAATAAATTTTGAGGCCTTAGCTTTAAAATAAGTAAAGTGAGAACCGTATTTGTCTCTCTGTGACTATAACGTTATGACATTATTCGGAATCGATAGGCATTCTCCGCAAGGCACGTGACGAATTGGCTGAAGTTGGAAAGCCATTGGTCATTTCATCCATGATCAGGATCAAACTCTGTAACGTCAGGTTCGGAAGCGACTCGCGTAACCACAGAGCCACCGCCGCTCCGTCACTTATTGCTTTTCATTGAATTCAAATATATATATATAAGAAGTCTATAAGAGTCTGTCTTCACAGACTCGTCAATGTGAACACAATAAAACGACGGTCTTGTAAACACTTTGAGACGTGAAGAATTATCTTTAAGCGAATAAATTTATTTGGGTACTGTTTTGTTCTGACCTATCCGGCGTTACTGTTCTCGCGGTGACAAGGGTCTGAAAAGTATTGTGGCGGTACAATAGTCTATCTTTATTCAACGGAGCTACAACGATTCCGCTACAATCGCTCTCGGCGCAACCCGAAGAATACGATTGTCGCGATTTTTTCCTTGGTTTTTGGTTGGATGAGCAAATGCTTTATAAAAATAAATAGGTAAAATTTTTACGCCAAAATTGAAAAGAGGGACACAAAAGATTTTTTTTTTTCCGAAATAAATTGCCACTAAACGTTAAAGGAAAATCGTTCGAAGGATAATTCTTTTTATATTCGAATCAGCTTTGTCATTTATACTGCTTATGAATCTGTAGCGTCTGTCTGTATTTTTTTTATTTCGTGATAGATGCTCGTTTTGTGACTAACTGACCCTAATTCTACCACTTTTAAAATTTATATCTGTCTGTCTGTCTGTCTATATTATTACCTTTTATAACTGAAAAATGGATCGACTGATCGTGATTAAAATTGTTATACAGCAATTTTATTTATACAGTTATACATTACATTGACAGACAATTATACACTAAGTTTATTGTTTCACATGATAGATCAGTGTCTGTCTGTTTGTCTGTCTTTATATTTTTTGTAACTTAAGTATGGTTTAACTGATTGTAATCAAAATTGGTATACAATAAGAACATGTAATTGGCTACTGTCTCTCTATCTGTACATTTCCCTGTTTGTATATTCTTTTATAACTTTGAAAAGGTTTCAGTGATCTTAATGAAGAGTGAGAACATGTGATTGCACTAATGATAAGATACTTTCTTTCTGTTTTTTTTACTTATTTGTATGTTCATTTATAAATTAAGAAACGTTTAACCGATTGGATGAAAATGGGCTTACAGCTAGAATAAGTGATTGGGTAAATGACAGGATATGTTATTTCAATACACCGAATACTAACCATAAAATATGCATTTCATTAGAGGCCCTATTTACTTGTTTTTATATAATTTTGTGTATATGTGTGTGTGTGCGTCTGTGTGCGCCTTTGTCTGTGCATGTTCACGTAAATGTTCTTGTGGGTACTCGTGCGCGTGTTTGTATGCATGCACGTGCTCGTGGGCGTGTGCGTTCGCGTGCTCATGTGCGTGTGTGTGCGTGCATATGCACGTACACGTGTGTATATATGTATACAAGCGAATCTGCGGGTGTGTGACCCTGTACGTTTGTGTGGGCTTATGCATCTGTCCGTGTTCGTAAATAATAATTTTGTAGTAGTTTTCCATAATTAATAAGTTATGTGATTCTATCATTTAATCTGTTATCATTAATTCTAAAACGAAAGACGTATTTGTTTGTCATTTATTCATGATAATATTGTAATTGTAGCTAGCACCCGAGGCGTCCGGACTTTGTGCTAGGTCGTGCGAACATTAATTCTATTTGTAAATTTAAAATAAGCAAATATAAATAGATTCACGAAAAAAAATAGAGATAGGAAAGGTGTATGTAGAAAGGGATACTTGGAGCCTGAGAGTAATAACAACGAAATTGATTCGGTGTAACTAGTCGACGGCATGCTCAGTGATATATCCGATATCTAAAAGTAAATGAATAAACATAGTTCATATCGCTACCGCTTGTTTGCGTAGGGAAATATTTTAAGAATGACATTTCTGTGGGAATTAAGAGCATCTATCAAACATCTAATAGCAGCGCAAACTTATAATTCACTCGTAGTCTTTGAATTGACAATCACACATTATAAGAAAGTGTACTCGGAAAATCGAGAATATAATTACGAGTTAATTTTGGTGCAAAGAACCCAGAAAGCTCCCAAAGAACGCCATACCACCAACCTAAGACCACCACAGCCGACCGCAACAGAAGCCCGGCGCTATTGACTTCGCAACGGCGGTGACACACTACGGAACGCGGCACTACCGAGTCAAGGTTGGAGTAGACGAGACCGGGGAGATACAGCGGGACCTCCGACGAGCCACCAGATAAATGCGAGGGGGCAATAGCAGTAAACCAACTTCAAGCAAAGCAGCACGTATATAAAGATTACTAGATTATGCTAAATTAAGATAATATGCACGTATTATTAGAATCTGAAACTTATAGGAACTGCATTAACGGAAACATCATAGACGTTAATAATATTTGTAAACTTTGAAACTCCCGTGTGGGTTCAAAAGCGATAAATGGATCAATTTTGAAGTTTATGGGACCTACGGCAATAGAATTATGTAAACCTACGTTGGAACACATGTTTTGTGTTATTAAAAATTTGCATTCATATTTGATTTTGGGGCCGGATTTTATGAGGTAACTGCGGTTATATTAGATTAAAATGAGAATAAACTTATTTTCAGTAAGCAAGGATTATTGCATTGTATGTGTCTATTACGCCGGCACGCACAGAGTAAAAGTTAGCGTTAGCCATGATGACACACTTTTAAGAGCGTATCAATAAAGAATATCTACCTGCCGATATTCAACCTAATCTTGATTTCTATGCCAGAGAAGCAGTGGCATGTAAGTTATTTGAATGTAAATAAAGATTTGTCTGTCTGCCAGCGAGATAAACTACAAAGGTGTTGATGGAATATTTTGATTGTTTCGCGTTTGGATATTCGTAATTGGGCGACTTTTGTTTGTGTTTGTGTTTGCCATCAAGTTTGAGATGGCAATCAATAACAAATTTTTTTGAGTTGTTTGCCCCAAACATACCTGTCCATGAATCACCCTTCGAAGTAATTATAAGATAACGTAAAATTATATAAAAACAAGTACAACAAATGCCAGACAATAGAGTTATTATACATTCCAAAAGTACTTATGCATCTCCGGTGGTATTAATGAAAAAGCCAGATGTCACATAGATACTTTGTGTATATTTTCAGAACTTAAATAAGAAAATTATTTCAGATTTGTATTTTATTCCGAGAATTTAAAATTTAATAACGTATTTACGCAAAACTAAACATTTCGCTAATTTAGATTTATTATTGATGTACTGGCAGATGCTAAAAAAACGAAAAAGATAGGCCAAAGACTGCGTTTGTAATTTCTTCAGGATTGTTTGATTTTTGCGTTTTCCATACGGTTTACAGACGAGTTAGGCCAACTTTTAGAGAACGACTAATGCAGCTTTAGTTAGGATTAACTATAGAAATGCCATAGTATATTTCGGTAATTCCTTAGTTTATAAGAAAACATTCAAAGAGTTCTGTAATGCTTTAAAAGATTTATTAAGTTGGTTCATGGAAGAGAACATGTTGGTGAAACCTTCAAACCTTATACCTTTAGTTATAAATTTAGTATGGTTCTGGGGTTATAAAGTTAGCAAAAAGGGATTTAAACCTTGTAAAACAAATTTAATCGTAGTGTTAAAATTTTAGTGAGATTGTCAAGTGCAAAGTGTTTAAAATCATAAAAAAGATGTGTCCCACATCCTATTATAGAAAGTTTAAAAAAAATTATACACAGATTACACTACTATTAACAAAATTGTTAAAAAAAGGGAAATAAGTTTCATTAGTTAGCAGAATGTCAGGCAGCGTTTGAAATGCTAAAAAAAATATATTATCCTCCGGTTTTGAGGCACTTTAAAAATAACGAAGCAACTCGATTATTTATAGATGCTAGCGGAGAGAAATAAGGTACATCTTTGATGCTAGGGAAAAAAATATGAAGAAAATACAACCCTTAACCTACTCTTAGCAAAAGTTGAGCAATTTAAAAAGGAATATTTTTCGCAACAGAACGCGAATGCTTAGAAGTTTTATTGGCATTGAAATATTTTAAGGACTATATTTGAGGCACATATTTAAAGTAGTAACAAACCACAAGGTGTTATATTAGCTAAATGATAATGAAGATATTAACGAAGGTTAGATATTTGGACGCTTTGTCTACGAGAGTATGATATTTAGATTGTTCAAAATCAGGTCTCCTAAATATAATAGACGATTTTCTTTCTAGAAATCTACTCGAAGAAAATAATAAATTAAAGTCAGTATAGGAGAATATGCTTTAGCGATGTATAGAATTTCAGAGTTAACTTTAGTAAAAACGCAGAGGGATTATGAATTTTGTAGGTTTGCTGTAAAATCGTTAGATAGCAATCGGACTCTTTCGTAAGAAATGAAATTTTATACAAAATAATAAATTCGTTCGGACAAAAGAAAGTGGTACTAGTCATACCTAGGTGCATCTTGGAGAAGATTTTGTGAAAATTACATGATGCATCTAGGATAAAGGGGCGTTTAAAGGTTAACCAAAACGTTGGGAAAGGCAGCGAAAGAAGTGGAAAAATAGATCAGATCGTATCGTATGTGTTTTAAATAAAATATAATGAACAATCAGGCTAGATTATAACCAATTTTAGCACAAGGGCTTTTGGAAAAAATAGATAGATATTGATGTAGTAGAACCCATTAGAAAATCCATGTACGGTAATAAATACATAATTTCAATTATAAAATAGACCTTGAAGTATGTTATCGCAAAAGTTATTCCGCAGGTCATAGCTAAAGCGATATGAAGCGAAAAAAAATTGTAAATAATAATATTAATAAGGCTATCAAAAATATTAGACGGAAATTAGTAAAACAGAAAATTATTTTAAGATAAGGATAAGAAATGTTTGAAGTTTCGTGTCTCCTTATCGTAAACTAATAAAAACTATCACCAAGTTTAGGTATATGTGCCTAAAAGGATTGTAGGTTAAATCTTCAAATTGATTCGGTATTAAAAAAGGCCATATAGAATTGTGGAAAAATTATCGAGCTCCAAATAAAAAATCGTATCGCCCAATAAGCCAATGCGGGACATCATCCATGTATCCCTATTGAAAAATTTGCACCCATATAATAGAGGTATGATGTATAAAATGTAGAAATAAATGTACAAAGTTTATGAAAAACATATAAAAAGCGATACAAAGTAGGTAGCGATAACTACAGTTGTATTGATTTTGTAACGGTATTGACGACGTTTATTTCAATGTAATTGTAGTTTCAAAACAAGCAATTTTTATTAAGATTTAGCATTTAGCATATCATTAGCAATCTAGCAAGATTTAGCAAGCACTTAATGATATTTTAAGATAGGATTTTATTAAATGTTGTCATGGCATTACTGAAAATGGTATATTGTGAATTTTGACGCATATCTAGCAAGTTAATATGTGTCTTGTTTTTACGTTGTGTGTTAATTTCGAAAACTGATGGATCTTCGGGCAGCTGACCCCACGGTCAGCATCTGAAGTCACTGTAGAAAAACTAGAAGACATCGAAAAACTTACCATAACCCATTTTAAAATCATTAAAGTGTGAGTGTGAAAGGTGAATAATGAGTGGGAGATTAGAATTTTGGAATGGAATTTAAGTATGTTCAGAGATTTAAGTGAGATTCATCCGTACGGTTCGCTTTCTGAATCAAGAACGACAGCCGATGGTATAATCAGAATTGATTCCTCACAAAACTCATAGTTTCATACGCTGAGAAGGAACAAAGGCAGAGCTGCCCTGAAGCGGTGCTGGTCGAGCCACTGCAGGTCAGTGGCAGCCAACGTCTTCTAACAGTTTTTCAAGCCTTCGAGGTGTCCACGAAATCGTTTCTTTTAACGTAAATTTTTTAAGATATTTCCTTTTTAATTTTCAGTAGAAGATCTGGTCTTTTCGAGTAATCGTCTGTCTTTTAAGGTGATTTTGACAGATTAGCACATGCTGACACCATAACTACGCGTGCTCAAACGGAAATAATGAACATATAATCACTTGTTAATAAATGAAATTATAAATTAAAAGCCATATCAACGGTTGTGATGTAATCGTAACACACCACACGCATTGCATGATGTTCCACTTACAGGTAGGGTATAGAATCTTATAGTATATCTGTTACTACATGGTCCGTGTACAAAAAAAATATTTAATTTCATAAGATTTTTTCCTTGACAGGGAGATCATGTAATAAGTAGGTGGCACGCGAGCTATCCGACCTCTGTTTTGTGTCGCGCGACTGTTAGTTTTATATATGAATTTAAAATAATGAAATGTTTTTCAATTCGCGAAATAGAAGATAAATATACGTTTGTGTATGGGATGAGAGAATTGAACCCTGAGAATAATAACAAGGAAAGGAATATATTATAATTAATAACATATTGACGGCACACCCGGTGATATGCCCAATATCTGAAAAGCACGTGAGTTCTGAAAGTCCTTAAAAAATCGAAAACTGAGCAAACAAGTTATTTTTTATTGTTATTATTTTTCACAAAATGTCCGTTGACAACAATACATCGCTGCATTCGATGGGACCTCTGAGAGAAACACTTTGCCCACTCGCACTTAGGCGTTGCTTCGACGGCCTTGTCATATGCAGCCACTGCTTCCTTGGCGTCCATAAACCACTTTCTTCGAAGTTATTCTTTTAATTTAGTAAATAAATAATAATCACAGGTTCTGTAAGATGGATGAGATCGTATTGCTATACCTAACGTCCCCAAGTACTTAGTTGTTTGTCTGACGATATGTGGTGAGGCGTTGTCAAGATGAAGGAAAATCCTACCGCGAGGTCATTTTTCCCAAACTTGTTCCAAAACAAGAAGCAAACAACTGTTCTTTTATCTTCTAAACAATTGTTGCACAATCACCTGTCATTCTTAAGTAAGAGGCCATCATATTCTTTACGACGCTTTGACCTCGTTTTACTTTAATAGGCACCTCCTCGAAAAGAAACACCCACTGAAGAGACTCTCTTTTGGTTCCAGAATCCTAACAGTAAATTCAGCTTTCGTCATTTATGGCTATGTCGTATACAACATTTGAGTCACCACCGGCAAAGCTTTGCATTATTTTGCGGCACCAATCAATGCGACGGAATTTTTGAGCTTCGGTCAAATTATGTGGTACCCACCGAATACAAAGCTTCTTGACCGCTAAATTTTCATGAAGTATTTTGTATGCTTGACTAATACCGATGCTTGAGCTTGTCCAACCCTGCTGGTAAGTCACTGTTTTGTCATTCTCTATCACAAGACTCCATATTACTCTATCTGCGTAATATACATTATTAACATTTTGCTCTAGCGTTATCAACATATTTATGCAGCAGAATCGTAATCTATTGAAATCAAGATTTTGTTCTCATTTCAAAGTGGGAATGACGTTATAATCGAGAATGAAACAAGTTAGCTTCAAGAGCACGGCCGGAAACCAAGAACGGGATAGCGTTGGGAAACATAATTAAAATCGTAATCGGTAGATCTATAAGATGAAGGAATTCGTTCTACTTTAAAGCGGGCGGACCAGCATGCGAAAGCTTTATAGAACTATTAATTTCTGATGTCGTCAGCATGAAAAAATAATTTATGTCGAATCGTAACGAATAATGTTGATAACGTAATGCAATAAAGTATCAGCTTCGGAACATAATTTTCATCTCTAAACATTGTTTGCTTAATGTTAATGCTGAATACATTTTAATATATTGCATAACACAATTATGGCTGGCGCTTCATAATTATAAGAGCGTTAGTTGAACTTCGTCAAAGCCGATTCTCGTTACTAACCCAAAGCTGGAATGATATTCAGCCGTTTCGCAACTACGAACATTGTACTTTAATTGGCCACCACATTTTTTTATTATTTGCAAAAATATTAGGAATGACAAAATGTTTTATTTATTTTATCACATAAAACTTTGGAATTAGTAATAACCAGAACAAATTCGAATACTGAACGATAATTATTTCATAAATTTGACCAAATTTTAGGCAGTTCTTTTCGACTTATGTTAACAATCAATATAGACAATTTCATTTATAAAATTTTAATTTAATTAGAATGATCGTACAAAATTCATAGAGCAATGCTCGAAAACAAAACAGTTTGATACTATGTAATAGTATTTCTAATGTTAGCCAATCATCCTGTTAAATGTTCACTTAAAGGATAAATAATCTTCATAAATTTGGATGAAAAATACTGTATTTAAATTACTCCTTGTAGGTACTCGATGCTTGTAATAAGATAATGGGATTGCCTCGGCACCCGGCCGCTGAGAGTGCCCGTTACTTCCCTCTGCGTGCTGCACTCCTCTGTCGGCTGGACCGCCTGTCTCACCCTTCGCCTTTTGGGAATAGTTTTTCCAAGAAGCTCATCGCAAACATTTTTAAGCTGAGTGTAGACCTTTGTAAGCGATTCTGCGAGAATGACGTTCATTGACGTTGACACATTTCCATCGTTATTACGACTTGAAAAAGTTATCTTTGGAGTAGATCAAATTAAGGTGTATTTTGTCATCAAGAACAGGTTGAATATGTCATATTACATATCTAAACTTAACACATCTAAACTATAAAGTAAAGTCAGTTTTTACCAATAAAGTCAGTTTAAGATAAAGTCAGTTTTTACCAATGTTCCCCGTGTAATTTGTTTCAAATAATTTTTCTTTTTGTAGAATATTTATATTTTATTGTGGTAAATTATTGAGTATTCTTCTAATTTATGTGCAAGTATTGTTGATACATAGTTGATTTAAATGAAAATATTTGATTTTAATGCATAATTTATCTGCTGGTGTTAGACAATCAAAGTGATGTAAGATTTTTATCAATTTATTTTGTAATTTTTGTAACAAAGCGATATTTGACTTTGCAGCATAACCCCGTATTCCAAGTGCATTTTAACTAGTGTGTTGTAGATTATACATCAATGATTTTATGTCTTTTTCTAAGTAGTAATATTAAAACCTTTAGAGGTTTAAGATTAAAGTAAAAACTTTTACTTTTAAATTTCATTAATTTCATTTCTATTGTTTATTTAAAAATGGCAATCAATTATTTATTAACGCAATATAAATAGTATAGAAAAAATGTAAACCATGAATTACATTTTTTCGGTTGTGATTTTACGTTGTATCTATAACATTAAATAACCAATACCGTGACTTCATAATTATGACGACCATAGAGGGTGAAGACCATAGACCTAGTAGTCTAAGATCCGAACTTAAATCGACCTTCACCGAGCTGATAATAGAATTAAACATTTTTTATAACAAATTTCCTATACTACAAAATATATTAAAAATGGATTTACTAAAAAAATCCTGGACTGACTATTTTTAATTATTTAAAAAAAATAATGGTGAAGGTCGATTTAAGTTCGGATCTTCTACTATACAGTTAATTCTCTACCTGTGGAAGACTTAAAAAACTTAAATTTTATCTTTTCCTTTTCGATCTGATTTTCCAGTACTCAGTATTTCGATGATGAGATAATCAAAACTGAACTCTAACCGACGACTCGATTTTCTTTCTTTTTCGTTTTTTATAATATTTTACGCACTTTTGTCAGTTCTAGTGCAGTATGCCATTGTACGCATAGACAGAAATTGCGTTATGGATACACGCAATCGCTAAAATAACAAAAATATCGTAATGACGTTTTTGGACGACTCGCTTGGAGGGTGGCGACGTTTGTGTTAAGGGCACGAGGTGGCGCAGACGGGAAGTGTGGTTTCAGGAATACGATCGCGGAGGTGCCTCAACACGTAGTAAACGGGCTATTCCACCACTTCGAAGGTGCGCCTCATAAAAGAAACAGGCGAATTCGCGCTCGCCGCGACTGTTATGATTTCTTAATAATGATAATGGAACTGAAAACATTTTGGCGCGTTTTTTTTCCATTTTTTGTTGTATGTATTGTTGTAATGTATTGAGATATTTTTATCGATATGCCTCTAGAATGAAATTAAAACCGCTCATAAGGAAATGTAACAGGTATGGTTAGAATGTGTGCAAGGTGGGTATTATTTATTATAAAAATTTATCTGTCTTATTAAGAGTCGCTAGTTTAACAGTTTAACGCGAGTTTACAAAAAAGTCTATTCTGAAATCTTGTTTAATTTATAAACACTGTTTAAACCTCGTCTAAACTCGTTTCAGGCAAAGGTTGTTTAACCGTGGTCTAAGGATTGTTTTACTGAATATTTGACGTAGGTTGTCAAAAGTGACATTTGATTATCGTGTTATTGTCATTAAGTTAGAGATTGATTTCGATAAATTGCGAATTATTAATTCGAAGCGCATTCATAATGGAAGAGTTATATTTTCAAAACATTTTTTGATCAGAGTGTTGCCATTATAACGCTTAAACACTGTTTTAGTTAGACTGGAGTCTAAGTGACATTCTGAATTGCTTAATGCCTAAACAGCTGTTTAATAAGTAAACAGTGTTTATTAAACTACCTTTGTACGATGTTTTAAATAAGGATTCTGAATAAGGCAGTATATGTTTAAATTACAAACTCATAAACGCCGCTATTTCATTTTGTTTTGGCAAAACACATCTAAAAGACATTAATAATACTTGTTTAGATAGGCCACTATTTAATTTTTCTGCGAATTTTTAAATAACATCGACATGAAAAGTGTTTAAATGTGGCATTACTTCGTTTTTTCCTAGACAATCACATACGAGATACATAAAAAAAATTGGATACGAGATAACTTCAATGTATTGTTGACAGTGATTTATAATGGATATGAAAAGCATTAGCGTACCCCATCATTTCAATTTTGTGTGGACAAACACAAGAATCATTAAAAGGTTTTGATTACGTCGCAAGTAAAATTTTTCACGGCCCACATACTACATCTTATTGTATTTTATAATATGTCGCGGTTAGATTTGAATATACATTCGTTTATAACAATTTTTATCGTTATAATGCAGATGACGTAAACCAATAATTTATAATTTTAATAACCAAATTGTCAAATAAAAGTGTTGATTGTTTCTTTTCATATAATGCAGTGAAATTATTTTAATACTGTGTTTAAGAAATTCAAGTTTATTTTAAATTTGCGAGACTCAAAAATTCAAAAAAGGCTAAAATGTTTATCAATTTATTTGAGTTTCGAGTATGGATATACGTATAGCAGAATATGTTTCGTTGTGGAAATTTTAAACAGAGATGTATTGATCGATTTCAATAATTTGACTATAGCCAACGCATTATGAACTCAGGCTTAGGGTCATAAATCATATTTATCTGTCTGTCTCGCTCGCACTTACAGGTTTATGGAGAGGTGCAGTGATGTGTGTAAGAATTGTAGAGGTGTATATCGATAATGGGATAGGTACGATCGATATGCTAAATTATGTTGAGTATTAATAGGAATAATTTTTCGCTATCTGAAAATAAAAGTTTTTAATTTGTAATATAAAATGTTTATTTCGACGTAATCATAGACATACTGTACAGCTATACTGACTCCACAAATCAGTGCTGCAAGCTCTCGTGAATTATTAAAATAGAGGCACGCATTTTTTATCGGGGTCACTTTTAAATTCTTTTAAAAACAGGAATACGTTGTGAATTACAGTCCGACCTTGAGCGTTGATGTCAACATTTAATTTCTTCAAATCACGTTAGAATGTAAATTCTCCATTGTGTGTATTACGTAACTAAGCGTAAGTAATGTAATAATTGTCATAACAAAAAATCTTATATTTATAGAAAAACAACAACCCTTACTCGTAACGACCAATCAGGAGTCAGAGTGCTAATGTAGGTCACGATGATGTATCGACCCCGCGTGTGCAGGTAGCCAAGTATCGACAACGGGTTGCATTGCGTGCACATTCCTACTGTCAGTGACATTTATTGCCCGACGACTCAGTTTAAAATGCGTCGACTATATCAATATGCTTGTCTTAATGTTTACCCTGGCACTGGAGGTAAGTTAACGGTAAACATAAAAATTAAGGACTATTGTGCTAGAAGTTTTAGTATTAGTACTTAGAAAAATACATACAATAATTGATATACATTCTGCTACACACTACGGGTGTAGAGTTATGCTGCAAAGTTAAATATCGCTTTGTTAGAAAGATCACAAAATAAATTGACAAAAATCTTACATCACTTTGACTATCTAACAACAACACATAAATTATAATTTAAAAGCAAATATTTTTATTTCAATCAACTACATATCTGAAATATTTACATATTAATTACAAAAATACTGGAGAATAATATTCACATAGAAATAAAATTTACTACAATTGAACATAAATATGCTTCAAGAAACAAAAAATAATTTGAAACAACTTACCCCGAGAATATTATATGGAAAAAATGTAACATTTAAAGGAATACAGGTATTTAACACCCTACCATAGGATATTAAAAATGCTAAGATACTCTGCATCTAAAAATAAATTGAAGGCATATATTTTAAATAAATATTTAGATATTCCACAATTAAATGATAAAAAAAAGACATAATTTATCTTATCTTGTACCAACTTAAATAGATATTCAAAATTTCAGATACTTCAGTGCATGCTATGATACGGTAATATTTACATTTTATAATAGCTCTATAAGAGAATTGTGTATGTACATTCACTTAAAATAAAACAGTTTTACATTTAAAGAACTGATAAGGTCATTCGCCTTCAAATAACTCATAATAGATCTCTGATATTCAATATTTTCACCATCAATATGTTTGTTTTAGTTTTAGGAGCGTCATTGAATATAAAACGAAGATAGTAAGTAAATTATTAAGAGCTATGATGCCGAGAAGTCAAGGTTGTAACTTTGTATAAGAAGCTAACAGACTAATTACAGTCTGTTAGCATTAGCTAACCACGGGTGAATTTTGCAATTAATTTTTGATTCGAATCGTAATGGGAAGCTTACCTTTTAATTTATAATTATATGTAAAAGATACGTCGATCGCCACAAAGAAAAAGATACACTTTAACTTTCCGAACCGCCCGTACGCGAGAAAAATTCAACACACACACGTAATGGTACACGTTATGAAATCCGAAGCGAATAAACCGTTGTTTTCAAAAATAGTGACGTACAAACTGCAAAGCCAGCTCTCGGACCACGATAAGCCGCTACGGATATTCGACGAGTTACCGAACGGCGCGCGCGCTCGCCGGCCGGAGCGTCGATTTGTTCAAGGGATTTCGCGACGACTGGCGCCATCTTTCAGTCCAGACCTTCGTATTCTAGAGCTGTACTAAGCTGAGATACTCCAAATGCACATTTCAATGTGCATTCCGAATTCTTCTGTCTTGAGTTGTGTACGAATAGTTTACCAAACGAATAGAAGTTCGTGGACGAACTGAAAATATAGATAAAAATACTCATATTTATCAACATCGTACTTCCCTTATGAAAGAATAGGTGTTTTATTTAATATAATTTTTATTTTTCCACTTATAACGAAGTCATGTTATACAATGTAGTGATACGGATAGATGTAGATGCAGATTTAGGAATACAATATGATATAATGGTGTTGTATGAAAGAAGATATAGTGATTAAAGTTGAAAAGAGTATGTCAAAGTGGTCATCTAAAAACAATGAATCTAATTAGACTTTGCACAGAAGTCTACTTATCGAATGTGTGTTATGGAAGTTTTCAGGCCGAGGATTTCCTCGTAAACATAAAGACAGGCCAAATTTGTAGCATCTTAAAAAAGAGTCGATTTTAAATAGTCGTTGCCGACGAGCTACTGTGAAACGATTGATGTATATCATTGAAACAAGAAAGTTTTGTAAAAATTGCATAATATTAAGGGCTTATCTGCTGGAAAAAACCGAAAGATCTGAAAAACTCTACGAAATGATAAGCCCGATTACAATGATGTTGCAATCGGGTATCAAAATCATTTATCTAATAACATACTCCGATTATATACCAATTTTTATCAAGATCGGTTAAACCTTTTATAAGTTGTAAATGAACACAGCCACAAACAAACAGACGAACATACAGTAGTCTATCATTTGTGCGACCACACGTTCTTATTTTACACCAACACTCCAACCTATTCAAAGTTACAAAAGAATATACAGACAGACAAATACATACACAGTCAGACAAAAAGTAACCTATGATGTGTGCGATCACATGGTCTTACTGTATATCAATTTTCATCACCATCGGTAGAGCCATTCTTGATTTATAAAAGAACTTACAGACAAACAGACAGACAGCCAGGCATGAATTTTAAAGAGAATAGAATTGAGGTCAATTAGTCTTAAAACGAATATATATCATGAAATTTTACAAAAAATTAAAAAGAATGTACAAACCGACGCTACAGATTCATATAATAGTACATACGTAACATTTAAGTGTATTTTGAAGCTTAAAACCCATTTTCTGTATTTTCTTAAAATATTTAAAAATTGTGATGGCCTATTAACGTTAACAATATTTACCACATTATAAGCAGTAGGTAAAGGGATTTCAATTTTTCACTAAATTCCTACAAAAGGTTTTCTATACCGGTAATTTCTCAAAATACGTAGAATTATTATTAAATATTTAAAATGCCTTCTACTTTAAATCGCTTGGTTATTGTTATCATTTTCGCTTAAATGCACGCTTATTTGCACGACAAATAAACCTCCTGGTTTAAATTACGACATTACGTTACATACGACACGTACGACATCCCTAACCCTATCTAAGCATTTTTTTCCATTTCATTTGGTAAAAATAGTAGTTTAAAGCAAGATTCCGTAAAATTTAAGTTATCAAAATATTAAGTATGTCTTTGTCGACTGTCAATTCTCGCACCAGATCCTAGACATGCATTAAAACAGTGAAATATTAAAAATTGCGGGTCTCATAAACTATATGAGAAAACAAAAAACGAAGTTCATACATTGAAATCATTGATTAGTTAAAATGGTTAGTTTAGTACAAATTAGTGATTTCAAAAAAAAATCTTTCAAAATACTGTTTCACCATATAAGTAAGCATAATTGTCTTATTTATTTATATGGTACACATGCTGTCATTATTTTTATTAAAATAATTTCACGATCACAAGCTCGATTATATAATGATTCGCGTCATATATGTTTCATTTTTACCCTAAAGGTTGGCTTTGCGGCAATTTTATTTTTATGTTTTGTATTTCCATGAATCTCTTCCTTATAAAGAGAAAATAAAATAACATCTTACAATTCATTTTCTACTAGTATGTTAATTTAGAATCATTTAGCTGTACTCGTCAAAACAAATTATTCTTTTGTGAACGATACTTTAAAAACGGAAGAGTCCGACTCCAGCCAGGGAAACTGGAGTCCGCCTTTTTTTTTTAATTTTACGGTTTCCTAAAAAACGCGGCCTTGAGTGTCACCACTCGACGCACTCTCGACGTGCGCCCTTGACTCGTCTCATTAAAACGTCTAATATAATTTTGACGACTTTCCCGGCCGACTTTGCGGCACTGTCTCAAAAGTGTTGCAATTATTTGAGAGCGTAATTGTAATTCAAAAAATTAATCGACGAGACGGTATTGCCCACAGCACGCCGCCATTTTAGTCGTGAACTTGGCCAATTTCTCCCCGATATCATGGCACTTCCATTAGACTAATCACTTAGAAACCACTTAAGTATATAGAAGTCTAATGAAATTGGTTAGAGCCTTGACAACTTCCACAGTTATAAAATCTGATGTATAGCGCGAGTAGTCCTTGGTGTTATATTGATAATATATACAACTTTTTTATATAAACTACAATGAAATACTGAATAGTAAGTAGAAAAAATTTAAAGGGTTGCTATCATCTAATAAATTTAAGTTTTTATCAAAATAAATAACTATTTATTAAAATAATAAAATTAATAAATTTCAATAGCTCAAAACAGCATTTTCGCTCGTTTATGGTTCCCTTTCCGCCCTTCTTATTATAAAATCCGCGTGTGCTTGTGGGTATTTGGTAAGGTTAAAGATTTTATTCTCCAGATTAAAATTGTATTAAAAGATGAATTAAAACAAAATAATCTAAGTAAATGGTAGTAATAAATTAAATGATACCTGCTGATTTAAATAATATATTCTATTTTTAATTTTATGTGGGACCAATATGAAAATTTCGTCTTTAAAAAAATTTGAAAACATAAGTAATATACTTTTTATCTCCGCAACGATTTCGTTAGTTATTTGAGAAATTAAGTTAAAACATTTTCTTAAAAAAAAATCAAGTCACCTTAAACGTTTCTGTATGTTAAACAAATTAAAAAAAAATAACGCCTGTACTAAAAAATTAAATACATTCAGAAAAGCCAAATAATAGTTTTTAAATGTACTTCTGTACGTGAGTCTCTTTGTATGTCTGTTCACGTATAATGCAAAACCAACTATCCAAAATTATTATGAGTGCAATAATTTCGATTATTTAGGATTTTATGTAAATATATATATATATATGTAAACTTATAAATATTTATACTATAGTTCATGTAGGACGGCGAAAAATCGTATAAGAAACATATATGCTGTGTCCACACGGGCGAAACCGTAGGTGAAATCAATGAAAGTGCTATGCTTATACTATCGATAAGTGAGTGGTATGAAGTGATGAATAGTATTTGTTTGGTAGAAAAAGAAATTATATCTTAATCTACAGCCTAAATAAATTACACTTGTACTCTTAATAAATGGTGACACTCTTATGTGAGTTCGGAACTGAATTCATACCCTTATTTTATATGGGACCGTGTAGTAAGAAGAGCTCAAATGATCATTATGGATCTATTAAGTTTTGACTTTAATGTGTTTTTAAGCCAAACTATTAGCTATACAGTACAATATAGCCCATTTGAACTGGGTCAATCACAAACAAAAATGTTATATTGGCTTCTTCTGTGTTACAGACTACATATTAAAAAAAAATTGCGCTAAAAAAATCGACCAAAGACGAGTTGAATTCGCACGAGAAGGGTTCCGTACCACAATACTATATTGAACACTACATACTTTTAAAAAATAGTTAATAAAAAACGAGAAGAAATGTAAAGATTGAACAAAAAAATATCCATAAAAATACATTCCTTGTATGGGGACCCTTTTTAATTATTAATTTTATTTTTGCTTATATTATTTTTGATTATCATAATACACACTGTTTGAAAATCTAAACTGTCTAGCTCATAAGATACAGCCCGCTGACAGACAGACAGACAGACGGATAAGGTCCCATTGACACTCTTTAGAACCATAAAAACGTAAATTTTTAACTTTGTGAAAATTGCGCCCTGGAGTTATAATTCTTAAACAGTCAATATCTAAGAATATTATATTTTTATGACAATAAAGGCGCACTGAACAACGCAATTAAATATTATTGTTATTTTATTATTATAAATAATTTCCATGTTACTGATATGATAATGTTTGTACCATTGAAACGTATTTTACTTTGTTCTATTGTGTTATATATGAAAATACGACTTGTTTATTATATTCTATTATAGACTAATTATTTGTAAATGCTATAGTTTTCTCTTGGACAAACGAATAGTCGATATTAATAATATGATCCTAGAGAGATTAATGTAAATTTATGTGGATTTTATTTCAGAGTAATCGATTTTATTCAAGTTTCAAGGGATTCTAAATTCGTGCTTACGAATTTTGGACTTTTTCTTTATATGTTTCTTTAAATTTTTTGTCCAAAAATAAAATTGTAAATGTAATCTCATTAACAACTCTATATGGAAAAGATTTATATCGAAATGCGTATTTTGTTACCCCAATTGCATCGAATTGACACCGACATCGTTACGGCATCGCCTTCATATTGTTGTCGATTTTCGGCACTTTAAGTTTCTGCTTGCAAAGATTTTACTATATTAAAAATTTTATCTTAGCATTTTGTATCTACAATTATTTTATTGTTGCCATTTCATATGATTTTGTTTATTTTTTGACATTTAGTTTATTTTTGAATTTTATTTAGTAAATGTGCGAACTGCAAACCATTCAAATTATTGTGTGGATTAAATTTTGATTACATATTACGAGGCATTAATTACCTTTTATCGTCACTGTGCCGAAATCGACTACATTAGGTATATTTGACAGAAAACTAGTACTTCGTAACGCAATCTTATGATGGCGTTTGCACTTCACTTAAAATGGATTTGATGCTAATGCGAAAATACGTCATTTTAAGTTAGTGTAATTGATTTTCAGCTATATCGAGTTGAACAGAACCTTCCGTGTGGGCAAGCTATAACACAAATTGATTTGTAAGTTATATTAGATATTTGACTGTTAATTGCTTCAGATGATTATTTGCGCTGCCGTAACTATGAAATAGTCCGATTCTGAGTGTACTTTTGTATAGCAAACACTAAACCTTTGTCTAAGTTACGAATCAAAAGAAAATAAAAGAAAGATGATAAATTTTATTCATAATTATGTGTTGTAAATAAGTTATTTAAATATCTTATAATATTGCTTAAGCTATTTAGATAATTTACAAATGTAATGTTAACATTACGCTACACCCTTCGAGCTATCGTGGTTTATATCAAGGAAGTCGACAAAAATCGCTACTTTGACAGACGTAATTGCGTACACTGACTAAAAATTTCATTCGCATTTCATAAAAGAATGTATAAAAAATGTTGGTCCTACACAGAGTTGTATATAAAGTTCCGTAGCACAACATATCTAACTAGTATATTTAACTAATAAAACCACTTTTATGAAACAAAAGATGTTTATTTCATTAGGTACTTTTAAATTGGCGGTGATGGACGACGTAGAGCTGTCAGGCGAGAGGATAAGTCTGACGTCATTAGAACTATAATTTGATAAATAGAATCATAGGCAAATGATTGTATTTATCACTTAGCCACAGCGGGAACGTTAACAGAAGAAGAAATAATGGATACCGTTATTCATGGTGTTGAGAGCGATTATGTAGACGAAGATTTAAATGATGAGCCACGAGATCCAGAAAATAAACTTGAATAAATGTACCTATAAACCAAAAATAAAGTACATACGTATCGACATTTCAAAGTTTCGTTTGCATTTAACCTAGCTCATCTATCTCTATAACAACTAAACAAAGCTCATAAACTAACCTCCCTAAGTAAAAACATAAACCAATAAAAACTCCTTAACTTACACCCTTATTAAGTAAAAACCTCAACAACTAAAAATTATTTAACGTTTCCCTTGGCCTTTAACTTATCGAGGTTCCACTGTATATTCAAATCAAATCAAATCAAAAATATCCCTATTTAGTTTTAATAGAAATTACACTTGAAATGCGTTATAAACGACTGTTTTCACCATCAATAATACCACCTACTGCAAATGTTGATATACTTTGAAAAGAATGGGCAAGAAACTCAAGACTTGCTCTTTTTTAACTCATCGATACAAAATATTAAATAAATAATTAATGACTTAGTACAACATTTAGAAATAACATAAAGCAACCGATAGCCGAGCAGTTCAATCGCCGACAAATTTTGAATTTCAGCTGGGATCTTATTATAAAAAACGCACTCATTGCCCCTTAAATGATTTGGTAACTTTGCTTAGACGGATTTTATGGGCAGTAAAATCGTTCTTATGACTAGTGTTAATTTTATGGATATCGCTCATTTTTTGGAACAATTCTATGTTTCTTTGGACATATACCAGGTTTTCGTATATATATATATATATATGTATGTATTGTGATGCTAAAGTTAAAATATTATTTTCGTTAATTTTTTCTATGAGAGATTCTATTGCTCTCAAATCATAAAAGGCATGAATAGCTCGCTTCTGCAGCACGGAAATTGTGTTAATATCGGTTGCGTGGCCCCATAGCAAAATTTCATAACTAATGGGACTATGAAAAAAAAACTGAAATAAACTCGGCTCGCGTTGTTTTCATCTGTAAATTGCTGAATTCTTTTCACTACATATTCTGCAAAACTAAGCTTTTTCGTCAATATCGCAATATGATAATTCTAATGCAATTTAGCATCTAAAGTGAGATCATGACATAAGGTCTTGTCCACAACATCCAGAATCTCGTTCTTGACTATTACATTTGCTTCGACCAGTTTAGCACCAGTCAAAGAAAATTTTCCAACTTTTTTTTTTTGTCTCATTGAGAAGAAGGTTATTATTACTAAACCACTCAGAGATATTTCATATTTCAGAGACGATAGTGTTAATTTTGTGAAAAGCTAATTGGTGCTCACTCAATAACTAAAGAAGTATCATCAGCAAATAATATAATTCCATGTCCATCTTTAACAAGATGTGGTAGATCGTTAATGTAATTAGGAATAGAAATGGTCCAATAACTGAACCCTGCGGTACACCCATATTAACCGCAGATCCCGACGACCTTTCACCATCAACATCAACCCTTTGAATTCTACCTCTTAAATAAGAACTCTAATTGATGTCGAACATTTGGGAGTTTTAGAGTTGTGACACCATAATGATGTAGTTTCCTGATCAATTTGCCACGATAAATGCCTTAAATAAATCACAAAAAACACCAATTACGTCCTGCGAATCTTTCCAGGCAACAAAAATCTGATGAATAAGCTCAACACCGGCTTCAATTGTTGAGCAGCCCTTTGTGTTCCAAATTGTTTAACGTTCATCAAGTAATTATTATCAAAATACCGTAATAATTGATTTAAAATAACCTTTTCAAAAATTTTTCTCTCTGTTGGTAGTATTGATATCGGTCTACAGTCTAAAGGATCAGATATACTACCGGATTTAAATAATGGAATTACTTTGTTTCATTAGATGAGGAAACGCACAACTATCAACGCAATCATTAAAAATCACTAGTAAGCATACAGCAATGCAGTCTATTATTGAATCTATTATTTTTACAGAAAGACTGTCAAGATAAGCAGTGTTTTTCATTTTTATACATTTGAATGTTTGAATAACGTCATTGTAGTTGGCATGAGTAAATTCAAACATAACACCACAAATATTCAACAAAGATTTAGTGGGAGTGGGTGATGATTTTTTAGATCTTATAGTTGAAACTGGAATGCTAAAAAAGAATTTTTCAAAACCAAAGGCAATTTCTATATCTTTGTTTAAAATTTTATCATCGATTTTTCATTGAAATTCTGTGTAATGGTTTGTGTATTTTCCAGTTTCACTATCGACTATATACCAAGTAATTTTTATCGTATCTGTGCTTTTTTTTTATTTCTAACAAACATAGATTTTGCGGCTGCACATACACGCTTAATGACTTTGGAATATTTTTTTCTATAATTGACAAAATAACCGTAGAGTTATACGACTTTTCCTCATAAAGTGCGTATAACCTACGCCTGCTAGTATAAATACCCACTATAGCTGAATCAGTAAATGATAAAGTATTATTAACATATTTCTTGAATTAAAAACGTTGCTGCATTCAGACCTAATTATAGTCAACAGTGAACTATATATTTTATTAGTTCAACCATAATTTGTTCTATTACACTAAGAATATAATATTCCGTTTTACAAACTTAAAATGTACACCTGACTGCATAAGCTTACACGCAACCTTTGGATACGAATTACTAAAAAACTGTAAGTAATGAACAAGGGTGAATCCAAGGAGGGTCATGCTTCTGGACTGGATCTTTGTCTTGCTATTATAATCGAATTAGAGCTTATCCAGGCTGAACTTCGACTACGTCACCCCCAACTTGAAGGCTGGATCCGCCTTTAATAATATCTTTGGCTGTCAGCAATGAGCGTTTATCTATATTGATGATAAATTTAATAAGCAATTTAAGCTGAATCCACTGCTACGATTTAAAACTTTCCACCTCAATGGAATTTCAGATGAAGGAGCGCTTTTTGTAAGTTTTCTGTAAGGGCGGTTAGCTCTCTGCCCTCGCTTTGAAAACGTTACGACCGCTCGCTCGTTCATTCATATCTGTGTAGCGGTTCAACGCTGCAATTTATATGCACTTTGCGGTTGGGGCGGCTGAATAGAAGGGAAAACCGTTTAGTTAGAAGCGGCTGTATTAGGGTTCCGTGGCTTAGGGAGGTGTATTATAAAAGTAACCGTTTTCTGACCCAACTCCATTTTCTATATATTTGAACGTAATGTGTCGTCACAAGTCTAGCCATACAGTAAATTTTCTAGATGTTACAAACGAATATCAACTCTGCAATTGGAGATCGAAAATAGCTACCTCTTTGTTATTCAATTTAAAAGATTCTTACATTATCTTTTTAACAGCTAAACTGGAACATTAAAATGTGTTTGGAAAGTCTAGATCGTTGCAATAGAAATTAAAATGCATTTATAAATAAAGCAGTTCATCTCCATGCAATCCGTTTCTCTAGGGGATCGTCCATTCCAATCAAATGATATTTTCTAGCAACTTTTTAACTAAACATGGAGATACATGGTGATGTTTTAGACTAATCATCCTCCCCCTTCTTTAAATCGTATATTTTTTGGTGCGACATATCTTAAAAAATGTTCGAAATATTATCTTGAAATATAGGTATACTGGCGGTCCGGCCGGTTGGAAAATCGTTGCGTGATAATGACAAGGCAACGAACAAATATATACACGAAATATCTTCCTCCTCCTTTCAAGCCCCACGTGAATAATGGACGATTTCTAGTAGATACAATCACATAAACGAATGCCGAACATTGTTGTCTTTTTTTAATGAATTATTTGGATTTTGTCACCTCATATTTATATCGCCTCCGAAACCCACTCAGTCTCTTCTAAAATTTATTTTGTTATTCAATTTTATATAATTCATATTTTACTTTATCTTTATCTCATGTTTGTATTAAAATAAAATTAAAAACAACGGCATTTCACTCACAAAGTTCTCTCTAGCGGTATTTCGCATGCTTAAGCAAAAATAAAATAAATCCCATTTGTTTGTAATATTTGATAAAAGAATACCGAAAACTTATATAAATCTTATTATACATAAATTTAACTTATCTAGTTTCATATATCTTTAAAGAAGTTTATTATGAGGAGAAAAGTGAAACTTAGAAGATTCCATGATCGTTGTGAGCCTCAGTTCAGAAAAGTAATAGGTTTCTAATGGGTCGTAAGCCGTTGATGATAATGCTTTAAAAATCTTATGTTACTTACAAAATAATTCTTGTTACCTATTTAGTTATAATAATAGAATAAACTTAAAATGTTAAATATATTTAATATGTTTACATTGATAATACTAAGCATATATCGTAATTAGTTATCTACTTTACCCGGAGATTAATTCTCGAAACCGGTACAAGATGAACAGTCTTTGCACGATAGAAAATATATAAACGCAATAATGTGTAACCTTTTTTAAAATATATTAAAAAGAAGTGCTTTCAAAACACACAAAGTGCCGCCAATACAACCTTAGATATCACACTCACGAGTCGTAGAATCGGCCGTCCAGTGACTACCAAAAATCAATTATCATATCGAAAGTGTCCAAAGCTCACAGTACAGAACGACACCGTTATGCGACAATCCAAAAAAGTATTTCCCTAATTGAAATATATCTATCTAGTTAAGATACTTTTACAGTGCTTTAAGCAATGATATTTTTTATGTTTTAGATATGCACCTTAAAACGCCTTATAGTTCAGGGCACGTGACTCTACAAAGAGATTGTTTGCCGCATTCGCCGCTCTGTCCCAGTACGTGTTAGAAACTTCGTCTACCTTTGAACTTTCAATATCCATTTCCGAGATGCACTTTACCTCATGTGTGTTCCTACAACTAACACACGTGATTTTAATATACTTAAAATACGTAAAAGTGGAACATGAAAATAAATTTGTTTTCAATTATTGTATATCAATTGTTATTTAGAAAATTGAATAGAAATATTAATGTCGTTTAATATTTCATTACATGTCGTCATCGATATTGCCTAGAAGAGTTGCGCTCGTTATGCTATTATGATTAGACAACTCTGATTTTTTATTAATTGCTTTCAAAAAAAAATCTGCATACGGAACTCTAGATATGTCTATGCACTCGCACTTGGTTAGTTATTTTTCTTTTGAAACGGGCTGGTGATGACAGCGTTCATAGTTAATGAGCAGCCAGTGTCCGGGCGCCGAGACACAAATTGCCCACTCGCGTCGGCGCGTAGGGTTCCGCAAGTTATTGTTTACACGCCGGACGACTTCCTTTCACCGGCGCCCAGTCAAACTCGAAGTTCCGCAGGAAGCAATCTCCTCAGGTCGGGAAGCCATTGACGTGGTAGTTTTCATTTGAACTCCGCTCTTAGAATTGAATGTTGTCGGGAGGGCGGAAATTTAAATTACGGATGGCATTCAGGATTGCGAGCTAATGGGAAGGCGCACCTGTATAAAGTTGCTTTTGCTCTGCGTTTTTACGGAGCATTTTGAGTTGATTTCATGCATTGAAATCACTGAGTGTGTTTATTAAAAAAATATGAAAATAATAAAAAAATAAGTCGGACCTGTTTCTGCAGTGCTATGGATATGTTAACTTCTATTGTTTTAAATAATTCATGTAAATACGTATTGTTTTAATTTATCCATAGTTCTTTAGGCTGGTCTCCAGCCGAGTAACAAATCATATGGCTTTGTTCTGTCTGCAATGTTTTTAGTGACAATGGCGTTCATCCATAGACCTTGTGATGACAACACCCTTACACATTATTCTGATGAAAATACAACAGAATGCGACTGACCCACTTCTGTCCTCCACTATCATTTTACTATATGCAAAAAAAAAGATGAAAACAGAAGAAAATTTTAGATAACATTTTCTTTTTCAGTGAAAACCGATACGTATAAAATATTATGTAAATCGTATCTTTAGCTCGTACAACATACGAGCTCTTTGAAAATTACATGGAAGCATGGACCGAAAGACCCGGAATCATTAGGGATCAATTGGAACCTTGATGGAATCCCAATAACGTATTCGTTATAAAGTTTCTTAATTTTTACGTATTCATTACATTCAGTGGGTAAACTGTACACAATTTTGACTATAGAATTGTTTGATAAAAAAAGCCTAATGAACGCAAAAATATGACCTGGTTTAGTTTCAAAACACTGTCACACCACTTATTTCATACACACGATGTGTTTCAATTAAATCAATATAATGATTATAAATAATTGTGTCATTTAAACTATAAAAATACTTATACTTGGTGGTTTTCTATATAATTTTATTCGATTAAAGGCGTAAACCACCATATCTACGAACATAATATATTTTTTAATAAATATAAGAACACACAATAAAAGTTTTCCAAAGTTATGACTAAAATGTTAAAACTAAGATTTAATAAAAAAATGTTTGTCGGAACACAGTCACAAATACAATATTTCGTAGTTCAGCGTAGACGAATATCTGTCTAAAAATAAGGTCGCCATTGAATTAGTGCCAAGCAGATTATACAAACAAGGAACGCCAGGGCAATATTCTTAACATGGCCGATTGTAAAGAACGTAAAGAACATTTTATAGGGGAAATATATTATCGATAGAAATAGATAAGTTTTATTACGATGAAACAGAGATAATTATGCAATTTTCTT
The DNA here is from genome assembly GCA_005406025.1 of Eumeta japonica. NCBI lineage: Eukaryota > Metazoa > Arthropoda > Insecta > Lepidoptera > Psychidae > Eumeta > Eumeta japonica. Next base: position 381,280 of record BGZK01000395.1, read on the forward strand.
TTTGTTGAAGGAAGTTTTAAGTGCGTGCTCTGCTCGAGTGTAGCGAATATCTGTATCTCTGTAAATAAGTGATATTTATTTGTCTAGTGTCAATATGAAACCTTTCTCGCGACATATAACGATTTTGACGATATTTTAGTTGTATTTCTACTTATAATGTATATCTAAAAAAATTCTCTCAGCATTTTAGTTATTCCACATGATAAAAACAACCTCATAGAGAGAATCAAAAACAGACTTTCATAGGTATAACTGAGGATTATGAATCTGAATAAACTGTATATTATAAAAATTTATTTATAATAAAAAAAAATCTGATTTCACACATTTTCAATATCGGTTAATCCAATCGACTGAATTCGGTTAATGTAATCGAAAAATAATTTTAATACTTTTGAATGATTACTTTTCAATTAACAACTCATAAACGTAAAAATAAATAAATTGTTAATTTTTTTTTTTAATAACCCATTTGTGACTTTCCGACAATCTTAAGGCCGCCCAAACAGAAGGGAATATTTATTCGATTATATTATATACAACCATCGAAAACAACACACGGAGCCTCGTGTAGAGCCTCGGAGGAGCCAGTGTAGAGGTCAGCTGCGCTTACGCACCGCCGCGTTTGCTGAGTTACGACCGGCCGATGTTGAACAACCGCCGTCGATATTTGTAATTAAAGCGATTGTTACGCCACATACGCCCCGTACCGAGGCGTCCCGCGATTGATGCGTCAATTGGACTGCTTTCATTTACGGCAATTGGCCGGCGGCGGCGCGCGCACGCCACAATTTTTATTATTAGCAGAAGAACCGAGGAGTCTCGCTAGTTGGAGAGCTCCCGCGGCGCACTTCACACGGAGGCCGTCCGACACGCGCGATACACGTCGCGAGATATGTCGCGCGACTGTCGCCGCGCCCGACACTCGCACGCCTGGTGAAAGATGGACGGCCACGGTTCGCGATGCGGTGAGTTTGGACTCCGCCACCGGGCGCACCCGGCGAAAATTTGGATTAAAATATATGCGTACCGTCTGTTCTTTCTAGGTTGTGAAAATGTATGTGTGTGCGGCTGGTAGAGCTCGCGTTATCGTGTCATAATCGATTAGTTTCAGGGGTGATAGTATTGTTTTTAATTGTTGATATAATTAATGCAGTGCTAAGGTTTATAATTATACTATACGTCTAATTGATACTACTTCAAAAGGTTTTGCAAAAATTGCATTTCTGAATCTTTGACCTATAGTCAATCTTACAGTAATGACTGTCTAATTCAAAAATCTAACGTGTTTTAATTTTTTAAGAAAGTACATATACTTATTTTTCTTTTTCGTTCAAATTAAAATTCATAAAATAGACTACTTTTTCTTCTCTATAGATTAGATTAATTTGGGATTTCATTAAATAATATATATTTTTCATGTTGTTATCACAAAACTTCTTATCTGATCAGTATATAGTACTCAGCTGGTAGCAATTATATGTCATTACCCTCTTAGATATTTGTATTTGTAAATATCCAAGCCAATAATAAACAAATATATATATATATATATTTATATTTATATTTATATATATAAATATCTTAACAATATAAACAGAAATATTTGCAAAAATCAATGTGGAGAACGAAGAAACTATTGTCCATTATGAAGTCTTTAATTTTTCGGAAGTGAGGACTTGAGGACCGCTAAGTAAGAATAGGCCCTGTAACTTCAAAATAGTTTAGGGTCTCTAGAACAATTAGAAATATAATTTTGAGTAGTGCGCAAAAACTAAAGTGTGACTGGAACTCTCCCAACAGTCCGGTGTATTTTACTGTCTTATTGTTTATTTTAAATGAAATAAAAACAATTGATTGATTTTTAAGTAGTTATATTGATTTTTTTTTGTATATAAAATTTTTATTAAGTTCCTTTTGATTCTACATCAACAGCGTTCATATCAATATTTACTAATAGCGAAAACATTTTATTTCAGGTCCTAATATTAATTACAAAGAGAAGGATATGCACGTTTTTAACTTAATGCCCTACAAAACGTGAGTAAGTACGTTTTCAAATTACTTGAATTGCGTTATCAAAGACACTTTAATTACTTCAAACAAATTTTGTCGCAGGGGCCCTTGCCCTTGTGTATCCTAATAACACGTAATCGGTGTTTATATGCCTCATTGTAGGGAACATAATACCTGAGTAATCTTTAAGTTAATTATTAAGTAACTATATTAGCTGACAGTATCACTATACGATTATCTTTCGTGCAGTCTTGACGTTTGTTTTATACGTCTGTTTCGTCAAGAATCAATAATAGACGAAACTCTTTAGTCATCAACTGACACGTCATTTAAAGTTTGATTGCTTACAGATGAAACTATTTTAACAAATGAATAAAATTTATGAATTACTAAATTACAATATTTTAATATTTAGCAAAACATTAGGGTATACTTAATAATGCGTCTTATTTTCATGCTCAAAATGACCAATTTTAGTCATTTTGAATAGAAAGTATATATTTTTTACATGTATCATATGAAACGTGATGATTTTACAATATATACAATAAAATTTATGTAATAAATTTGAAATAGTTGGTAAAAATCTAAAATTAATGTTGACTACCAACTACCTCTCTTAAAATTCTATTATGAAATTTAAATCATACGAATAAATAATTCATTGTAAGCAAAAAACGTCTTCCATTAGCTAATTCTCTATTTATTTAGAAGTGGCGAAACCTACATTGTATTTCGTTCCGTGATTTGTTGAAAAATATTTTTATTTTATAGCAATTGCGATGAAGAAAAAGCAAGTGAACCTACGCAATGTACAAAATTATTGCACAAATGTCCCTGCGCGACAGAAATCAAACAATACGCCGGTGTCGTGTTATGCGGTAAGAGCATCATATGGTACTCAATATTTTCAGTGAAGTGAGACTGTTTTTATAAACAATTACTATGTTTATAAAACTTGAGCGTCTACACGAGGCCTAGTTTCTGGTAACATTGTACACTGACACACTTGTCGTCGATTAACCCTTCGAACGGTAAAATGATAAAGTTTAAACACTATTTTTCGTTAATTACTTTATTTTCTTTGTCGTATTAAATTAAGAGATAATTTATTATTTTTAAACCATTGTGTAGATATTATTAGGTGAAAACTGGATAAGAAAATTTTAATCGCCATCTACTGAATTCGTTTTGTGTACATTTTTTGATAGTCACACCTCTGTTTTTAACATTTTTTTTTAATTACTAATAAATTACACACAGTTTAATAAATAGACATGGAACTCAAAAATGGCGATCTTCCTCATGAAATAAAAATCATATGGATTCAAAATTGAAGTCTGACAAAAAACTTGAAAATAATCACCATGAAAATACATAAAATTGTCAAAGCGATAATGAAAAAGAAATAATTACAGTTACTGAAATGAGCTACAACTAAATCACGGATATCTACAACGGTCATAAGCATTTTATTATAAATTTTCTTTTATCCATCTACCAATATATGTATATAAAATTTTTATGGCAAGAGATTTCGTAAAACAATCAAAGCACATCATCGTCATCATCATCGTCGCTCAACCTTCAGCCAATCGCAATGACTGAAAGGGACAAGTCCCGATACACCGAAGGGAGCGTAAATATCGGGGGGACTGTAGATTCTAGCTTGGATTAGGAGTGACGGGAGTGTAGAGCCATCGGGTATTCGTGCAACCTTTAGCCAGAAACTGGATTCGGGATAGGTAATAGATACTATAGTGTGTCAATAAATATAGTGGGGAAGGTATGTTCCTTTTGTTTCTCTTTCGTTCTTCGTTTCCTTTGCTTGGTGCAGGCTTTGACGTCCATTTCTGAGAGTCGGAACAGTTCATCTGCAGCCTTTCTAATTTCTACTGTAGTCTGTGCTAATGTCGTTTATTCTTCTTGGTTCCTGTTGTAAAAACTACTGTCTTGTTATGCGAATCTCCCAAGCGCGAATAACTTTCTGTTGTAGAAGAACTTAAAGCAGAGTTGAGTAGATGGTGTCGAGCTCTTAAACAAATCCTTTCTCGATTTTTCTTCAGTCGATTTTTCATTGTTTATGTTCTCAGCTTGGTGAAGAAGTTTTAGCGACCGTTAAGAACTTGACAAATGTCATCGACAGCCTTTTAAGTTTCCCCTTTGCTCTGTGCTATAATCGCCTTTTCTTCTTGGTTTCTGTTGTAATAGCTAGGTCTACCCAAGACTCTCATGTGTAACTAGGACGTCTAATATTTCTTTCTGTTGTGGTAGATCTTAAGGCGTTGCTCATTCCATGATGTCGAGCTTTTGTTTTGAAAGAAATCCTAATTTCCTAATTTTCTTCTTCCTTTAATCTGACTGCTTAAGTCGTTGTGGGACCACACAATCACCAGAATCCACCTGATATGAACATATGTTAAAAATAAAAATTTTGCTTTGGACTGCATTTAAATTTTCCAATAACAATTGTAATACCTAACAAAAATTGTATTGAAAGTAGGGAAGACAGTTAAAATATGAGAAAATTCGAAAATTGAGGCCAGAAATACTCTCATATTGTAATAAAATTTGAAGACATGATATGTTATCTTCTATTATTGTCTGATCTTTTTATCCTGTATAGAAAATATTATTTTATAAAATTATAAAATCATTAATTAGCTTTTAAATTTAATGAATTACTGCTCGCCCAGCATGAAATTTAAGATTCCTACGAAACAATTTGGATGGTAGTGTCTCAGTGGTTAAGAGTGTTGCCTTCGAACCAGAGAACAGACCCTGACCGGACGTAAAGAGACCGATGTGTTTTTAAATTAAATCAAATTAAACCTCGTACCTCTCAGAGCACATTCAGCTTTGTCAGTCTCAGACCCGGTTGTTGCATTAGTGACACCTGTCGTCAGCTGGCAAGGCCACTAAGCCGACCTGGAGGGCCGAAATTTCAAAGCCCTTGTCTGGATATACCTCCGCAAAGAACAGCTGCTATATGTAATTTAAAGTCTGTCACAAGAATGCCCTAAATATATATTTATACATTTTATTATATAATTATTATATAATTTATATGCTTATTTTCCATGGCACAGTAACGCATGGCATGCGCACTTACATTCTAACATAACAACTTTACAGTTCTTGTAACTTTATTAATAAAAATTCAAAATAATAAATGATATTAATGGATTTAGCTATTGAATCCTCTCATTTGCGTGCCCAACGCTCGTAATAAGATAGGAGTGTAGTGAGCATATTTCATTTGTTACTAAAGTTATTCTACATATTTCCCAGAATTAAAAAATTGAATCAATTACCCATATAGTTACTTTAATACTATCAATTAAAATAAACATACAAATAAATTATATCTCATTCACGAAATGATCCATTCGCTACACTATACGCTACATACCCATGGCACGACTCGTTCTCGAGCTAATAGTGTCATTAAATATCATTGAATGCTATTATGATTGTAACTATATAGTATCTTTCTAATAACTAAGATTTATTGAACTGCGCTTGTGTTGTTTACATACAATGCTATGGTAAATGGTTGCTATGGTAAATTTTTTGGTTGCTGATTTTATAAGTTGTTGCACTCTAATATTCTATCATTAGGATTTCTTCCATTTTATACCTTTCAATAAAGCTACTAAAAGATTGAAGACATCGTTTCAAAATTTTTCTACAAGAAATATTATAATAATATCATAATTTTTCCGACTTGATTTCGGATTAGATTAATTCTAGTTATGGCGTTGTGGCTAAATTTTTATACATGCACTTACATAGCTCAGGTTTTCTGTATTTCGTTCTCTATTACAGGTTTGTGTCTCTGGGGCACGTCGTGGTTTTTACTGAAAGAGACCGTCTTACCGGGGGGATATTTGTTCAGTATGAGCACAGTCGTGATAACCGGTTACATTTTTGGACATACATTGGAACGATTCACAACCATACCACCACTGGTGGGGATGACGCTGATAGGTGCCATATACAGAAATTTTGGACCTACCAATTTTCTAGAAAACGCTGTGGCTAACGATATCGATTATCATTTAAGGTAAGAATGGCAGGAAAAAAAGAAATTCTTTTGTATCATTTACCGAATAGCACAATTATCTTAATTGATATTTTGTGGAGAGTTAGAAGGTTATGCTTCTCAGTGAAATTTATTTTCATGAACAAGCTCTCTTTATCATATGTAACAATTCTTAACTCAAAATAGGTTTGAAATTAAATAAATGTGTATTGTATTATGAATAAATTTTTGTTTATAAAGTAATTGCACACATAAGATGCAAACTAGATATAATTAATTAACGTGGACCTTTTAAATGTAAATATAACCACACCTTTGCTTTTAATGAATGGAAACAATTTAACCTTATACAGGCATTGTTATTAATTACCATTTTGTTTGTTCTTTAATACTGATAACGAGTATTATTTTCAGGCGGTTATATCCTGTAATAATCTTAACCAAAGGCCCTTTGACCTGGAACTGGGACTACATAAAGAGCAATCCCTGCCTCGTGTTCTCCCTGGCCACGCTGCCCTGGACTGCGGAATGTCTTTCCATCGCCATATTTTCCAATATCTTGATGAGTTTTCCATGGTATTGGGGTGAGTACATATACACCAGTTTGTATGTGATGGTGAAAGCTGGGTGTAACAGCTGAAACATGAAAGTGGAATCAATGAGGAGATGCGATCCCTACATAGTATGCGTGGGGTGTATTTGAAAGATAAATACAGGAATAGCGATGTCAGAGAATGATATTATTTGAAAGAAGTTGTAGTAACTACAGTAGAAAAAGGTATGTTGTGGTGATATGACTATCTGAAAAAAGAGGAATGAAAGTAGAGTAACAAAAATATATACAATAAATATGGGTGATGAAAGGGTCGGCAAGTAACACCCTAGAAAATCTTATACAGACCGAATTGGTGACATAGTAATAAAAAGCCAAATATTGAGTTCCCGAAATCGACGAGCTAGCACAAAACGTTTGATGGTTGTCAGTGAAGAAAGAGAGATACGCAAAGATCGTGCCATGTCTAAATCTATAGTCTATAGTCTTTGCCTATCTTTCTGCGAAATACTGAAAGTGTATAGTATCATATTTATTATTATGTAACCTACTATTATAGGGAAAAAAGGTATTTTTGTATTTTATAAGTAACAATTTGCAGCAAAATTCTATCTAGCTTCGATACTATTAAGTAGATGAAATTAAAAAAAAAAAGAAATAAAAAGCAAAAACAGCATTTTTCTATTGTTTTTCTGTCCACCAAAATGAATGAATGTAGTGTTCGATATATTTTGCGAAACAAAAGCTCAATATATTTTGAAGTTTAACACAAGAAGGGGAAAAATGTGACACAAGTCGCTAAAATAAATTGTGATGTTTATGGACCTAATGTAGTGTTGGTAAGAGTAGCACAAAACTGGTCCGAGCATTTTCGGTACGATAATTTTAATGTCAAAATTAACCTCGCTCTGGTCGACCTTTTACGGATAAATTCGATGCTATTTCGGAAAAAGTAGAACAAGATCGGCATATTAGTTCTTACGACATAGTTTGAGAATTGTGAATTGACCACAAAACAGTTTTGACCCATTTGTAAAAATCTGGGTATACAAAAAAGCTCAATACTCGGGTCTCACACGAACTCACTCTAAGAAATCTGATGAATCATGTGTGCTCACGATTTTCTATTGAAACGATAGCGTTTCAATAGAGAAATTCGGTTTTATAAGAAACCGAACCGTTTTTGATAAGATTGATCACTGGTGATGAAAAATTGATTATCTACGACAAGAACTTACGAAAAAGATCGTGCTCAAAAGGCAAGCATGCTCTACAGACTATAGCTAAACCCGAATTTATTCGAAATAAGTTAATAGCTATATGTGTGGTGGGATTGAAAGGGCATTATTCATTATGAGCTTTTACCGCTGAGCAAAACCATCAATTGGGAATTCCACTGCCAACAGTTGATGAGACTTAAGCAAAAAGTAGAGAAAAAACTGCCGGAATTGATCAACAGAAAGGACGTGGTGGTTTTTCACCAAGACAAAACCAGACCACACGCATTTTTAGAGTTTGGTTGGAAAGTGTTAATGCACCTACCATATAGCCCTGATCTTGCATCCTCAGATTTTCACCTGTTTCAGTCTCTTCAGAATTGTTTAAGTAGTGTTATATTAGGTTGCAAAGGACTGTCAAAACTATTGTCACAGTTTTGAAACAGAAGTCCCAAAATTTCTACAGCAATGGGATTATATTACTATCTATAAAATGGCAACAAGTTGTTGAACAAAATTGCAGACATATATATTATAATTAAATTTAATAAAATACTATGGAAAATTGTCTTGAACGTGTTTATAAAATATGAAAAAAGTTTTTCCACGACCTAATACAATCGGAATCATGATCCAATCAGCTTTAGAACTAATTGGAGAAAATCTGAACTCATACGTGTAAGCAATATTCAAATCTAAACACACCCTAAAAGTAGAAACTTCAGGAAAAATTTTTATCATTCGAAATTTTTAGAAATACCTAACTTAAGGATAATTTATTTGGGACTTAATCACGTGACGGCCGTAAATGTTTTATCGAAACATGATTAAGTCGTAAGTAAACGCGGAGCGCGGCCTAATGTAATTCTCAGTTAAGTTACGGGCGTACCGTTTTCATTTATAAATCATTTACAAGTTGCTCACATAAGCTACTTTCATAGATTAAATTTAAAACTTTGAAATAATTCATTGGTAACGATTTTTCTTTGCAATAAAATAAATAGTAAAAATTATGACCAATTTAAAAATATTTAATTTCTTTTTGAAGCATATTTTTTCGCCTTGTTTATCAATTAGCGTGTAATGATAAAGTTTGTGCCTTTTTGACAAAAAACAGTTAAGAACGTTTTTTGTTTTATTGATAGATCCCATAGTTTGTATCAAATACAGCAATGTTATTTACCTTGCTTTATAAATAGCGATGTACCAAAGACGTGCATCGTCATTTATAAAAGAGAAAAAGTGTTGACATTGTAACGTAACGTAAACCGGAACAATTGTATTTTATTAACTGAAACACGTATTTTAGTTAGTCATCATAAAATATTTTTATTATAGTGACTAATAAAATGCTTTTTTTATAATTTGTTTATAATTCAAAAATCAATTTAATTGATAGTAGTGCTGTTATTATTTTTTGTCAGATATTCACAATTAGAGCCACTATCAAAATATTCACCTGATTCGACATGAACTAAAAATAATCATGAACAAAAATTAGAGAAAAATACGTATTCATTTCCTCATTTATTACATCGAATGGACAAGGAGCTCGCTCCTCAGTGACTTCTTTGGGCGCCTCTGCCTCTACAAGAGTTTCGGTCGCAAGTGAAGCCCTATATTCATGATGTGATAAATCTTTTAAAGAAACAAGAAGTATAGTAATCTCTTTGTCGTAATTGTATTTCTTTTTTTTCAAATTTTCTCGTTTTTAATATTAGTAACATTAAATATATCAATGAAATATAGTATTAATAAAGTTTTATTTTTCTAAAACACCTTCAAACTATTATTGTAGACAAATTACTAGCAATATATATAGGTGTAAACACACTTAACGTAAAATTGGCCAACTTTTGAGTAAATTTCGCCTGTGTGCACCGATGCGACCATGCGTGATTGCACCTCGCACGACGCGCATGCTGCCTCTCGTTCAGTCTGTACCCCAGATCTCGCAACGGTATCCCTGGCCTTGTTAACGTCTCTAGTTCCCTATTTTAATAATATTAATTAATAATAATAGGGTCCCTATTTTCCCGCTCCTTCACCGATCTGGTCCTCGAACAAAGTACTCGATAAAAAGTGTCGTTTACCCCATTTACCCGGTAGCAAGAGTTGATTGGCATGGCGCCGTGCCGCGTGCGACGGAAACTCCACGCCCTCTCTACCCGTTTCGGTTGAGTTGAACTTAAATTTTACCGGAGATATGGTACTTGTGAGGAAATACTTCGCAAATATCATGTCTTCGGACAACGCAGCGCATGGAGTGCCAATTGCACGCGCCCACTGCTTATCCTGTGCGGCGAGTACACGTTGCACGGTGTTCGGTCACAGCGCGTCAGCCGCCCGCGCAGCCTTTACCCGAGCACTTACCATCATCGGAGACACGCCCATAGTCACATACTTACAGTTTCTATAATGAAATAACATCCGGCTGAGGGCTTGTTCCGTGTCTTCGCCCTGTACTATAACTTTTTAACGAATTTTTCAACCGTCTTTACGACATTCTCCGCCACGCCGTTGCCTTGCGGCCGGTAAGAGCTAGTCAAACTATCGCGTTCCGCATCATATAATTTTTAATTCCATTCGAATAGAATGGACCACCGTTGTCGGTCACGGCCTGCGGCAGTAGTCCAAAACGTTCGAAATTCACTAATGACACTTCTCGCGTTAGTAGTGGTCGTCGTTGACGTCTCGATCCATATCGTATGTGAGTCGACGACGACGAGGTACCGCAGACTCCGATACTCCACGAAGTCTCCGTGCAACCGCTACCCCACAGACGCGCCGGAAAAGGTCATTGCGTGAGCGGTGCGTGTGGAGACGACGCTGCTGCCAACACGGCTCGCACGCTCGGCGCAACGCCTCGATCTCTGCGTCTACGTCAATAGACACAATTACTTGCGATACTTTTTATTTTAACAACACCCAAGTAACCTTCGTGTAACTCGTGCAATATAGATTTTTAGAAATATCCGACTTCGCATATCCTCTCTAGCAAGACCCGAAACGAACTAATCTCTCAAGTTTTCTTATAAATTTGTGCCAAAATTACATGTGACAACCAAGTGTTTCTAATTTGGAGGTACTGCGACAGATCCTCAATCGGCCACTGTCGACTTCTAACCCTGCGTCCTTCTCTTTTCCGATCGCGCTATCGCTTTCGATTCCAATATCTATCTAAATTTCGATATTGATCCAGGTCTCTTGTAAATAATTAGACAAGAACATAATAAAAGGATATAATAGTATTGACAAAAAATTCACTGTGAAAACTCTATCGTTCGTTGTAATTTTACTATGACTTTCTTATTATTAAGCCATTATTATCAGTAATATACTTAAAACCAGATTGCCGATACTCTCTCATACTTTCGCTTTCACTCTACCTCACTATTTTACATCATATTTTTCTCCCCTTCTGTCCCTCTCAATCATCAACCCCCGTTTTAATACCACTCTCTGTTTAAGCTAAGCATACATTGGACATGACCGACAAAGTAAAATAAATTTAATACTTTCCAAATTTTCTAGTTATAAGGAGTTATATACTTATATTTAAACATACAACAAATAAACACTAATTTGTCTTTGATGTGACAATAAGTTCTATCAAAACATAACTTATCAATAAGTTCTACCTTGTCGAGTCATAAATAGATATATAGACAAACAGACAGCTTATATATTATAAGATAGTGTGCTCTATTAGTACTCTACAGTACATTAAAATCAGTTTGACTATTGCTGAGCTATAAAAACATATACAAGATAGACAAACGAATAAAACGTAGGATATGACCGAGCCCTGGAGTCAAAGTATCTCCATACCAAATTGCATCAAAATTAAGTCGTGAAAACATAACAGACAAGAAGAGACACTTTCACGTTTATAAAATTAGTATGGATAGGGGAATGACTCAGTAACTAAGTTTATCTAACGATGTGCTTCGCTAGCCGGTTGAGCTTCTACAGTTTAGCAATACCCCTAAATAAGCTCATATCCAAATTAGACTCGTATTTAATATAGACTAAAAACTGGAACAAGAGACAGCATCGGTTGTTTTTGCGACTAATGGAACGAAAAAAGACAGCACATTTAGCGTGACATCTGCTAAGATGATACAAGTACAAAACATAAATGTTCAGTCGAATAATTAGATGTCATTAAAAAAAAATCATCTTTCCAATAATTACTACGATCACAAACTGATATGTCCGAATAACAATAAAGTTTTCATTTCATAAGACGTAGAAAATATTGAAGGTTGATTTTCTTTCTAAGATAATGATTTTGTAATATTTTTCATCAATAAAAAGTGTTTTGGTTTTTTTCTTTCAAAATATTGAACCGTACCTTAAATAAACTATTTTTTCCAATATCAATTAGTCTTTTTTGTAATTACCAACATTTGATTATTTTTCGATAGGTAGAAATTTTTCAAATAGTCCCTTAATATCGACAATGATGTAAAATAATCGAACTTTGTACTTTCATTATTTTGTCCGGAACTTTTGCCATATTCACTAATTTAGTACAAAATATAAAAAACTTTTTTATCGCATACAAATCAGTTGCCCTATCGTGTAGTAGGAATAGTTATTTCAGGCCAATGACGACTATTTCATTATCTCATTTACTCTCTTATTAACATTACAACAAATAATTATTGTATCGAAGCTAAATCAACTTACTGATTACTTCCATTCTTACTTCTTTTATACGAGGCTTACAGGAAGTATGAGAGTCGATCCACATAAACAAAATTTCTGTTTCAATTGCCATTGTGATGAAATGTGCGTACTTTCTTCATTATGGTTCATTGAACGGATATGTGTATGTTGTAGTTGGGCTAGACTTATTAAGGAGAGTAACTTCTAGTAACTAGAAATTAACCTATTCTTTATTGCGCCATAACATAAATAATTAAGCAAATTATCATATACTAGAATCTAGTGTATGACCAATGTATATAATTAGGGCATTCATGTAGTGACAAACGCACAAAAATTAAGAAAGTGTAGATACTTTTTTCATACATAAATGCTTATAAGCGTCCTTTAGGGTTATTTTCTTTTTCGAGCCCACTTAACACTTACATCTTGACATATACTTATTACTTAGTTAGTTAATTGCACCATAAAGTTATAAGGTAATTTAAATGTATGTGGTGATATTTTTTATATCATTTCAATTGAATGGACTAGATTAAATATTAAAAGACTGTAATTGTGTAGGTTAAATACATGAATAAAATATCAAATACAAACGAAAAAAATAGACTAATATATAATGCGTCTGAAGAGTAATAATACTTGAATAAAAATTTAAGATCTAAAAAAAAAACACCTAAGAATTATTAAAAAGTCAGGAAATAAGTTGTACCGGACAGAAATAAGTTATTGCAAAAATAAGTGCGACCTATCTGAGGTGTGAAGTGATTGTCAAGGACCCGTTAGACACACGTACGTACCTAATAATCACGCGTTGGCGAAGCTCGTCGTATCAGATGTCGCATCATATACATACATATATATACCTTGTATCGTTACGCGCTTAAGTGTTTCGATAACGTAATTACGTCACCGGCGGCGCCGCCTCCTGAAGCGGAGGTACCGCCGATGCGCGCTGTGAGGTGGCGCGTTTATCGCTCACCCAGAGTATCTGCCCTTTCTCGACTGTAATTCGCACGAGTTAACCCCGAAAATGGTGTCACTCATTAATAATTTTCAGTAGTAAGCTGGACCTGTTCTTCAATTTCGAATACACATTTCGTACTTTATTTAAATTCATAGCTTTAATATTTCCACGAAAATTTAAATATTCTTGTTGTCTATAATGCAGTTTGTAACCCCCTTCAAATGAATTGAGACTATTTTTGTAAAGCATTTGCGAGAGGTAAAAAGCATGCGATCCACCAGAAAGTAGGTTGTTACCGCCGCCCATTGTTATGGACAATCATAGCCTCATTGAAATCACCAGTGCTGTAGAAAGAGGATATCTTATGTAAGGTGGAGTGGACTGATAGAGGCGAAGTGAACAACCAGAATTCTTACTTGCTGGACGAAAAGCAACAGCGGTAGCTATTGCTTTATATCTGGATTCTGTGAAATTATTGTATTTCGCAGTTCGTATCTGCTCATTTTCGCTCTGCAGCCAATTTGACCACGCTATGGCTCTACTACAATTGATTTTTTTTAGATTTGTAAAATATATTTTTTAATATGTTTTAACTCGATGTTGTATTTTGGTAGATAAGTTACTGTTATAAGTATCCCATCTTAAGCACTTCTACGATTTACATAGTTATTAGCTATCTCTTTTTCTTAGGGTCTTTTAAAAGTTGCCGTTTTCAGGCCTTCATTTAGGATCAATACTGGCGTCTGTTTCTCCTGCGGTAGTGGTGCCAACAGCTTCGGCTCTGGCGGCCCGCGGCCTGGGCACCGAGCGAAAGATAGCCCAGTTGGTCGGAAATGCAGGAGGCTTGGACACCGCCTTCACCGAGGGCCTATTCGGGATCATCAGTGCGGCCGTATTTTATCCTACCGATATTACCTATAGAATTGTGAAGGTAAATAAACATTATCCAAATTACATTGGGAACCACACATATGTATAATGAAATATTACAATTAGTCGATACATTCGTAAATGTCATAAGCATTTTGTTTTGCTTTATATCGTCATAAAGTGGTCACCGTTCTTTCGCACTATGATGAATTTATGGTGTTAGGTTTAGTACGTACTCTCCGTAATGAATAATATATTACGTCAAATAACGTTGCAATATGTTCCGTGATCGAAAGATGAATGAACAGACAAGGTTTAATCTTTACATATTAGTAAGGATTTCCTCTGTATTATATTCCTCTCTGCGGTGTTTCATTATGAAATATTAAAAATTACCTAAAACCAAAAGAGTCTCTTAGGCGCCTTTCCGAACACCTAAATATCCCAACGCCTACAAGAAGCCAGTTGGATACACATCGCGTCACATATGTACTAAATGGTTTATATTATACAAAGTAATTGAATGCAAATCATCACTTATAATAAAAAAAAATAACTATATGTTTGTAAGTATGATCACTCGATACCTATAACTATGTCGTTAAAAAGGGTCTAACGATCTTGTGCTACAAACAGCGGAAGCCGCACTAGTTAATGCATATGTAAACGTCAGTCACCATGAACTCGAATACAATAGCGGCGGTCATTAATAACGTTTTGTGACAGCTCCTCCGTTTCTGCTATATTATGAATTCCCTTAAGCATCCACCATACGAAACTTGGAAATTCTTTTGGGAAATATTGTCGTTTTTAAGAATTTGCAAGAAAAAACCTTTTTGAGTTTCGTCATCGTTCCGCTCGACGGAAATACCATCAGCACCATCTTCATGGCTGGCGTTCTACTACTTACTATACGCTTCGTGTCCTATATTCTACCAGTTATGGTGAAACTTTGCAATGATCTGCCGTCAGTGATATTCCCAATTAACTTCGATGTGGGTGGTCTTCGACAAAAAAGCGTATTCCTTTCCAAAATACCGACAAAACACTGAACGAACTCCCCTGAGTTTGTGAATGTCTATGGGAACCGGTGACCATCTACACACTAGAGGCCCCGACGTTCGTTTACTCCTTAAGAAACGTGTAAAAAGGTGGTTTTCTATTTTTTCTTCTTATAGGCAGTGCTGGCCGTGCCGTTGGGTATAGCGCTGGGGGTGTCGTGGGGCGTGGTGGCGAGCGCCGTCCCCGAGCGGACGGACGGCTACGCGGCGCCGGTGCGTAGCGTGCTCATACTGAGCGGCGGCCTGCTGCTCGTGTACGTGGCGGGCCACTTCGGTTGGGGCGGTACAGGTGAGATGGATAGAAATCATTTTAGTTCATAGATATGCAAACGGAACAATATAGGTTGTTTTAAATACTAAAAAAAAAGATAAAGAAAAGAATAAGAAAAAAAAAAGTGCACAAATGTAGACAAACCTGAGAATAAAAATTCATAAAAAGGGTGTAACATACGCTTGACAAGAGACAATATGGAAAATATGTCTATATGTTGTCACGGCTACGTCTGGACATTTACTATTAGGGAATACAATATAATGAATAATAAGACATGCGCCGTAGTGAAAATTTTGTTACTTACTCGTACGTATAAAATGAAATGAAGTGAAACTTCTTTTCAAGCTTTGAACATACAATTTTTGTTTTATTTAAAAAAAATAGGTTATAAGATATTTAGATAAAATAAAAATATTTAAATAAATATATATAAAGCAGATATTTAAATAAAAACAAGAAATGGTAATATACATATATTACGCTGAAAGTACGCATCCATAATGATTGGCGTTGTGTTCAATTATCGCTGATCAGACAAGTTTGATATATAACATATAGATTAATAGAGTTAGAAATGAATTAATAAAGAATGAAGTTTTGGAAAAAGAACATTTAACCGAATAAAGGTGATAGTCTCCGAGTGATCAGCATATTATTTCAAACGGGAAATAGACGAGTCTGAATCTTAACCAAGGCTGAATCCTCTTCTCATCTCTGAGAGCAGATCGAGCGGTCTTTTGCAGCCGTCGGCGCAGGCGTTTATGATGCCGGTCTTTAGCAGGCGCCCAATCGGCGCCGGATAAGATATAGAAGACTGAGCGAGAGGCCTTTCCATGCAGGGACGACAAAATCTGACTACCGAATACAATAACTAATTCTATTTGTTTATAAAATTTATATTGTGCACAAAGTGAGTGTGAGGCAAATAACTATAAATAAGAATTTCATATTCCTAGAGCAGAAAATGTTTGGGGATCTTGTTAAAATGAACTTTATCGAAACATTCGTGTTAATAATACCACGGTCAAATTTAAACTAGTTAAGTTTGCGAGTTCTGTAATGATGTAATTAGTTAGAGCCTTAATGTATTAATAGATAAATTAATTAGAAAGTATCTTTCAAGGAAAATTCGTTTCCTTATTCTTGCGATAGGTGTCTGCTCTAGTAACAAATAATATAAGAGGTAGCAAACATAAATCAATACGTACGTAAAGCTGAGCTCATTTATATGTAAGTGGCTGCTCATTCAGGTCAATAATTGAATTATATTCGGCCGTTGTTAGCGGATCGGGCCGGACCTATTTGTGTGTCCATCCCTCGGAACGAGTCCCGGTGAAGTTGCGCAGAAAACGTAATTCGACCTAAGGCCAGATAATAAAATTACTCGATAAATGAAAAGGGAACTCGACGACGTAAATACGAGTCCGTCCCCCCGCCGGGGCCGCCGCGGGCCGGCGCCGTGTCGCTGACGGCGGCCCGCGGCCCGGCCAGCCGTGACCGTGACCGCTCTGCGGGGCTAGGCGGGCGGCTTTCATTGTCGTAACCGCTCTTAGAATAGGATGATAAATGCACGGGATTGACGTTAGATAACAGATACGTCAATCCCATACATTCGGCTTTCTATTCTACAAACCATTTACGACAATAGACAGCCACTTGTCTATAGGCCTCCCGGAGTTCCGTCCCCCGGACGAGCAACAACGAAACTCGCTGATATTGATTATCTATATATTAACGATGTATCCGTTTGTCTAACTTTAGATAGATAGATTAAAGTATTTTAAAGTAAGAGTATTTTATTTTTTTTTTTAATTGACAATCATAAACATTCCAATATCGATAGGCTAAAGGAGGTTCGGAGATACTAACCATTGTCATCAATGTGGAGACATTCCCCAAAGACAACGATTTTATTTTCTCAGGAAAAAACGAAGTGATAAATTTGATTTAAATTAAAAAATCATTGCTCAATCCACTCGTGCACCGTCAAGATTATATAATAATATGTGACAAGACTATATTAAGATTATAATACGACATACTTGTCATTCGAGTGTACTATAAAAGTGCTCGTAAAACCTATTTGATTGTTTGTAGAAAAATGATGATATTGCTATAGTATGTGCCCTCTTGCAAAATTAAATATTCACATCATTGCTTTCACCCCGATTCGAAATAAAATTGTAAGCTCAAATGCAAGGACGCGTTCAGCCTTCGAGTCGAGGCGGGTCACACATAAGAGGTTCAATCAGGGCTGGCCCTAATTTGATTACAATATTAAGACAAAGAATCGGGCCGGGTAGAGGGGTCGTAACCCCATGACACCCACGGCTCTTGCACCTATTCACCACTGCGCACATATCCGTGCCTATAAAAACTAACTACTTATTGCGTAGATTAAAACAGCAATTTTACCTGTTACGTACGTACGTACATGTAAGTAGAATCTTATAATGAATTGCTTGATATAAGTTTTACACTCCAAAAATTGATAATGTAAATTATTTTGACTAGATTTTTTTAAAAGCGCTATGACTATCGTTTTAACAATTTATTATTGTTAACCTTCAAACTGACATTTAGTTAAATAACATTTATGCAATTAATAATTACACTACAACACTCGTAAAAGAGATCATAACCTCAACAACCCCAATGGAACAGCAGCGAAACCTAATGAGAATCGTTTGCACAAACAACTCGAAAACGGCGTCATTACTTTAATTATTAAACTCTTAAGGCTCCAACAATCGCATGGGCATGGTGACGAGATGCTAATTATTATTATAAGAAAAAATTGAGACAATTAAAAGGCATCATCAAACGGCAACGCCTTCAGCGAGGCGACCTAACAAACAACGTACGAGTTTAATATCCCGGGGCTGTGCAAACTCGCAGCCTTCACATTAATTAAGCCCAATCAAAAGTTACGCGTGCGCGGGCGGCGCGCGGCGTCAAACGATTTAATATAACGCCCGGAATTGGCGCGGCTCTCTACGAAAGATTACACTGACAAAACTTCCCTCTGCTAACGAGGGCGCCGTGAGCCCAGCGGCGGTGACTCCCGGCGTGCTCCACGCCTCGCGGCTCCCAGAATCTAGACGCGGCTCGATTGTTTAAAACATGCCGATTAACAATATCGAAGGTGTCGTCTAGTGCTTGTTTCGCAGTTGCGAATCGGTAAATTTTATCATAGATCAAATACTGTGGAACTATTTTCGAGGTAAATTATTGAATTATTTTACTTATAAACTGTTTGATTTATCGAGATGAAACGGCATCCTGTATGGCCTATATGTATATTAACTGTTTGATTATACCTATGTGCTTTAGCACGCGTGATCGTCTAGCCAATTAATTTAATGAAATTATTTAGCGCCGAACAGTCTGACTTTGAATCGGGATCTGAAGTTCGACTCTTACAGGATTCACTATCTGAACCTAGATTTTATCAGATTGTCGCGAAACTTCACGAACTGATGTTGCGATTTGCGTGCTTTTCACGCTCTACAAAATATTGAGCTGTGTACTCTCTTCCCGCGCTTACAGCGTCAGGGTGTTTCCCCACTCGTTGTACCGAAATCAGTCAGCAGTAGCGACCGTTAGTTATTTAGAACGACCGCAGTCTAGCTCTGTTGAGTTCTGGGGTTCGGTGGCACATTTTTGCGAAGCCATGTAAATTGCCTTATTCGGCCCAAGGAAGTCTCTCCAATCCGTATGGTAATAAAGTATAGACAATTATTTTTTTATGTGTTCAATATTAATTATAAAGAGAGAAAACATTTAATTTTCTGAGTATTCTAAAATTTCGGTCACATTGAAAATGTATGTATAAAATAAAATCATATTCTCGATACTTTTCAAGCATCGGAACTTCAGAATAAACATCTTTAGCACTAGGGCTATTAACGTAGAAACTCAGTATGAGACTATTTATATTATAGTCAAATCAAATATTATACTATCTAAGCATCGGTTACTATTAACTCGGATCTCAAATGAGACAAATAATATCGAATAAAATTTCAAATCCAATAAGAGCAATCAACCCTACGATCGAATTACCTAAGTGCATTAGAGCACTCCAATTCGTTCATACACGTATTAAAATACTAATTACATAAATTTCTTTAAGTAAATTACACCTTATAATTAACATTCCATGGGAAAATAACACGTTTTACACAATACGCAGTGAAATAAAATAATATACAATAAAGTTAAATTGAAGAAAGGAAATTAAATTAGTGTAAGTAGTAAAGTATTATAGTTAAGCATTTAAAATATACTGTCATTATCGTGTTGTGCAAGATTTCCTATATCTAAACCGTACTTGTTTCGGCAAACTATTTATTGCGTGACTTTATTACAATGTTTTATTTTTGTGTAACATAACCACCTCTAGGGATAGATAGGAGTTCAATTTTCAATGAAGCCAGGAGTTGGACCCAATCTCCTTGCACATGGAGCCCTGTTTGCAAAACCATGTAACCCTCGACGAATAGTTCTGATATGTATCAGACACCTGTACTTTAAATATGACATCACCAAGATAAATCAAATGCAAAAAGGGAAAATTAATATCTAGGTTAATAAATTTCATTTTAAATTTAGGGACAACTCCCGAGAGCCAGTGCTCATTTAGATGAATGAACTGCCAGCCTGAAACATAACTATTTATTAGGAAATCTGCACACAGGAAAATCAGTACATGAATAAATATTAATAATCTTGTGGGATCACCGTTCGCGACCTCATCGCTGGACTGCAGACTGCTTCTTAACTTAGCAGCTCGCTCGTCTCAATTCACCCGCGCTCGCGCCGGGGTCAGCGCCGATCGCGGCCTCCGGAGAGCAAATGCTGCTTTCTCTCTTTTTTTCCTAGAGAGACTAACGCAAAAGTGCGCACGTTGCGATCTGTAACATTCATGTTAAGACACATATACACGAAACTTAATTTAAACTTACAAAATAAATATACAAATGATAGTATCCAAATTCACGTCATGAATTGAAATGACAAACTGTAATAAAATAATCAAATAATATCAAATCAACTACCAACGAATATCAATTAATCAATCAAATAAATCAACTATTAACCTAAACAGTCAACTAAATCGATAATTCTCATCCAGTCTCACCTAATTAATTATAAATAAATATATCATCAACTCATTTCTAATCAATTAAATTATCGATAATTCACCTAATCATCTAAATCAAACTACACAAATATCACACCTACATCAAACCATAAGGTACATCTTAATCATCTTAATCGTATTCCATAATACAACTAATAACATTAACCATAAACTGTCCCTATATCAAAATGTGAACAAACATGATAACACAATACGTGTAGTGAAATGTATATAAATTTATAATAAAACCTCAAATTAATATTTTCGGACAGCCAAATCAAGGCTAATAGCAAAAGATGTACTGTATACGTTCCCTTTATATATATATATATATATATATATATATGTATATATATTTACGAATGGTAATGCGTGCCTCTAAACAAAGACACATGTCCAAAACAATTTATCTGAAACGAAACTCGTCTTTCTTACAATAGTTTTTTTATTTACTTTTTTTTATGTACTTATAGAGAAACGCGTTAGTCGATCTAAAGATGTCCCAAACAAAAAACTGTTTTTTTTTTTTTATAATTTCCAACGGCACAAGCTCGTCAAAAGGATTGAACTACGAGTATACTGCGTTTCTATGAATTCGTAATATATTTTGTACTTTTATTTGTAGATCTAAAACTCCGTTTCTTAGGTATGCAAAACGTTTCGATATGGCCCCCATCAGTCATTGAAACTAATAACATAGATCTCACGTAATATTAGTTTTGATTTATTTTTTTATTACCTATAAAACAAATTATGGAATACAAGTCATTTGTCATATTTTTGTCAAGACTTTTAACAAAAAGTCACTTTAAAACAAAATTTGCCGTCTTCCTTTTAAATAGTTTTAGCCCGAAGAGATATTAAAAGGAGAATATGGAGCACAAAATTAATCTTAAAAGTGACTTTTTATTAAATATAAATTTAAAAGGAATTCATGAACTTAAAAGAGTTTATTGTTTCGTGTACTTCGACTTACATTTCTATATCCTACCGGAGCACGATCTCGATGATGTTTGATTGGTGCACATCAGCCGCGATGACGTGCACGGGCGCTACTATGATGTTATTGACACTGTCCTGCGACTGATTGCAGCGGGCGTGGCGGTCATGGTGTGCGCCGCCACGGCGGCCACGCGCTTGGCGCGCCGCGGCTGGCCGCAGAGCGCCAGCCCCGTGGCCGAGGTGTACAAGGTGCTGTGGCGGGTGGCCGAGCCGATGCTTTTCACCCTCAGCGGCTACCATTTCGATGTTAGCGCACCATTATTTCGTTATTCTATAAATAATATAACAAAACTTGTAATATTTTGCTAGATCGTTGGTTAAAAACTTATACTGATTTTCAGGACTCTATTTCAGAAATCTCATAAAGAGCCAGCAAAAAATATTTCTTTTTTATATTTTGCATATTATCAAATAAATTCGAAAACATGGATTTGTTCTGGAGGATGTCTTGGCCAATGTAAGAGCGTCCGATTCGACTTTGGTTTCACTATATTTTTTTTAGAATTTCATGCATAAGTAGTCCATACGATCCCTTGGTGAAGCCTTTTTTATTTTTGCTCTGCTTATCGTCATAAATATCTAGCCCCTAATGATAACAACTAGACACTTAAGAAACTTGTAAACTTGTAACATTACCTGTGTAATCTGACTTTACACCGTAAATGATAGGTAACGCTTTCAGACACCATTACAACTCTTTGTGATAAGCTGCAACTATCGAGATAGGTGACGCTCTTCATAATCGCCACACAAGAACAGTAGAATATATAGAACTCTACGTCACATTATAATAAATACATAATAAGTTTCGATCATTTTTTTTTTTTTACCTTCGTTAATAATTAATTAACGAAACCTATATTGACTGTAATTAACAAAAAAATATTTTTAATTTATTTCGGTGAAGTATTGAACTAGCGCCACGATACTTTTTACATTTAGCATGTGAGGAACTTTGTACTAAATTCGCGCTTATGAATGTTAAAAAATAACAGTTATTAAATTATTAAGTCGTACGTATATACAAGGATTAATTAAAGTTGATATAATGAGCAGAAAAAATAGAATTAAGAATGCTATGTTTATAGTACAAAATTATGAAAAATTATTTCATCAAATTTCTATTAAATTCTACATGGGAATATTAAGTGATGAACGGAGATTGATGTTTCGAAATAATGTAAGTATGATGGGGCTAAATTTGAAATATTAGTCTATAGGAATATTTTAGTCTTTTTTCGCCTACCTCTTCTAAAATCATATTGATACATTCATTTCATTTTTTTTTTTCGGCATCCAACTGCAAAGAAAATTTTTGCTTGGTATTTTTATATGGTAATATGAAATATAAGTAATAAATTGCTTTAATATAGTATGATAGTACTTTTTTAGTATGTACAAAAGCCGACGTGCAAATACATAAATCTAGAAAAAGTTTGGAGCAACGCCAGGCGCCACCGTACTACTTTGCGCCAGTTTAAAAACAACTTGGCAGACATGAAATTGTATAAATGCATTTTGTCATTTAATGGTTTGTTATAATAAAAGTTAATTCAACATTTTTCTTTTCGATGAATTAAGATTACTTCATAAATGGTGGCCTGTGGGACGAGCTTAAATAATTTTTTTTTTTGCATAGCCATTAAAAAGATTTCAAAACTGTAAGAAATAATAGAAAAAAGGACTATGAACATTAACACTATCTCAAAGAAAATAATTTATAAAAATTTTTATATCAAAAAGACATGAACAATATGTCAAATAAACGCTTGAAGAACTTTTAATTGGCTTTCATAATATCATTTGAAATAACATTACTTTAATTTTTTATTGTACCGGTACATTTCGAATTTAATATACACTTCAAGAATATTTCTTACTTAACAATACATGCCTGCTACAGGAATTTCAGCTTTGTGCACATGTATATTAGAATTATACTCCTTATATAGGAATGTGAATATTTTTAATACGAAAAAAATCTGATACGTATTAAAATTTTTTCGACTCGAAATTCTCAAAATGTACTATTTATAAATAAATAAAGTATTCTAGGGAAAGTCACACCATGGTTATGTATTTATCGGAAAAAACAAGCTAATTTTGAGCAAAAACTATACATTTATGATAAGGTTTTATATAAATCTTGTAATAATCATTTCTCAATACAGGTGATACTGAGATTAATTACACTTCAAAGAAGTAAAGGAAGATGTATAGAGTCAGTAAAAGGTTATTATATTTTTTTTATACAAATTAACGCAAAACTGCTACCAGATTTTGCTTTTGTATTACGTTCAAAACTAACTTGTTTCATAGAATCAAAGATTATATTATTTTTAAGTTGGTCATAAAAAACAGCAATTGATGAAAATATAGTTGTAGCAGATAGTATTTTTATTTCGAAATACAATTATCTGTTAATGTTAAACATTGTTATTCTTCGTTATAAATAAAAATTTTCTTTAAAAGTATAAAAAAAATAGTTACCTAATTAAATTCTACGTACAATAAAGCATCCAAATAGCAATTCAATATTTAATCTACTGTTAAATACTGCTAATGCTTTAAATATTTGAACTTTACCTATCAATAGATTTTTTTTTTAATTCTTGTCTATCAAAATGACTGTCAGCTTCCAAAAAATAACTCCTTTTATACGTTGTAGCTATTATTTACTTATTATTTACGTCCATTATTATTCACTTAAACGTTTAATACTCATCCTAAAATAAAATGAAAAGCTAAATAATTAAATCTTTCCTTTCGATTAATGTATTTTTACCACATAAATGTTACCTTTAGAAGTTAACGTCCCAAACATAATATATTCATGAAAGGTCCTAAAACAATAGAGAACGAGATAACGGTTTAACTCTTTAAATAAAAACGATTAGGTATTGGCAATTGCAACCTTAGTATGGTATATTATAAGTCTATAATACATAGTCGGTGACCTTTGTCTACGTGTACCTAATATAACTGTTTTATATCAGGCTTCAGCTTGGAGTGCTCACGAGCTGGGCCTGGCGATGGCTTGCGCCGGCTGCGCTCTGGTGGTGCGTCTCATCAGCGCTTTCCTCATCGCGCTCGCCGGTAAACTCACCGTCAAGGAGAGCATCTTCGTAACCATCACGTGGATACCAAAGGCCATTGTAGAGGTCAGTCTCTAGTAAGCATCAATCTCTAACTTCATTAACGACACGAAATCAGTCACCAGATCACGTGCTACTAATTTTTTATTCGTAGTAATTCGTAATTTAAGTATATGTACAATATAAGGTCGAAGAGATATGACAGCAGGAGGCTTTCGAAAGCTAGCGAAGCGGAACCTCTCAAAACGGTCGTGGCCACATTACATGAAGCCTGAGGATGGTCACACGTAATAATTGCACCAATATGCGATCCTTGTTAGAGGATTATCCTGTAAAACGCGTTTTATGCAAATTTTTAAAGTCAATCTATTCAAAAACCATTTATCAGACGACTACAGGGCTTTTAGGTATTTTCGAATACGTTTACCAGCATAGACCATCCTACATGAATAATGAAAACAATGGCGGGAATACTGACGACCGGACAAGGACTGATATGCCCTTGCTTTGTATGAGCCTACCCCTTAAATTATGCTTAACTCGATTGGTGTATGTCCTCTAATTTGTACCTGGGATGAGGTGACTATCCTAAATAAATATTTAAGAAATTTTATAGACTATTTGAGATTGGATGAGTATGAAAAATAACTCTCGGCGTTATTTGTCAAAGATATCTCTAAATGCTAGACATTTACACATACAAGTCATGAGTAATATAGAGTCAGATTAAAAGGTTTCTTTCGTATTTTATGTACAAATTCAGGATGTCACCATATTTTATTTACATTTAATTATAATATATATATAACCTAAAGAATTCTGAACATACCGAAACAGGTGAAAATCTGAGGGAACAAAGCCATATGTGGTGAATGTATTACCACTTCCCAACCAAAGTCTCTCAATATGTGCCGAGTAGCCAAAGATGTGTGTGGTATGGCGTTACCATGATGAATAAACAGAAATTCCGGTCGTTTTTCCTTTATTTTTTGCTTGAGTCTTATTGAAGCAATATAGATCCAAATTGATGGTTTTGTACGGCGACAAGAGCTCGTAACGAATAATGCCTTTCCAATCCCACCATACACATAGTATCAACTTATCATGAGTTAATCTGGGTTTCGTTACAGTCTGCAGAGCTTACCTGCCTTTTGACCCTGATCTTTTTAGCTCGTCCTTGTCGTAGGTAAACAATTTTTCATAACCACTAATCATTTTTTTTCCAAAACGGTTCGGTTTCATTACGTTTCGATAGAGAATCGCAAATGGGTACACGATTTTTTAGATTTTTTTCAGTGAGCTTTTATCGGATCCAAGCGTCGAACTTTTCGGTATATCCAGCTTTATTCAAGTGAGTCAAAACTGAGGCTATGTCGTAAGAATTAATATATCAATCTTGCTTCACTTTTACCAAAATGCCATCGACTTTATCCGTAACAGGTCGCCCAAAGCGAGGTTCTTTTTGACATCAAAATTACCGCATTGAAAACGCTTGACTCAGTTTTGTGCTACTCTTGCCGACAATACATAAAGATCACAAAAGTTTTTTGCGGATTGTGTCGTATTTTTCCCTTTTTTATAATAAAACTTCAAAACTTATCGAATTTCTACGTCAGTTTCACGCATCTCAGTGCACAAAAAAATAATAAAAAATGACGGGACACTTTTTACTTTTTGTTTTTCTTTTATTAAAATGATGGATGACTATTTGATGATATCAAATCTAGACATGTACGAACAGCACAACCAAAAAGATTTTACTGCGACTATTTATTTATGAAATACGAAAAAAGAGTTTCCCCGATCTAATATATTTAAGTATTTGCTTAAAAAAAACTTTTTCTCCTACCTAACAATTTGTTTTCTTTTTGGCATTAACAGCATTGCCTAGGCATCTGATATTACTCGCACTAATTTTTTATTAGTACGTAATTTTTTGTTTCATATACTATTTTGACTTTTATTACGTCGGATTTCAAATTTTATAGGATAAAATTTAATATAAACAGTTAAAAATGTTTGAGAAAAATTATGATCGACATAAACGCAGATCTAAATTAAAGTAAACTTTATTTATATATTAGTCGACCACGCAGTCATGAATTTACTTAAGAGGCTCTGCACATGTTCAATAACGTGCCTGTGGATATGGTAGCTGTCATGAGGCTGACAGGACACAGGACGCTAAGGATTCCGGCTTGGCCAAAAGCTTGGCTACCTTCCCGGATGACTAAACCTATCAACATAAAACTTACGCACTTTCTGATCCGATAAGAAGAAGATTGGTGAGCTGAAAGTACCCATGGGCTAGTTTTGCTGACATATTTTAGCTTCATTTGAAGTTTGGAGATAGGAAGAGAACACACACAGTACCACTATATCAGTCAGAGTACAAAATTAAAACTAAAAACTGATTTAATTGCAAAATCCCACATCTCCGGGACACTTCACCACAATGTGGGAAAATGGTTTCATACTTTTGAATTAGAAATGATACGGCTTGCATTATTATTAACGGCGAAATTATCATTCACCTTCAATTTTTTTATTATATTATTATAATGGCAGAATCAATGAATAATTTTGACATTATGCTCAAAGACTTCAGAAATGTTTGTGAAGGTTTCTAAACGTGTAAATGAACAGGATGAAAATAATCTTGAACTCACATGTTAAATTCAATACAGAGATTGTTAAAAAACTCTCCAGTCAAAAATGTCGACGAATAATTGGAACGAACTGTGCGATTAGATAGATGCAATCTCAATAAGGAGTTTACACGGAGAACCCAGCTCGGCTAGGCAGGATCACATAATTACGGAGGATCTAAAGGGCAATAGATCTCAGTGCCTGTAGACGAAAATCATTGAACGTTATACGTTTCCACTATGCAATATGAATCGCCTACATGGTCCCTTAATTTTTATTTTATATATAACATTATTTAACGTGCCAAATAAAAGTCGTTCTCGGAGTTTCTCAGCAAGATTAAATCTGAAAGGAATAAATTCTCAGAAGAACGAAGCAATGGTCAAGCTAAATCGCTCGTAAAACTGATAAACGTCGGGAAAGAAAGATTTTAGAGTGGAGACCATGAACTGGACGTCCCACCGTGAGACGGTCTCCCGCTGGATGGACTAGCGGTCATGGGCCTCCGTTGATTGTAAAGGGCTAACACCATACGTCGTAGAAATTGAAGTAATGAGTTTGAAATTTTGGTGGTAGTGATTTCGATTTTTCTCAAGAGATACGATACTTGTGAAAGTCATCTTCGGTGAACAGATTGTTCATGTTATTGACTTTAATTTGACATTTTCTGATATACGATTTATTAACTTTTATAAAAGATAAGAACTATCAAAGATACTTCATCTAAAACAGAGATTTTACATGCGAATGAGACCGATTTAAGCCTTCAAATTCACCATGTATATTAATCCATACAAACATTTCAAAATGTCAGTTGCATTATTGAAAATTAATTGCAGCTTTTAGTTTAACGAATAAAATCTATTTTGCGGCAAACGAAGTTTAAAAATAACCAATGCTCGCTTGTTTTAGTATGCAGTATCTCGGTGTTCACGGGTTGCTGGACGCTACGCTACATCACACTAATAGTTTATCATGCGTCATCTTAAGGGGAGGTCTAATCCAGAAATGGAAGTCCAATGACTGGAACAAAGGAACAAAATGAACCTTTACCTTTATACAAATACGGTATCACTGTTAACCAAATACCTTATAAGACCATCTGTAAAACGGTTGTCCCTGCAGGCCATCTCTGAAACATTCCGCTGTGATATTTATCGATGAGCTCCTTCACTTATACATATTATCTGTGAGTTTTGAGCTCAAAATTTTAAAACACGATGGACGTTCGAGCCATCCCTAAAACTTCTACTTTCTAGCTCAAAGTGCTAAAATTAAAAGAATAGTAAATTATTAAAATTCACAAAATTTTTGTTCTTAGAATTCAAAAATCAATAGTAATGAAAAATCCGCTTTTTTTTATTTTTCGACTACAATATCTTTGGAACACATTGTTTAATTTTCATTTGCTTTATGGCATCCAATGCAGTTTTTAAACAGAAAAATATGACCAAGTACTAAACACAAAACCGTTACTTTGAAAAACCCTTTTTATAGACTTTTCTGTTAACGATATCTTTCGAACGAATCCATCAATTTTGATACAGTTTACAATAAATTATATTGTTTTTTAAGCAGTAGTGTTGGTTAGATTTCAAAACTTATCTGTAAAATAGTTAGTAAAATATTCTGAACAACACTTATTGAAAAATTTTTCGCCACACACACACACAGAGAGAGAGAGAGAGAGAGAGAAAGATATATACATATATATATATATATATATAGATATAGATATAAAGATATTATTCGGAAAAATTCTGAAACGAATTTCTAAAGCCTATCTGATGAAATTAATAGGAAAATAACTGATGAAAATTCTATTTTCCAAAGTCGGTCTGAAAACAGTATCTTCGAAATTAACTTCGAGACCTGTTGAAAGCTCAATTTTCGAAAATTGAATTGAAAATAGTAACTTTTTAATTTTTTGAAAGTTACGATTTCAACTAAAAGAGCTGTAATATTTTGTATGTCAAATAAAATCAAATGGAAATAAATAACACAAACAACCAAATGATTAGTTGGGCCACTTAGGCCGGCAATGTTCAAAAAAAATATGGTTAATAGCTTGTAAATGTATGGAAATTCTGATCAGTTGAATGGTCATAGCAATTTGAATTTTCTTCATTCAATGTTTGCACGGCCAACGTCAGATCACACTTAAATTTATTCTAAGTGGAGTGCCGCTTCAAGGTAACTTCGAAAGTATGAAAAGATTTTTTTATTATTTTTATAATATTCTTCTAATTCTAGTAGTTAATTGCAGTTCATTTTAATGTTACTATTGTAATAGTATTGCTATTTTATAGCTCTGTAGAGCTATAAAATAGCAAGTTATATTATATTACCATTTAATAAAATGTCGCTATTTTTGGTTGATAAATGGTTATTTTTGGACAATTTATTTTTATTTTCTTTTGAATTACAATTTTTTTAAATCTTAAACTTTGTATCTCTATGTACATTTTTTGTTTAATTTGATAAGCGATCCTTTCGAGGATAAAATCAGAAACATGCAATTTTCAGTTTCTTTTTTAATAAAAAGTCAGCATTACTTAATACACTGCACATTTTTTAAATTGTGCCTGTCCAGAAGAACCATTCACTTCAATTCTGATTCCAAATTTTCTTTTTATATCATCGTTCCCAAAGCTTACTCCTAAGTTTAATGTTCGATTGCTCAATATCGTATCTGTATTTGGGCAAATGTTTACCAATATTTCCAAGGTTCACTACGTGCTGCGCATTAAACAATATTTGACGGACTAAGTGATCCTACGAGTGTTTTCGCAGTTGCTTTTACTCTTAACGCTATGTACTGACGTAGAGCTAAAAATAATTGAAATCAACGTGTGGAACGCGCACTATACGATATTCTAAAAGTAACCAGTCGCGTCGTACGTCGCCCCACCCACGCGCAAATACACTCAGAATTAGATACCATGGTGATAGATGGGGGGTGGGTGTTTTTTTTGGATTGGTGATGTTTGAATTGTGCAATAATCGGATCACTAGTTTTGGAGTAGTCGATTAGGAAATTAAAATAAAATTCAAATGGATAAGCGGGCTGGTTATAAGAAATACAAAGATACGTGTTCTTATAACCTATTAATACGTTATTTATAAATAGTAAAGAAAATATACTAAAACAAGCACTCCCTCCTTATCTAAAAAACTAACTGATTTAAGAATTGAAAAAAAAACATACAGAATATAATGGTTCACTCACAGTTTACAGGAAACCTTCATGAAGTTTAAATCTTTAAATTTCTACGCGATAAGCTAAATAGCCCTAAAAACAATCTGTGTTATTTTACCTCAAGGACTAATGCAATGATTTACAGTATGTAATCCTCTACAAGCCCGTCTGTCTCGTGCTTGGCTAGTTTTTTCTAAAATTTACTTAAAGAAGACATCATGCTGGAGCCATTATAACATTTGTTTAATGTATTTTGGCGTGGTCTACGTTTGACACGTTATTTTCCACTCGATAGGACATGTTTTGAGAAACCGTTAAATATTATATTGAAGTTAATTATAGAATTTCGCAATAAATTTCAGTGAGGGTTATTTTTATACTTTTGTTTTTTACGAAGGAACTTTTTTGCAAATAAAGTCATTTAAATTGTTATGTTTCAGCTTTTAATAAAGTTTTAGTTAATGGCGTAATGTATGAAAATTAAAAGCATAGCTTTTTGCTTGTAATTTACATTTTTTTAAACATTTCCACACTTAAAATCAAAATTTAGTCTTACTAAACTTTACATCTGACATTAAACGACTGACTCTGATATTTGCAAAAATTCGAACTTTTTATATAAAATACTATGTTTTGTAAAATATGCACTTGAAAGACAGAGAACTAATATTTAATATATACACAAAATAAAGCAAAGCTTAGATATGTTATTGCGTGAACTGAAAATAAATTCGGCCAATCGAAAACAAAAAGCCCGTGTCGAAATTAATTGAAAGCTCCCGTTAACACATTTAATGCACGCGTGTCGATGTTCCGGCGCGCAGAATTAAAATCGGACAGCCCGAACGCGCTCGTGGCTTCGGGATAAGGTAATTTGTCCCGTCTTCATCTATTTGCTTTTTGATCCTTGACGACACTCGATTCCAAGAATTGTCTCGTCATTATTTAAAAGTTGAAAACATGCTTTTTAAATATATAATATAAAACAATCTATATATACAGGATGGCATCGATCATGCATCTTTTAGAAAATATTCATAATCTCCTTCCTTTTTATAACCACTTTACCAAAGAAACCATAGTCATTGAAGTAGTTTTTTTTGAGAAAAATATCTTAGAACCTAATGTCTAAAAATTTGCAATGTTCCAACCCTGCGACCTTGCTGGAAGTCGTGTATCATGCCACGTCCACCTAACCAGAGTACCTGCATCGGTCGTTGAACTTCTAAGGACGTTTAAATATATATACATAAATATTGTGTATAGACACATATCTATACATATGTATATCTATATAATATAGATCGGATCCCTTAAGAAGGACGAGTAAGAAACTTAAAAGCTTTGAACGGTTCGTGTACAACCTTAATCTACGTACCAGAAACTGACTGAATGATTGATTAACCGCGCAGCTGAAACGGCGAAGAAAGAGAAATGAAGAATAAATTGAAGTCGAGCTGGTTTTAGCTATGTTTCTCACTAAATAATCGGAAATTTCACTAATTTATATTATTTTCAACTTTTCGCAATGAAATCTTAAACATTTTCATAAAATTAAATAGTTACTATTTTCACTCCAATTTTCGAAAATAGAGCTTTCAACAGATTTCGAAGTTAATTTCGAAGATACTGTTTCAGACCGACTTTGGAAAACAGAATTTTCATCAGTTATTCTCCTATTAATTTCATCAGATAGGCTCCTAGAAATTCGTTATGTTTCAAAGATACATTGTAGAAGAAAAATTTTAAAAAGCGGATTTTTCATTCATATTTATTTTTGAATTCTAAGAGCTGAAAAAGTTTGTGAATTTTAATAATTTCCTGCTCTTTTAATTTTAGCACTTTTGGCTCGAAAGTAGTAAGAAGTTTCAGGGACGGCTCGAACGTCCACCGCGTTTCAAATTTTTGAGCTCAAAAACTCACAGATAATATATGTGAAGGAGCTCATCGATAAATATCATAGCGGAATGTTTCAGAGAAGGCCTGCAGGGTCAACCGTTTTACAGATGGTTTTGTAAGGTATTTGGTTAATAGTGTATTTATTAAAATCAAAAACAAATTGATGACATTAAAATTTAATCATAGTGTAATGTATCAAAATCCTTTATAAAATATCTGTAGAAAATATTGTCTAGGCTGAAGTTTAAGTTTGGGAAATTATTTCTAATACTTACATTGCTTTAGTTTGTTTTTCAAACAATTACCAAAGCAGGATGTTGACATAGACAAAAACAAAATATTAAAATCACGTAGTGCGTAAAAGCTTAGTTAGATCTTATATTTGCGTAGTTTTTGACATTAATCACTAGCCTTTGAATTTGACGGTACTGCTGTTTGGGACGTTGTAAGTGTAAACTTGGAACGTTAATTATTTATAAATTAATTATTTTTTTTATTTATTTTTTATTTAATAATTAATAATATATTATTACTTAATATTAATTATTATTATTGATTTATTAAATGTATTTACATACAGCGAAAGCAACTTCGTTCCGACCGGGCGTCCACAAGAAACCTCATTTTTTATTTCAGGTCAACGGTCTCAAACCTAAATTTATATAATCACATTGTCAATAATAGGATCAATGCGAACGTCGGTGCGGTCAAACCCGGTGCCTTCCAATTCTAACGCAATATTCTTAATATCTAAATCACAATCGCTCTTGGTACTGTCAGAATGTTAGCGATAGCCTTCAGATGGTATACTGTCAAAGGCCAGCACATGGTACTCGATCTTAATATCGCTACAAACTTTACGTCCGAAATAAAGACAACTTTGCATAAATTCTGTCCCGACAGGTTTTATGTTGAGTTATACGTACATCGAAAACTGTAGTGAACCTTCAGTACATTTTCAACTTTACTACTGGTCTGTGCTGTTGGAAACTTTGTACTACTTTGTACTTTTAATACTACGTACTATCCTCCAAAAATTCATAGTTTGTCTGACGAGGAACAAAATATTACAAAGTTCACCGACTGCGGACGAGAGCCGAATTCCATTATACTTTATAAAGAAAAGGAAGACAAAATGTGATAAACAAGGCCATTTGCAGATTATATTAGTCCGTCTTTTTCGATATGGACAACGTCGTTTAGCATCGCGTGCAATGCTCCTTCAGAGACTCGTCTAACTGTACAATTGTATACGCAATAGTTATTGGATTTCGTTTAACGGATTTTTTGTAGCGAAATATGACGCTGATAACAGATAAAATAAACAGTTATTTTTTTATATGAACCAAAGTTTAATTGCAACTTTGCTTGCATTTATGTAATGAGAGATATAACACAGTCACGTAAAGCAGTGAACTAGAAAGAAACAAAAATATAAGTATTTATTTACATAAATAAACCATAGTAAGTCAATACTTCATTCATTTTAATTTATGTGACATCGTCTATTTGACTTTCAAGCAAAAGTTAGGCAAGTTTTCATAAAAACAGATGAAACGGTCAACTGTCTTACGGCAGGGTCAACTGTCGTAAGACAGTTGACCCTGCAGGCCATCCGTAAATCCGTCAGTTAACTTTGGTCCATTTTATGATATTTCATGCAGTTTTTTTAGCACCAAAAAATTTTATAGAGGGACAAAAATCGATTGGAGAGAAATTCTCAAAGTTATCTTAAAAACGGTTTATTTGGAAATTACTAAACTGCAATATTTTTTTACCGCTTCGCTCGATTTTCATTCAGTGGAGGGCCAACCACGCGATTTTTTGAGTAAAAAAGGTTTTGCAAGGAATTAAAAATCGATTGGATAAAAATTCTTTAATTTACCATAGAAAAAAACTCTTTTTTTATTTTGTAATTCAATGCTTTTTCATATCTTTTTTGAACGCGTTATTTGATTTTCATTTGCTTTATGACAATATATGCAATTTTTGGAGAACAAAAATTTTTGTATTAGATTGGATGGAAATTCTCCAAATTGTCTTGAAAATACTTTTTTTTCATATTCAAACTGCAATTTCTTTTGAACTAGTAGTTCAATTTTCATTCACTGCAGTATTCGACACAACTTTTTGAATGCAAAAATTTTTGAAAAGATTTTAAATGTATTGGATAGAAATACTCTGATATTTTAAAAAACAAAAAAATTTTTTTTTTCAATTTTTATTTTTTAATTAATTCGAAATGTCTAGAGCGATTGACTTCAAAATATAATGATATCTAAATCTCAATAAACTCTTTCAAACGCCATTTCGCTCGTCTCAAACAGTTAATTCGATTTTGAGATATCGTACGACAAAAATTAATTACAAACATACACATATGGACGTTCTTCTAAAATTAGTCGAAACGGTTTGCTGGGGCCTCCAAACGTCGGGATACGATGATAATTTGATTTTCCAAAATTGATCGAAAACCAATTAGTTCCCTATTTTTTTGAAAATCTTGGATTTTCAAAGCGGGAGGTTAAAAATATTAGATTATTTATAACAAAATAGATTTTTATTGTAGTATTTTCTTTAAAACACGAACACGTGATAAGACGTATTTATTTCCGTACAAAAATTTCAAAGACAAGTCTCAAGCTAAAGATAAAATTCCTAAGCATGACCAAAAAAGTACCTGGAACTATTGAATGCCGAGTGGAGATCCAGATGTTTCACGCGCTAGATTGGAGTCCTGTAGGACTCCAATCCTGTAGGACTGTAGGAGTACTAAGCTATTATTACAATGACGTTGAGAAATACATAAGTACTCTCTTGAGGACAGGTTCATAACACTTCATATATAATGGATGTGTCCCTGTCACGTGTATTTCATAGTAGATGTATAATATTCACATTACTTACTTAAGCTAGCGCTTAAGTAAACTCCAGCGTCTTAGTCGCATATCCAAAGTGAAAAAGGACAAAACTCATTTTTAGGGTTTCGTATACCCGATGAGAAATAAGAAATACTTTAGGAATATCCTCGTATTTGTCTGTACGAGTGTCACAGTTTCTTCGAATTTTCATAGTATTTTCGTCGAATCTATCTATTATACTACAAACGTTGCGACCTGGTGCATACACAAAGCCAGACGACTCAATCGCCAACATAACTATAGCGTAAGTAATGATATAGTGATTTTGTGGTATGAATTATAAAACGAAAATAAACTGGTTATATGCGTTATTTGACGTGTCAAAATAATGAACGGGTTTGTTATGATAAATGAAAATTTAAAGGAATAGTTCAAAATTAAAGGAAAAATACGAAAATCGAGCATTTACAAAAAGTAGAGCCTTTCTCATTTACCGGACGTTTAAAGAAAAACAGTTCATACAGGAAACGTAAAATATTTGTGAATATATAGTCTGCATAAAATGTGTTGCTTAATTTTACCATAAGACTAAAGACTTATACATATTAGTATAATAATGTGTTGATTATACTAATATATGTAGTACGGAACCATCTTCTTTTAACTCAAATTCACACTTGGTCTGTTATTTTTTGTAGTCGTGGTTTACTTTACCTATTTAAAATATTAGTGTTATCAGTAACAAGGTTTTCATATAAAAGAATTGTCAAACTTTCAAAGTAAAGCCCTTTGGACCAAAATTTTCCATTTAGCACAATTTCGCAGTGATGCACTAACGAAGTGATTTAAACTTCATTCTTTTATCATGACGTTCTTCTAAGCCCGCAGACGAAAACGGGTCAAGGTAAGACCACTTTTTATTTTGGTAACCGCAAAACATAACACTCTAAATGATCTATCGTTATGTGAGCCAGCTCGAACCGCGCGAAACGAATGAATAATTCAACGGGGATTACTGCACGGGGCGGTGGGGGCGCCTATTTGACTCTCTATACTT
Source organism: Eumeta japonica (assembly GCA_005406025.1). Lineage (NCBI taxonomy): Eukaryota > Metazoa > Arthropoda > Insecta > Lepidoptera > Psychidae > Eumeta > Eumeta japonica. The sequence continues at coordinate 417,865 of BGZK01000395.1, forward strand.
CAGCCGATGTGCGCATTCGCATTAGCTGCCGTTACAAAATTGACGAGAGGGATGTTTGTCCCGCGAGAGATACGCGCGCGCGCCACCTTCGCGCACTCGCCCGATTGTAGTTTTAGCTAGAAAAGCTTATGATATCGGCGCACGCCCGCGCATGCGTTAGATATGGTGGCGAAAATAATGAGATACATTTATCGGAATAAACGAAACGGTGTCATTGAACTGTACATTTATATAAAATGTTAGTCAAATACATTCAATACTTTCGAATACTATTTTCAACTCGCGACAAGGTTTAGCATAACCCTCTAATAAGACGACTCAGTATTTTAAGTTGACATAGATAAAAATATAACAAGTCTCCCAGTTTGGAGGCGTACAGTTTGTGTTCAAACGGACTAAAGTAGCTTTTGTTTCTCCTTATTAAAGGCTATTTAAAGTTTTTTTCGGAACTAAGTCTCATGACACACATTCATCTTTTCATAATCACGGAAGAATAAAACTCCACGAATATTTCGTTGAAAGGGAAAAACCAGCACCTAAGTTTTGTGATAAAAAAATTGTTGGCATTGGAAGAGTACGCAATTATATGTATGACTATTATTCTCGTTCTTATCGTTCCAGTTAAAAAAGGGTTTTACCACTTCTAGCGCCCCGTACCCGACGAATCCGTACCTTTGTCCTTTCACAGAGCTATCTATATGATAATGAGGTAGACATTTAAAACCCGGCCAAGTGTGAATCGAACTTGTACATCGCTGGTTCTGTAGCACCACACAATATATTTACGGTGTCTTTACCAATAAAAATGTATTTTTATTTCATGTAGTCCAGAATCCATGGCAAGAACCATCTCATACTGACAGGTTTTTTTATTATCTCGTTATTTTACTTTCGTGTTTGCTCTACAATCACATCAAGTTTGACGCTATTGTATTAATACCTACTTACATTTTTTAAGTTAAAGTAAAAACATCAATATTTTTATATATATTCTTCATTTTTTTTTAATTATTTGTTAAGATATCCGATGTAGTAATAAATATTTTATGCATTAACTGGTTATGTATTACGATTCAGACAATACAGTTCCCTAAATGTAGAACAGAAAAACAAGCGAGCGTACAAAGGAATAAACAAACAGACTAGGCTCCGGTCTCGTTAGTAGCTAAGGGACCCTAAAAATACTCAATACTTTACCCAATGTAGATACGAAATGTCTTGATTTATTATACACAATCGATATTTTAAGAAAGACTTCAAATATAAAGAATTGAAATAAAAATTTTTTTTTTCCTTAAGATTGCTGGATCTAGCTGAATAGAGCATTTTATACAAGTCTTTGAACAAAATTTATGTTTAAAGACGAGACATCAAATTCGAAGATTTAAGACGATATGGACTGCGGACGATATAAATTAGCAAAACAAGTACTTAATATTAATTTATTAGGTTTTCATTTTTACTACTTCAACTTTAATACACATGTAATTTAATTTATTGAACTTTTTGTAATGATAATTTACTTCGAGCTCCAAGTATTGTTGAAAAATAAGTAGTATTATTGAAAAATCATTTGCTTATACAATGGTTACTGATAAGATTATAAAATTTTAACTTCCTTTTATAAAATAAATAAATATAAATCAAAAATAAATAATTAAAATGATATTTGAGATTTAAAAATATTTGGCTTTAAGTTCAGTACTGTTCTGAAAGGAACACTAACCTAAAACGATGATTTTTTTTTTGATCTTTAATATGCCAAAGTTTTTAGTACAGTTAATAATCAGTTATAAAATTCGTGATATACTACTTATATTTTTATATTTAGGTGCGACGAACAAAAGACACGGATCGAATACTGAGTACGCGCAACGTAAACTATAACATATCATGTCGTACTAAATCTTAACATAGCGGCAAACGCCGAAAACTCCGACAGCCGAGCGGGTGAAGCGTTCGCCGTGAATACGGAAAATTCCAGATTCTATTCCCTATCAGACGATGAATTTATTAGGAGTTTGTTCGAGCTGTCGCTCGAGACTGCGTACTGAGTTTTGTTATCGGTTTACTGGTTAAATGATGCCCGATGCCTTCACCATTTGTTCGCGTCAGGTATCTTCTATACATATATAATGAAAATAGGTTGTCTTTGTTCGCCAATCACGTAAAAACTACGTAAACGTATAGACATGTGACTGGGACCATTCGATGTGGGATGATTTGTAGATGGTTCTAAGCTACTCATTTTTTTGAATTCCGTAAATCCTTCGCCATTTTATTTATAAATAAAAATTACCCAACAAAGCGGGCGGGACAGCTAGTTTGTTAATATGACTCAAGCATAAATTTGTACGCCCACTGTATAATAACGATTCCTTCCACATTTTCCACGACGGGATTATCTTCATTGCGAATGGAGTTAGTCCGTATCGAGTCCGACTTAATCCGGCCATGAACGGCTGGAAATTGTTTAATATCGAGCTGTTGGCAACGCAATAGAAATGGTTTTACCATCCCAACTTGGAATCGTATAGCCCTAGACTTTCGGTTGGCGGTATTGTATTGAACTACTAATAATATGATAAAGTTGTTAGCAGTCAGCAAAGACAGACGGTCGGGTTAATTCCGCTGAGTGTGGTCGTGACATCCGTTCGCTTCTAGAAGTTTGCGCGTCAAGAGCCATCGCAAAGCCGTAGCGTAGTTGTTATAAAGGACAATAATTATTCTGGCGAACTTTGCTCTAGCATTGAATACAGTTGATAATATCGATAGGTAGGAACTAACTTTCACTCGTGGTTTCGTTCGCGTGGGTGTAGGATGAATTCTTTTATCTTTAATATCGAGCAATCACTTTGTCAATCATGACGCCGAACCCGATCCTGTTCTCGATTTTCCCAAAGCCTTTGAGGAAATCCCAAATTGAAAGACTCTTATTACAAATTTCCACGATTGTATCTTTGAAACTAACGATACTTTTACCAAAAATTTCCATTTCCCATTTCACCTTCGACTAGGCACAATATTCAAAAACGCCTTTTCAGTGTTTTTCCAAAATTTCAAGTTTCTTTTACTTAGCCCTTTCGGGACTGCGTTGACCAGTTACATATATAACAGATATTTATCTATGTTAGTATAGAAAGGGGATTACAAAAATGTTTAACTCAATGCAATATCAATCACTCGATACGTAAAACATGTAACAATAAATTAAACGTCATTTAACTATTTGTATGAATTGTTACACAGTAAAATAGATACTTCTTTATATAACCAAATCAAAAATCTTTCGTTGGTAATGGAATTAAACTTGAAGTATGTTATTAATGAATTCTTTTCGACATTACCACCCATTACAAATGCCGATTCGCCTTGTGAACAATGGACAAGAAACGCAAGGGTCGTTGTTTATCGCTCATGGACACAAAATATTAAATTATGAATAAAATTAATACAACAATTAGTACAACGCTTAAATAAATCCTTTAGATTACCATGCGCAACTAAGAAAGCACAAGATATTCAACGGTTTTAAACGGATTTCTTAATATATTCGATGATGGTCTGAAAAATATTTTACCAATTCTCCCAAACGTAGAATTAATCGTTTTCTCTTAAGCGTTTAGAGTGTCGAAGGCAAAGTTTGTACCAACAAGTGCAATGGCAGTAATGAAAAAAATGGGAAAAATAAGCATTGAACGCTTTCGACGGGTATTTTCAAGCCGTTGGGAAGTTTTTCTACCGATTTTGTATACGTCTAAATCCTTCTTGATATTCAAATATAGTTTATTTAGATTGTTATTATTTAGTTAGTTAGGAAAGTTTGTAACAACCCTTAAGAAGTTATTTCATTAGCAAAGGTAACAAGATTGCGATATTGTAATTGAGAAGGGTGCTTTACAAAGTTGATAAAACTAAAATCTAAAATCCAGACTAAAAAACGAATAATTATTTCATTATATAACCGCCACTGAATAATTGGTAAGACGTAACTCTGTTTTGAAAGATCATACGACAATACTAAGAAAATATTAATTTTATTCTGTTTCATCGAAAGAAATATATTTCCGTTCTATAAGAAAAAACCTCGGACAAGTCCGAATACGATTCGCACCCTGAAGGTTCCGTACAAGATTAATTATATGTGTACATCCATCAACAATCTATACGATTTTTGTCTGTTCTCGCTAATGATATTGACTAGACATCGATCCCAAGAATTTTGAAATGTTTATTGATTCCCTTTCTTCAAAAGAAACTTAAAAATATTTTTTTATATCCAAATATTAACAAATTTTAAATTTTATTAGCGGGAAGTTAAAAATTGTTATACTCTAACTTTGCAAATGTTATTTTCTAATTGAAAAATATTTGAATAATATAACCACAATCTAATGATTTTTCAGATTTTTTTTTTCCTTTACTTGCGCTGTGAGACCTTGTTTCTTACTAAATTTCATGATTCTTAGTCAAGCGGACGTTCTTTACAGGCTATGATTTATATATGGGTATCAAAATATGCGACAAATGCGCCTGTACTTTTTGATAACGTTAACTTAAAAGCATGTTTTTATTGCCACTCCAAGAGACCTAAGTATTTATTATTAATTTCAATTTCACACCTCCACGCATTTCTGAAAAATGGATTACCATAGACATACAGACGGACAACGAAATGAACATATAAAGGTACGTTTTAAAGTACAAACCTTAAAAAGATTTGAGCAATATCGGTTAGCGTATTTTACACGCTTTATACTACCTTGACTTATATATATATATATATATATATGAATGGCTATCATAAGCTATAATTTGAACCCAAATCTTTCGTAAAAGTGAGGTGCCACGAATTAAAAAACATTATAAACACTGTTTCTTTTGTTCATATTTTGGTTTCTTGTGCGATTCAAAGAATTACGTTTTACTGTAAGTTATGAATGAGCCTCTATATCCTATTTCCTTTTTCAAATCTTTGACTTTAACAGTTTCTGAAACAAATGAGGATAATGGTCGATTTTTGTATATTTTTTTAATCCCTTTCAAGCTACGCCTTTTAAGATTATCAAAAAATTGTATGTGTATTATAGCATTATTGGTGGATAGTGTAGCTTTCTATTAGTAAAAAACTTTTAGAATGGATGCTGTATTTCAGTTCAATAGTAGGAATACGTGAATGAATTTGGCGATAAATGCTTGACATACGTTGTATAAAAAATTTCCCCATGAATAAACAAGTGTATCTATCAAGCCAAGTTCGGCAATAATCGGGGAAGCGATGTTGATGTTGGGATCTCGTATGTACAAACATCACTTTATGTATATATATAATAGATTATTTTCATGATAACGACCAAAAATGATTTATAAAATATTCTTAAGACATCACATTTTTATACACGATTATGTAGGTATATAATAAGCTTTTTATACCAACGAGATATCATTAAAATTTTAAACATGTGTTACATATAAGTACATCATTAACTATATTTGGTTTATTTACTTTGCTCTAAAAAAATCATAAAGTTTACGTATTCTAATCGGGCAAGAGAGACGAATCGCGCCGGCTGAAATGAAAAATAATAAAAGCCGGCGGCCTTAATCTTTTACAGGCGGTGCTGGTGCGCGCCGCCGCGGACTCTGCGCCCGGCGCCGGCGGCGGGCCGGACCGGCGCGCGGCGGCCGTGCACGCCAACATCATCGTTATGGCCATACTCCTAACGTCCACTTTCGGCTCGCTGCTGACCACGGCCCTAGGACCGATATTGCTGTCGCAAGATTCGCGGGTCGCTCCCGAAGGTCCGTATTTACGCGTTCCGCCGGCTTAAAATTTGAAATAACACAGTGTTACCTACGCCCCGACCCAATTAGGGCGTTAGAAAGTGAAATTATGATACTGTAAACATTAAAAGGTTAGGCCTTATGAACCGGAGGAAAAATATTTACCAATTTTTTGGGCTTCCGATAAGTTCAAAACGAAGGTCTCTTTGCCCTCCGATACATATAGAACGACTGATACCTTTAGATTTTAATGAACACATAAGGATAGATCATTTATTTTTGGTAGTACAATACTTTAGATTACAAGAAATAAATGAGTAACATAATTTTAAAATATTCCCGTTATTTCTTTGTAATAAAATAAAATATCCCGTTTCGTTTAGTATCCATAGTAGGAATTTTCACTCGATCTTCGTTTAATTAAAAAGTTTTGATGATCTTAATTAAAAAGGTTTTACGTACCCTTTCCTGTTAGTTCATATTTCTGTCATTTCAAATTAACGTGGAAGACATAAACTTATCCGAGAATTCATTAAAATTTCAAACTTCTTTCAAATGTAACAATGAAATTTTAAATTCAAAGTTGTCGTTTCTTACTGTGAATTTGAAGTTCATCAACTTACAGTTCAGTGTTTTTTTAGAGAATCAACCTAAATTAAAGTCCACAAAGAATATTGGTGAGGGAATCTCGTCTCTTCTGAGTTAAAAAATTCATATACTTTTAGACTTCTAGTCAGTAGTAGTCTACTCTATGTGTATGGTGTTAATTCGCGGATATTCATAATTAGACGCTTGCCTGCAACATACATTAACATGCAGTACGCAATCCACCGTTGTAGTAGTCTAATCAGTAGTCAAAAAATAATAATGATTTGTTTCTTCTTGCGTTTCTTGTAAAGTTAACGTTAATAGACGTGCAAAGAGGACGAAATTAGTAAGAAAGTCGTCGTTGAAGCTAAAGTATTTGATCCTTTTGTAAAACCTAACAAACGACTTTATTTTTGAAAAATTGTAAGGGATTGATAACAAAAATTAACCACCATTTTTGTATTTAAACACATATAAAGTTATTTAATATGAAATGACAAAAATTGTTTATTGGATTATTAGAACATGGGAGGACAAGAATTATATCATATAATAATTTTAGTTTTAACAATTCTAATGATAGTTGAGAACTTTCAAATCGAAGTTGATGAATACATTTACATGGAACAGGCTGTCCGATTAGGCAGATCTAATTTCAATAAAGAAATTGAGGTTCATTCGTAAATTACATGAGGTACTTAATTGAGAGGCACGGGAGGTGGATAAGTCATATTTTATTACAAGGAGGTAGGGGGAGTTTTCATATTTTTTACATAACACACATGTTTCATACATAACATCATAAAAATGGGTTAGTTTACGATTGTAGTTTCAAAAAGCGCATACTCTTCACGGCATGGCAGAGGTATATGGTTCCCATTCCCACACCGTCCGGAAGAATTCGCTCAGTATTCTCCAAACAGTTTGAATGGAAAAGGCTGTGAAACTGTATTAAAAAACTTTAAGAGTCTAATTTCAAAATTGAAAAGAAGCAGACTTTAAGCGTATATACGTGGAGTGCACTAAAAATTTTTGGACTTGATCACTTACGTAAATAATATTTAAAAATAATTGCTACATTTAAAATGGAACTCTTTGCTATAGAATACAGTTTTTTTTCGTTTAACTATCAATTGTTTCTACATTGTGACGTCATTTTAAAAATTGTGTGTCGTTATTACTATGGGTTTAAGTCGTGAAAATTTTTGTAGTATAATTTTCTACGATTTTAAGTGTAATTTGACAGCTCAGCAGAGCCTCGCTCGGCTTTGAATTGCTTCTGACGATCAAGCACCATGCAATACGACTATTTATAAACGGTTCACAGAATTCAAGCGCGGTCGTGTCAATCTCAGTGACGAATTTCGTGACGATCGCCCGTCCACCGCTTTGAATAACAAAAACATGGATGCAGTGCATCGTATGATCGAAACAGACAGACATGTGACATACCATGAGATTCGGACATCCTTAGGCATAAGCATAAGTCAAATACAAACAATCCTCCACAAACATTTAGATATGAAAAAGTTGTGGTCGCGGTGGATCTTACACAATTTGACTGAAGCTCAAAAAATGGACCGCAATGCCATGCTTACCAAATTGAAGGAAGGGGCGTCAAATTTGGTGTAGGACATAGTAAGAGGTGACGAAACATGGATTTATTGCTACAATTCCAAACAAAGCAACAGTCGACCATATGCGTTTATCAAGATGTTAAAATCCTATGCCCTACCTATAAATTAAGCGTATATAATGCGAGTGGTGCGTTACAATCACATCAAATCCATTGACAAGGCTTTTAATTTACGATTTCATTTATTTACTAACCACTTTGAAGTGGTTTCATTTAAAACTACTTCAAAATCAAACTACCACTTGAAAAAACTAGACATGCTACTAAGAATTAAAAAAATCTAAAGAATTTGACAATAAAAAAAAACCAAACGGTGGACTCGTCGAAGGCTTAAACGGCTGCCAGAAGATGTCGGCCGCCAATGAGCTGCAATGGCTCGGCCAGTATCGTTCCAACGCCTCTCTGCCTTCGTGTTTTTCAGCATGTGAAACAATGAAGAACCGATTCTGATCATACCATCGGCTGTCATTCTAGATTCAATTCATGAGCACAGAGCATGAATGGTCCGTCGCATATCCCTATGAACGTAGTTGCCATCCCTCACAAACCGAATCTCCCTTTTTACACTTCACCTATCTCACATAACGTTAAAAATTTAAAAATGGGTCACGTTAAGCCTACCACCGTCTTCCAGTTTTTCTACCGTGACTTCAAATGCTGAGCGCGGCGTCAGCCACACGAAGCTCCACCAATTCTCACATGTAGTGTGCTACATAAAAACAAGACACATTTAAATTACTAGATTTGCGCTAATACAATATACTATTTTTACTAAACAAGATTGTAGGATTATTAAAATAATGATTCAATTTTTACCTATCCTAACATAATACTATGCACTAATCTTAATAATAATTGAAACTAAATTTGCAAAAAAATAAACGTCATTATTGTTATTATGAAATAAATACAACTGCTGCTATGGCTACCTATTTCCTATCCTTATTTTATCTTTTTCATAAGCTTTGTAATTCTATTTACACTTTATATACATTATATATCCCTACAATCTCAGGCGAAATTTTTCAATCGGAACACATGGACTTTATCCCGCATTCGCTTATTGAATGATTCGACTTTAGTTGTGTGGCTCGATAATTTTTCAATAATTCTATGTAACCCTCTATAACATCATATTAATTTAAAGGCTTCCTTATAATCCTTTTAAGCACATATACCATCACCAAGTTTCCTTCGTGAAACTTTGCACCTTTCTTACCTCTATCAAACCTAAATCTCTGTTTTACTTGTTTCTTTCTAATGTTTCTAACAGCTTTATTAATAATTTTATTTACAAATTCTTGTCTCCGAGCCACATTAACATAAGATCCATTTACATTTCCTAACTGAGCATTATCTAAAGGGAAGTTCGGCTCTCGGCTGTAATATAAATAGAGTCATTCCTGTCGTATTCTGTACAGTTACATTATAAGAAAATGTTACTAAATATAAAAACATACACTAGTCTCTGTTTATTCTCAATATACATTGAGGTTACCAAAATCAAAACAATTTTTTTCTTACCTTCCAAATATACACGACACGATCTAATGTATTTTTTCACTTTTTCCTCTACATCTTTTACGATATATCTTTCTCTTAACTTCCCAAAGTTTTGGTTAAACTAAAATGCACCCCTATCCAAAGTTCGCCATGCAATTCTTTCAAAATATCCTCTAACATGTATATACATGACAAATTCTCCAATAGCAAATTCTCAAAAGTTAAATATCAAAATATTCCATCAACACTCCTTGTTGTTTCTCACGCGGACAGACAGATAAATTTTTATTTACATTTTTAATCATCTACCTTTCACTGCTTCTCTGGCACAGAATAGGGTTAGGTTAACAACCGACAGGTACTCTTCATTCTTATCGATCTATTCTGCGAAATATGACATCACGGCTAACGCTAACTTTTGCACCGTGCTCACTGGCGTGTAAGAAATAAACAGTGCACACAATCCTTTAATATTGAAATTAAGTTTATTTGCATTACAATCTAATATAACCGCATTTCGCCTCTTAAAATCTGTCCCCAAAATCAGATATAAATGCAAATCTTTAACAATATAGAACCTGTACTTAAACTTAGTTTTAGTTTTACATAATTCTATAGACGTAAGCTCGATAAATTTCAATTTTGACCCATTTACCCTTTTTAACACCATACGGTAGTTTGACAGTTTACAAATCCTGTTAATGTGAATAATGCTCGTGTTAATACAGCTCACATCGTCCCCAGAGTCTAATAGGGCGTGCACATTACCTTCATTCAGCGTAACATTTACGTACGTGCTACCTCTACTTGATTGGCGGGTGAGCTTATTGGACAGCGGCTCCCCCCGCCCTTGTAGTTCCTTTACTTTAGTTCCTTGTAGTTCCTTGTACTGCCGCTGCTCTCACAAATCTCTCTCTCATCACTCGCCAAAGATTACGCTGCGTCTCACTGCGTCTTCGGTATTGTTGGCGCTAAGCTAAGTTGGTGCCGCTTTCCATCGCACTTCACTTCAATTGCAAAATCAGTACGAATGAGCTTCTGTCACGGTTGGCTGTGGTGGCCTCAAGTCGGTCATACCGTTGTTGGTTGAAGATTCTTTGGGAGCTTCCTTGTGTCACTTCAATCTTCAATTTGAAATAAGCTTCCCTATTTTCTAAATAGACTTACTTATAATCTGTGATTGTTAGTTTCAAATCCGTGTGCAAATATAAGTTCGCGCTGCAAACAGAAGTATGACGACTGCTTTTAATCTCCGCAGAAATATCTAATTTTCCTGTTTTCTACCGTTATTTTTGCTTTAGCAGCCAAGCTTTTCAATCTATAAAAATATCCCGACAGTTCTGCTTCTTCTTGTCTGCTGCTGTAAAATTAGCTGTGCGTAATTTATGTCGCACTTAAACTCCTCTTTGAACTCTTTTACAATGTTTTCATACATCACTTCAGCGCTATCAATGGTTTTTAAGAAAATTTTGGCTGACTCCGTTGTATACAGACTGCCTGCATTTTTTTGTTGAGATTACTTCTCAGAAATCGGGTATATAGTCCGGTCAACAAGTTGAAAAACGTGAAAAACAAAGATAAATGTTCCAGTGATAAAATAAGGACGCCAGACATAATTTCTTTCTATTGATCTCATAAACAGACTAAAAATTACTCAAGATATCATGGATGAAGCCATGCTCGAGGTTTCTATACGAGATAAAATCTTAAACAAAAATACTCGGAAAAACAGAACCAACTAGCATAGCTAATAGAATCAGAAATTTAAAAAGACAATATGAAGGCAACAATTCATAGAACAAATATCCAGTGAAAAAAAAAGGTTCTCGAGTGGCAACCACAAACTAACATAGTAGGATGAGACGACCCCTCAATGGGTGAACTACCCACCAGGTGAAAGGCGATTGCATACGTCTCAGGATCATACATCACAAAAATTTCTATATTGAAGCCTACCTAGAAGTAGTGAACGACCAATGGCTGAAACAAAAACAGATCATAAAATTATGTTTGAAAAATTCTGGTATTTATATTTAAAAATAAGGATAGTTAGACATTTTCAGTATATTTTCGTGATAGATATGAAAAAAAGAAATGGGAATGCCATTTTTATTTATTTCCAACTTGTCTCACCTTATTTCAAGGTTCAATTAGGTCTATACTTTTTTCTACCACTGTGTTATCTATAAGTAATTGCATATTATTAGTATTTAAAAGTAACATATCTATGCCGAGATTTAATTAAGCGTCATTTGTAGTAAAATCAAATTATAAATATCTATTTTCAAATCTACGTTTTCGAGTTTTTTGATATTTTATCCAAAAATTGTTAATTGAATTTCAAATAATAATTTTTTGAAGACGTGGTTGTAACTCGTTTATTTCTTCATTTGTTGATCTCAGCACCTGTATATCAGGTACTGGATATAAGCTTTCCCTTGATTTGCGTAATATTAGTCCACAATTGTGAATCCGCAACTTTTACTGGGTTGTCTTTACATTTATTAGAAGACCGTCCAACGTTGCGACATCCAGTTCATGGTCATTCACTCAAAAATATGCACACCCATAGATTATAGCAGATAATTATGTTTTGTGTGGATGTATATAACTATCGATCAAAATTCTCAATCTTCTTCTCTACAATCGTTGGTTTCGATAAAACATCTGGATTTTTCCACTGGATATAATTATTACGAATCCTTCAAATCCCTTATTTTACGCGATTGTTTGAAGACAATATGATTTGTATTAAAGTGAAGTATGTCACGTCGTACGGAATTATATAGAAATTTGTTCATTGATCGGTCTCTAATCCAACATTTCAACTGAATACTGCAAGCTCATATCCGTCTTAAAAAACTTTGACCTAACTTGATCAACAGCTTACAAACATCAGTTAGTTGTATCATTCGCAGTTGTAGTTAGGAATTCGATGTCATTTCGAAGTTAAAGCTAAAGAACAAATATCATCAAGCCAATATAAGATAATCAAACCAATCAAATTATTGGTAGGGTGAAACATAAACTTCACTAGACAAGACGTGTCTAGCTTTACGTTTAAATTAAATGTATCTCTAACCATATGCTGATCACTGCCGGTTTTTACCTTGCTGATCATTGAGATATTATTGACTACTTTCCGCTTAGTTGTTGTAACAAAATCTACTTCATTTTTAGTGAAACTATTATGACCAATGTCCATATTCTTCTTCAAATTGATTCCCGAAGAACGAGTTTATCAATGAAGATTCCCTCTGTTTCTTACAAAACGGTAAGTCGCTGCCTTCTTCTGTTTAGCTATCCAATTTCAAATTACTCAACTCTCAATTCAATTATATTACTATATTGTGTAGTTTTGTATTTAATTACACCATGCTATTGCATATTGAGTTAATAACGTGTATACTGTGTACAGCTTTCGTAATATATATCTACAAACCTTATATTAATCATAAGTGTGTGTCGAAGTCGGCGTGTATCTGTATGATCTTCATTCTTCGAATGCCGTTTGGCGATTTTGAATTTACAGTACATTACCCCACTCGACACTCTTTCGTTTTCTAATCTTCTCCGTATCATGATAGCTTATCCTCAAAGTTCAAGTAAAATAATTAATGTCTCAGCGTTACTTGTCCACTGCTTTTTTACCTAGCAACCTCAAAGTGTGTACGTTATATATTGCCACTCCGTACCACACCATCGAAATTCTGGAGACTGCGCAAGCCATTTTCTTTCTAAGTGTGGCCACCACAGGAGGATTTTGATACTGTCACCACTTTATCATCTCTTTGCTAGTCACATAGTGATGTAGACTTCCTTTTAATTAATGTAGATACTCTAACTCGTCGCCCCTTGAACCGCGATAATCGTCTGTAACGACCCAATGTTCAGTCGATAGTGGATATTGATAGCGATGACGACGACTATAAAAAACAAAATTAAAAAAATAAGTAAGGAATACATTTTTTTAAGACACCTTAAAAATGGTTAGTGCCCCGGTTCTTGGGGACCACAAAATATCTTGTATTTGTACTAGAATTAATTGTAATTAAGTGTCTAGAACTTGGTAAAGTAATTAATTGCTTTGACATTGTGTAAATAAGCAAGACTCAATTAATACAAATGGTGTTCAAATCACTTAATATTTTTCAATTAAATATTCGATATACATTCCGATATAAATGAAAGAATCGCTATTTAATAAGCACATTAAAGTAATTTGTGTTACTTTTCGTTTTATAAGCATCTCGTTTTTTTTTCTAATATGCCTATAATTACAAAGTTTTTGTTTTTTTTTCAGATTCTTGTAGGACGCAAGATGTTAATCTACAGCATTATTCAAAAGACAATAGGAAAAATAATTCACATTGACAGAAGTAGTAATATTATTTAGTTTAATGATTATATTAGTTGTTTTACATTAAAATACACTTTATCATGCTTGTTTCATTACGCGTTCTAAAAAGGCTAAAGCAATAGACACGTCTGTAACACATTATATTAGTCGCTTCACGCTTGCAACACAATTTCATTGTTGCGGTTGGGTCATAGACTACGCGGTGATAATATTTGTTGGTGCGAATGAGTTTCCATTGTTATTTTCACATTAATACAATGCGTTAGTGTAGATTCAAATAATTGAATAATTCATCCAAAAAAAACCAAAGAAGAAGCCTTGACAAATACCGTAAAAAAGTTGAATCATATAGTGATTTTAGTAAACAACTAAAGATAAAATAATTAGAGATATATATTGTCTTTATTATTATTTTTACCACTTACAAGGAAATTTTTTCTCAAATCTGTCTTTTTATAAATAAAAAATTAACGTTAAAATAGCATAAGTTAGCAAATTTCCTTATACTTTAATTTGAAATTATATGTATTAAATTGTACTCTTTTGTACGATTTCAATTATAATCACGATGCCCCCAATCATTCGATTTATGAAGTTGTACACTCAAACCATCCATCAGTGTCACTATATCTATTTTACCAGTTATTAGTTTATCATTTTCGTTTGTTTTAAAAGCAAATATTAAAAATTCATTTTAAATAGTTTTACAAACTTATTTTTATTTGATAAAGCATGGAAAACTATATTTTAAAAATTTATTTTATTTATTTCTATCTTAAAATATGGTAATTTTTAAAAAGGCCAATGAACTTTTAGAAAATATTTTGTCATGAACTTAGATGGAAGAATTATAAAAGTTTGTTCTAGAACGAGTTTCAGAGGTGTAACAAACAATGAGTATATTTTTTTATGTAAATAATGAAAAAAATTATATTAATATATTAAATTTATATTTACATTAATTATATACATAATTTACACACGTTTTGACGGATACAGAACATTAGTAATGAAACTTCTGTCCAAATGCTATATACACTATGGCACAGAATTACAAGAACACCATGAAAATAATTTATATTTCACACATTCAATGTGACATTGTAGATTTAACTCTCCGCTCGAAATCGATCAAGGTGTGATTGATGACCATGGCTATCCAAACACTCAACTAATAAGGTTTAAAACATACTCCGTGTTCACTTTTTAGAAATAGGAATTGCATACATCTCGTACCATTTTCTCTAGTTGTGTGAACAATAACAATGAGTATCCCTAGTTTGAGGAACTTGTCTCTTCGATTGGGTGACCTTCGTAATTTAAACCTCGTCCATTTATAATCTCTATGTCGATCATCAAATTACAACCGGTAAAATTTCGAGCGGAGAATCTAAGCTTAAAGGGACCCTCGAACGTACGAAAATGCAAAAGCATATTAATTTCTTCACAAGCTGTTTAACCTATCCGAAGATCGCAGATTATGCTTCTATTACATCTCACCCACCCACGTATACTGCTTGGTCTCTACACACTAAGTATTTAGTAATAGAAATTTAATCTCATGAAAACTAAATGATACGTTTGGACTTAGAACGCATCAAAAACAGGAAATAGATAAAACATTTTCCCAGTATATACGTTACTTGGCCCTGAAGCACTAAAACTTTTCTCATAAAATGAAAATACAAAGTGCCTCACATTTTCGCCCTTGGTCTGCCAAAATATGATGTTTATTTATGTTTCTTAACGCTTAACTCATAAAAGCGGTGTATTTTTTTTATTTTGTTGGAAGCCGTCAATATTTATTTGTTATTGATCTAATAACTATATTCCTTTTCTTTGTATTGTTTTTATCTCATATCATTTAGCTGTCGATACGTTTCTCGTCTTTCCTTTCAGGGTTCAACAAAAATTACTAAAAATCATTACATCGGTAATGATTTTTAGTAATTTTTGTTGAACCCTTAACCATAAAACCTTAGAAATAATGACTACATTGTTTTTTTTGCTTAAAGCTATATTCGTACCAAATTTTATTGAAAACTGATAATTAATAATGGTTTTTAGTAATCGTCGCAGAACCTTTAAAATGTATTGTATATCCTTCCATCGACGCCCAGCTATTTTGATATAAAATTTTATTGATAACAGTAAAACTACAAAAGTTATTAGTAATTTGCTCGGAACCCTAAAATATACCATATATCCTTTAATTAATTTCCAGCTATATAGTGAAGTCGTTTAAATTATAAGGATTTTAGTTATTTTCGCTGAGTCCTAAAAATATATCATATGTTCTCCCGTTGACTTCTAACTATACCCATGCATGGGTACAGTTAGAAGTCAACATTGAAATTTACAAAACATATGGGTGTTTAGTTATATTTACGGAACCGTAAAAAATATCGTATATTCTTCCTTTTGACTTCCAACTGTGTCCATGCCAAAATTTAGGAAAAATTGATAAAACTATAAGGGTTCTTATATAATCGCACGGATCCCTTAAATGTATAGTATAACCTTTCATTGATTACCAAGTACCCTTATAATTAATATCAGTTAAAATATAAAATTTGAATGCACTGCAGTTTTGAAGCTTTGGCCACTAATCTCCAGTCGTGAACCGAAGACGTAATTATTTCAAAGTTGTTAGTTAATGCAAGACACCAAACTTCAGGGGGGCGTGCGGTGGTCAAAAGGTGGAACTATCTATAATTGTATGAGTGTGTATCCATAGAGATAATAGTGTACATCTATAGAGATATAATGTGTATCTATAGAATGTAGAGAAAATGTGGCGTTTACATAGTTGACCGAATTACTATACAGGACACTTATCGTTTGAATTTTCAAAGATAACACCTTTGTAATGACGTAACAGCTTTCGTAAACGAGTCACGCGGCGCATGGCCTAGTGCTTACGACATCGACTCAACTTTAAGTCGAATGTAAAAGTAGATACCAAGACCTCAATTAGCTTTAAATATCTACTTTAAATATGTTATTGTCACTTCATTACGACTATTTACAGCTTCATTATGTGTGTCTGTAGCATATATAATATACAAATAGCACATAGATAATTTTGAAAAAAATCTATTGTAATGAATCTGGATTTGAAACTAAGCAAGAAATCAAATACTAATCGTTTAATGACTAACCGAGGATCGTTTTTAAATTTACTGATAAAAGAAGTTTATAGTCCATCTATAGATAATGCATTTTTAAACGAATCGAGACGAAAATTGATCATACTCATTTTTTATTTAAATTCTTAAGTAAGGTCTTTGAATTCTCAACCAAGGTTGAGCTTAATATTATGAGTAAGTCAAAGATAAGCACAATAAAAAGATTTGTAATAATAGTAATTATGTTTTATCGATTTTTTCGCTCCACTGCAGAGATATACAGTCCTGCATTCTTTTCTCAGTTTTTAAACAAAATTTTAATAGTTTAAATAATTTGTACTAAAACGGAAGTAGGGGCGATGATGTTTGAATTGTAATCACATTGTTTTTTTATAAAAAAAACAAATCACAGGTCATAGCAAAACTTATTTCAAGGAAAGGAGGTATCCTCTCCCTGAAATTAATTCTGCAATGAGTTTTTATTTAAATTAAATTATTTATTTTGTACCTTGTAAGGCATGTTAAGCCTTCTGCGATTAGGTACATTGGCGATCACGGTCCTTCGCAGCCCTTCAGTCGCATTGAACTAATGTGGCGGGCTTAAGGCACATTATACTCTCAATCTGAAAGAAAAGCATAAGAGCCATACCATAGCTAAGGTGAGGTGACGAACAACCTGATTGTAAAACAAAGGTAAGGAAATCTTCTTTGGCAAGTACTGATACAACGTACCTCAATAATTATTGTAACACTATTCTTACCTAGGAAACCTATACCTATAGTACCTTAGTACTTACCGAGCGAATAAGAAAGCTTTTGTCCTGTACATTTGATCTTCCATCCGATCGCCACAACCTTAGTCCGCCATTTTTATTCCACGATTCTGATGAAATTGTAAAAATAGAGGTGACTTACATAAATTGTACATATAATTATGCTTAATAATTACAATAAGTACAAAAGTGGCTTTCTTTTTTCTTTTTCGTCCATAAAATTGTACTATGAAATATATTATTATCACATGCTCCATTATTCGGGATGTCGATGGATATTTAAAAATGCATTACGCGTTTTTAAGGTAACTTCCTGTGAGGTAATATATTACTATTCATTGGCTTTGAAAGTTTGCATCCTTAGCTTGAAAAGTTTGTATCCCTCCTTTAACTTTTCATCCAGGATTTAAAAAATTTGAAAAATTTGCTGAGATAGGGTTTCACATATAAATTTAACAAAAATAATTTTTAACGACATCAATTTACAGGTTTTTTATATATTCAAAATCAGTTTTAAATAACAATATATTCACCGACCAATGTCCACGCGGATATAGATTTTAATACAATAATTATTAGGCTAATTTATTACATATTATATTTTTATCAAATTTATAGAAGTGATGTGATACCCGTTTTATATAAACGTAGGCAATTGCAAATTCCATGTCATTTTATTCAGTGATACGAAATAACAAATTCAATTGCGGGCAGAAAATTTCCGCTTTGGCCGGTTAATGTGTATGGTATTATAAATCATTAAGTTTATAAGTAATTTTGAGATTTTATATTCGTTACAAGATACGTGAGATTTCTAATTAATGCCAAAGAATATGTTCTTTTATTCGCTGGGAACACTGGGGCTATTTCTCATTCTTTGTTTGCATTCGAAATGTATTACATTCTGCTTGGATTCTGACAAGTGTCATGAAAGACGCACCTGCAGTGTATCAATTAATTGATCGGGTTACTAAGCCCAAATTGAATAAAGTGGGAATCTTGAGCTTTTAAAATAAAGCTTAATTCTGCATTTGAATGATTAAAAGTAAAAATTTATTACCATGTATTGTAAGTTTTCCGCGATCCAATACTCTATCACCACATAGCACTATATATGCGTAACGATTGCACAAGCAAAATTTTGCGCAATCCATACACCATCTATAACGTAAAACTACCTATTAGAATAGTTTCTCGACATAATAAGACTTTCACAACACAGTGAACGCGCTCACGTGATTCTTTCAAGACCTCGCACAGTGATCAATATTCGTTTATTTCTGAGATAAAAAATATGAATATGGTTATTGCAAGTGAAACTAACCATTTGTTAATATTTTATGGACCGAATATTAATAGTTTGATATGTTGTTGATTTGTTTCCTAATGATAAATTTTCATTTTTGTCTGCCTGTAACTCGATTTGTCCAAAACTACTTCCGCAGGGTGAGTTGTTTTTCGTAGGTTGAATAAGCTGAATCGTCTATAGTTTAAATTCAATTCAATTAAGGTTGAATCTTCTAATTAAAAAAGTACTAATCGATAATTACCATTATTGTACATAAATATGGGTCTTATGTAAATCCGTTACAAAAACACAATTACTTTAAAAATATTCACAATCTTTATAATTGTCCATTTACTAAAAATAAATTTTGGCACTATAATGACTATACCTGATCACTATTCGTGTTTGTCACTCACATTAACAGAATAATAAATAAACACACACACTTC